>VYXH01009057.1:0-43216 GCA_013397275.1 Burhinus bistriatus | reverse complement strand
GGGCGGACGGAGCGGGCGGGGCCGGGGCGGGACGGCCCCCGGGGGCGGTGCTGGCACCGCCTGTCCCTGGCCGGCCTCTCGTGGTCCCCCATTCCAGGCTGGGTCCCTCTGTGTCCTCCCGGTTCAGGCTAGGACCTGCCATGTCACCCCATCCAAGCTGGTACCTCCCACACTTCCCCATCCAGACACCCCCAACCCCGCCATGTTCTCCCACCTGCCTCCCAATCCCCAGGTCCCCCCTATCCCGGCTGGGATGCCCCATGCCTAGCCCCGTCCAGGCTGGGGCACACTTGTAACACCTATCCAGGGTGGGCGGCAAGAAGGGGGTTCAGTTGGTGCCAGGGCTGTGGAGGGTGATGTGGGCTCGAGGGGGATTTGGGTGTGAGGGGGTCTGTTGAGGGGGCACTGAGGGTACCCTCTGGGCCTTTGTCCCACCCTTTGCACTTTTCTTGCTTTGCACCAAGCTGAGCTCTGTCTCTCTGCATTCAGCGATGTGGATGGAGATGGCGGAGGGCGTGCTTTACCCCGTGCCTCAATTTCCCCAGCTGTCTGTGGGTGGGCAACCTGCCTGGTTTAGGGTGTCACATCCCTCCAGTCCCATCCCCAGGTGCAGCTCTCCCTGCGCCTCACCTAAACCCCTTTTAGTGCCACAATGTTTGACCCCTGGGGGGGTTTCCTATCGTTTTTTTTCCCAGTGGCATTCCTGAAGTAGCTCCCACAGCTCACAGGGCCATCTGTGCCTGCTGCGGGGACAGAGCACGTGAGGCCTCGAGGTGGGTCGGAGGGGGCAGCCAGCCAGCTTCTCTGCTCTCTCATACCCCACTTTTATCCTGGCTGAACGATCCCCAGGGCTGACATCTCCCCTGGGCACTGAGAGCCTTTGCTGTGCTGGTGGCAGCACCAGCCTCCTGCCAGCGGTCACCGCACAAGGCCAGTCTCCCCCCATGCCACCACAGCAGGCACTGGGGGAATATGGGGGGAAGCAGGGAGGGGGTCAGGAGTCACTCTGCAGGGACACGGGAGCCATATCAAGCTGAACTCCCTCCACGCTGGATTTCCTGTTGTTTGGATCGGCAGTGAAAAACAAGAGATCAAAACAGAGCCAGGCCAGGCTGGGAGTCCCTTCGTCTTGCTATTTATTCCAGTGTAATCTAATTAAAACAACAGGAAATACGCTTTCCCACAGCAACTGGACATCTTTAAAAAGAAACAACACAAATAAAAGCTGCACAGGCCAGGTGAAGGAGGGGACAAGTGCAGAGAGGCCAGGCTCCATGGCCGGAGGCACAGGGAGGGATGTGCCCCAGGTATCTCTGTACCTGTCCCCTTGCTGAGATGCTTTGCCGAGATGCCAAGTGGCAGCTCTCACAGGTCGCTGGGGCATCTGGAGGTTCATCTGAGATCTCCTTGGACAGGAGCTGCCACCCTGCCCTACACTCTGGAGAGCTTCCCTGGGGTCTGGCCCCTCCACACAGCATTTCAGGAGCCCACCCATCGCCCTGGGGGGTGTCTGTGCTGCCTTACGTGATGGGGCTGGAAGGTATGGGCACAAACAAAACTACAGATCTTTGCTTTCCAGCACTGGCTGGACCTCCACTGAACACGTGAGGTGCTGTGGAAAGCAGCACTGGCAAGGTAGGGTGGGCGCACTAAGAAAGGAAAGGGCTGGAGGAGTATTTCAAATACTTTATTTAAAAAAAAATTCCCAGTGAAAAACAATGGCTGTGCCTTTCTGTGGGTAAGAGGCGCAGCCCCTGCCCTGGGCCCTGGCTGGCCCTTGGCACTGGGTGGGCAGCTCAGCGGCCATGCTCCTGCCAGGAAGGCAATGTGGCGCAGGGCTCCAGCTGGGGAGCATTCACAGCTCTAAGCAGCACCTCTCTTAAAAAACGTTTAAAACCAGTTGTGAGAATAAACTCTGTGGTGTTAAAAAAGGAAAGTGAAAGGAGCAAGAGAGGCTCTGCCAGCACAGTGGCTGGAGAGCCCACACTCCTGTCCGGGGAGAGCTATGGTGCTTGTGGTGCGGAGCAGCTTTTCTTCTTTAAAGAGAAAACAATCAACCAACCAACAGTAATTTCTTCCAAATTTCCCCCGCAGCCACAAATTTCACCAGCTGCTCACATAAACACGCAGTCTTCCCCACAGGAAATGCTCTTGCAGAAACCTGAGCCTTCCTTCTCCGCTAAACCACATGCTTCAGATTCCCTGCAAATAAAAGGAGGCAGAAAAGGATACTTCCACTGATATTTCAGCCTGATGGAATGGCCTGGCCAGGGGTGCCACCCCTATGACTGACGGACTGGGCAGCAACACAGGAATCCCAGCCTCAGTGCAGACCCTGGTCCCTGCTGGCCCCTCGCTCCCTTCGTGCAGGCTGCTGCTCTCCTACAAGCCAGACTTGGGGAACTACTAAAGGGAAACCCTGCCACCGCTTCCGCTGTGCGTTTCTCCTGCGGGCTGCTTGCTGTTTCTGGATTCAGGGGTCAGCACCTGAGGGGCACAGGCTCATTCCCTGCTGCCTTGTCCTTTGTCCTGTCTGGATGAGCTGCCAGGAGCACATAGGCCAGCAGCATAGATCCCTCCCTTCCAGCTCTGGAGCAATGCTGTTCCTCCTCCCCTCCTGGACAGGTCAGGGGGGATGTCCCCTCCCTAGGATTGGCCTGTGCTTGGGAAAGACACCCCAGGGCATCCACGGCCATAGCAACTCCCACCCACCTCCTCCTACTCTGCTTCTAACACCAACACATCACAGCATGCACAGAGAGTGAGTGAAAAGGGCTGCCAAGCCCTGTCTTGCTGCCCCCAGCTCCTCCTGAGCACAGGGACAAGACAGATGGGCAAGTTGTGATCAGGTGGTGGACTGAACGTTCCCAAAGAAGCGTTTCAACAGACTCACACTGAAGTCACCCATCTCCAAAGGATGGGCACAGACCAGTCCTGCAGGTTTGCACCTCCTCCCAGGCAGTGGTCCCTCACACAGGCTTGGGGACACCTGCCTGAACGTGATCCAGGTGAGGCTGGTAGTGTGTATGTTACAAGCCCACTTCAGCAAGCACGGAGTCTAACCACTTGCCTTTTACTCATCTCTCTGTAAGACAATAGAACACAAGGCTGTTTTCTGAGTTGCTTCCACCAAGCTGGAGCACCCGTGCTCTCTTGAGAGCAAAGGATGGGAACTTTGTTCCAGTGCAAAGCACCGTCTCACAGAGAAGACTTGTGCCAGGGCCAACTGTGTGCCAGGGATATTTTTGCGTTGTAGGGTTGACTCTCTAACTGACAAGCTCCAACCAAACTTGCATGCAGGAGGAGGACGTGAGCTTACAGCATAAACATGCAGAACTTGGGACTTCCGATGAAACAAATGGAGATTTAAACTAAAGAGGCAGCGAAAGGTAAAATACTCTGTGTCAGGCTTGTACCAGGTGATGAGTATATCCGTGGGAAGTGGTAGCTCATCAAGCTGTGGTTACAGGACTGTCAGCAACTGGGAAGCATGTCTAGGAGACAAAACTGGGCTGGGGACTGGCTGGAGAGGCTGAGGAAAAACTAGGCTGGGGAACTGAAAAGCTAGCCATGGTGCAGGGGAAGGGCTAAATATGTGAGCTCTCCTCTCCTGAACTCAGACACTGTGGTATGAAAGGGAATGAAAAGCACACACCAGAAGCAGCTGGAACATACCCCCTGAAACCATCTGCTTCTCATTCAGCCCTACACTGCCTCCAGGTCCTCCTGCATCCAAACATTAACTCCCATCTCCAGACAGACTAAGAGATTTCACTTTTATTGACAGGGCAATCCCAGCTATAGTACCTTCCCTGCATCCAGGCTGAGACCTGGGCTGACACCCCCAGCTTTTTCTATCTAGCTGTAATTAGCTGCCCTCCTCTGTATGAAGTGTCTGCGTGAGTCCGCGTGTCTGAGGCAATGACACCCACAACCACATCCAGCAAGGGTTTCATCTCATCAAATGAATCACTGAATCACAGAAGGCTTTGGGTTGGGAGGGACCTTTGGAGACCATCTAGTCCAACCCTCCTGCCATGGGCAGGGACATCTTTCACTAGACCAGGTTGCTTAAAGCCCCATCCAACTTGGCCCTGAACACCTCCGGGGATGGGGCACCCACAACTTCTCTGGGCAACCTGGGCCAGTGTTTCACCACCCTCAGAGTAAAACATTTCTTCCTTACGTCTAACATAAACTTGCCCTCGTTCAGTTTAAAACCATTGTCCCTCGTCCTGTCACTGCAGGCCTTAGTAAAAAGCCTCTCTTGGTCTTTCTTAGAAGTGCTCTTTATATATTGAAAGGCCACAATAAGGTCTCCCCCGAGCCTTCTCTTCTCCAGGCTGAACAACCCCAACCCTCTCAGCCTGTCCTCACAGCAGAAGTGCTCCAGCCCTCGGATCATCTCTGTGGCGTCCTCTGGCCTCGCTCCAACAGGTCCATGTCCTTCTGATGTTGGGGACCCCAGAGCTGGAGGCAGCACTGCAGGGGGGTCTCACCAGAGTGGAGGAGAAGGGCAGAATCCCCTCCCTCGCCCTGCTGGCCATGCTGGTGGTGATGCAGCCCAGGATGTGGTTGGCTTTCTAGGCTGCAAGCGCACATTGCCAGCTCCTGTCCAGCTTTTCATCCACTGGTACCCCCAAGTCCTTCTTGGCAGGGCTGCTCTCCATCCCTTCATCCCCCAGCTCGCATCGACACTGGGAGTTGCCCCAACTCAGGTGCAGGACCCCACACTTAGGCCTGTTGAACCTCATGAGGTTCACACAGGCCCACTTGTTAAGCCTGTCCAGGTCCCCCTGGATGGCATCCCATCCCTCAAGCATATCAACTGCACCACTCAGCTCAGTGTCATCTGCAACAAATTTGCTGAGGGTGCACTCAATCCCAATGTCCATGTCATTAATAAAGATATTGAATGGTATCAGTCCCCATGCAGACCTCTAAGGGACACCGCTTGTTACTGATTTCCACTTGGACATTGAGCCATTGACTGCAACTTTTTGGATGTTCCCATCCAGCCAACTCCTTATCCATCCATCAAATCTGTATCTCTCCAGTTTAGATACAAGGATGTTGTGTGGGACCATGTCAAAGGCCATACGGAAGTGCGAGTTGATGACATCAGCTGCTATTCCCTTATCCACCANATGTCATTAATAAAGATATTGAATGGTATCAGTCCCCATGCAGACCTCTAAGGGACACCGCTTGTTACTGATTTCCACTTGGACATTGAGCCATTGACTGCAACTTTTTGGATGTTCCCATCCAGCCAACTCCTTATCCATCCATCAAATCTGTATCTCTCCAGTTTAGATACAAGGATGTTGTGTGGGACCATGTCAAAGGCCATACGGAAGTGCGAGTTGATGACATCAGCTGCTATTCCCTTATCCACCAATGTAGTCACTCCATTGTAGAAGGTCACCAGATGAGTCGGGCATGATTTGCCTTTTGTTGGCTGTCTCTAAACAACTCTCTGTCATCCACACACCTTGACATAGCTTCCAGGAGGATCACCTCTACGATCTTAACAGGCACAGAGGCGAGGCTGACTGGTTGGTAGTTCCCAGGGTCCTCCTTTTTACCATTTTTAAAAATAGGCATAATGTTTTCATTTTTCCAGTCACTGGGGACTTCACCTGACTGACATGACTTTTCAAGTATATTGATGATTGTATTTTTCAAGTATGACCTCTCATCACAACTGGCTGTTTATTTGCAGTGTCACCAATTCTTCACAAACCTGACCTTACTTTTAAAAAAATTCCTCTTAATAAGGTAACAGAAGCATAACCCAAGCTGGTACCAGGCATGCTGTGGCCACCTGTCCATCTGTCAGGAAGATTTCAATAAAAACTGATTTTAATTTAGGCTGTCTGTGAGATAAGGTTTAAAGAGTTTGAGCGTATGGCTCCTATTAAACTGGTCCATTCACAAGGAGTCATCTTGTGCAGTGTCATCCATGTCCTACAGGCCAGACCAGGCTGGCCGGAACAGTCCATCTCACCCAAGACCCACTTCCCTGCCTGCTGCTTTCCCACAAGGCTTCCAGATGTGGCCAGAGAGAGGGCCTATAAGCCCCTGCCTTCCTCAGCAGGGTTGACAAGCTGGTGCTGGCAGAAGGGATAGACAGAAGTGCCATGGCAGCCTGAAGTTCCCTTCCTTCCCCTGCACTGTCCCCAAGGAGTTGCAGTTCCAAAGCACCAACCACAAGCCATAAACTGAGATGCCAGAGCACCAAGCCATTCCTCATTTTGAGTGCTGCATGGTGGGACGGGACAGAGGAGATGATCATCTGCTCCTCAAGCTTCTGTAAGGAACCAGACCCTCAGCAACTCCTTGTCGCCTGCACAATAGATTTCCAGAACAGAGGCTGTCCTCCCAGGACAATGCTCTGCTGAGTGGGCAGAAATATCCTCCTGACTTAGCAGAAGCCCCTTTCTCACAAAATACTTCCAGCCCTACCAAGACAGTGGACCCTGCAATCTTTTCTCAATGCCCAGTGCAGATGTGTGCCCACTGCTTTGTACCAACAGGTGTTTGCCAGGCACTGCTGTCCTGCCAACCTGCTCCACGACCTCTTGTGATCTCCGCGTGAGATGCTGAAAATCAGTTCCCTGTAAAGATGCAGCTGACTTTAATGGATTTTTTTTAATCCTTTGCTCTTTGCTTCCTTTTTCCAAATCAGTGGATGCGAAAGTCTCAGTGGCATATGGACTTGATACATTTCCAACTTGGCCTAAGGAGCCTCAGTTCTTGGTGTAACGCTGTACTCTGCACTTAAAAACAACGGAAAAGTAATGGAATAGAAACTCCTATTTTTCTCACCTTTCTCATATCAACTTTGGGAACTGCAGCAAGTTCTGAAGGTTTATAAAACTACTGCTGGGTCCACTTAACCCCAGATGAAGATGTGCTGCTTGTAGAGATGGAGCAGACTAAGGCCCTTCAGCCTGGAAGAGATGGTGGTGAAGTGAGACACGGGTCTGTGAAATCACAGACTGGCATTGGGAAGGTAAATAGGAACTAGTTACTTGCTGTTTCTCATTTATAAGAACAAGATGGCACTCAGTGAAATTACCCAACACCAAGTTTTACACAAAAGAAAGTAGTTTTCTGCATGCCAACCATGACACTCGCTGCTGTGGACACCCAAAGTCTCAATAAGTCTGGAAAAGGAACAGATGAATTAATGGAGGACAGGTTCCTTGGAAGATCTCTAATGTGCATCCAGCAACAATGCCTGGCTTGGGAAGCCCCGAAACCACCAAATCCAAGAAGCTGGGTAAAGATACCAGGAAAAGAATATATAAAACTAACTGCCATGCTTCTCTTAGAAATGCAGATTTACAGACACATTTATTGTACATTTATAGACATACCTACTGAGCCTACCTTCCCGTAGTGAACTACATACCCTCCAGGCTTTAGTAACCACCCTTGCGTTCAGTGACATTTTTATTAAACATCCAGAAGTTAACACAGGAAGAATGGATTCTTCAGATATGTGAGCAGTAAGCAGAAGCCCAGGGAAGACACAGGCCCATTGCTAACACGGGCAGGGAAACCAATTACTAATAACACTGACAGGACAGAGGTTCTCAATACCTTCTCTACCTCTGTCTTTACCAGCATAGCTGGACCCCAGATCACAAGAACGTGTATCTACGACAATGCATGTGTCCACCCACCAGCAGGGGTGGGTGGTCTGTGACCTCTTGCAAAGGTTCAATCCACATAAATCTATGTTAAGAGAAGTGGCAGGCGTTGTTGCAAGGCCACTGTCTATAATATTTGAGAAGTCATGGAAATCAGGGGATATCCCCGATTACTGAAAGAGGGCAATTGTCACACCCATCTACAAGGTGGGCCCGAATCAGGACCCAGGAAACTACAGACACATTAGTCGTATTTCAGTCCTTGGGAAAGTCATGGAACAAGTCCTCCTAGAAACTATTACAAACCAAATGAAGCAGGTGACTGGGAAAAGCCAGGATGGATTTACCAAGGGCAAATCATGCCAGGCTGATCTGGTCATCTTCTACAACAAAATAACATCTTCTGTCAATGTGGGGAGAGCAGTGGATGTTGTTTACCTAGATTTCAGCAAAACATTTGACATTGTTCCCACAGTCTCCTCCTGGAGAAACTGGCAAGATACAGATTGGACCAGTGGTCTGCAAAGTGGGTAGGGAGGGAACTGGCTCACAGGCAGCACACAGAGTTGGGTGATCCATGGTTTTTACTCAGGCTGGCAGCCTGTCACAAGTGGGGTCCCCCAGGGTTGGATACTAGGTCCCACACTGTTCAACATCTTCATAAACAATCTGAATGATGGGATTGAAAGCAACCACACCAAGTTTGCTGATGGGTAAGGCGGACACATCAGAAAGGAGAGCCATCTTACAGAGACTTGGACAAGCTGGAAGAGCGGGCTAACAAGAACAGTATGAAGTTTAACAAAGACAAGGGCAAGGTCCTGCAACTAGAACAGAATAACCAAAGAGCCCAGTTCAGGCTAGGATCTGCATGGCTGGGGAGCAGCCTTGCTGAAAGGGACCTGGGGGTCCTGGTGGACAGAAAGCTGAACATGATCCAGCAGTGTGCTGCTGCAGCAACAAAGGCAAATCTGTCCAGTTCTGGTCTCCACAAATCAAAAATGACATGGACAGACTGGAGAGGATCCAAAGGAGGGCCACGAAGATGATCAAAAGGCTGGAGAACCTGCCCTCTGAGGAAAGGCTGATGGAGTTGGGTCTCTTCTCCCTGGAGAAGAAAAGGCTCAGGGGAACCGCATCACAGTATTCCAATACATGAAGGGCAGCTACAGAGAGGACAGACTCTCTCTTCACGAGGAGCCACATGGAGAGGACAAAGAGCAATAGGTATGAGTTGCACCAGGAGAGATTTCACCTCATAAGAAACAAATTTTTTTACAGTGAGAACAATCAATCACTGGAACAACCTCCCCAGGGACACAGTAGCGTCCCCACTGCTAGAGGTTTTCAAGATGCGACTGGACAGGGTGCTAGGTAATCTCATTTAGGCTCCCTTTCCCAGGAAAGGTTGGACCAGATGATCTTTGAAGTCCCTTACAACCTAGGCTATTCTACGATTCTAATAAGGACAAAGCCCCATGCTCCTCTGCCCAGCCAGAGGAAAGGCAATGGCAACTTTTGCTAACAGGGACCCACAGCTCTGAGCTGATGGGCTACTAACACTGAGAATCCCAAGTGAAGCAGGAGACGGATGACGTTGTACACGATGAGCAGTCAAGTGAGTGTGGTTCATCTTTCTAGTCAGCGAGAAAGACTCCAACCAGCTTTCCTGGAGTCCTCTCTAAAAAGACCTGTAAGCCTGAAGCAGGAATGTTGGCTTGGACAACTCACCTTTGATAGAGTTAAGAATTTCTTGAACTCTCTGTGGTTCATTGCGGTCTGGTCTGCAGCTCGGTGTGATCTCCAGTACGTAATCAGGACCATACTCTGTGAAGAACTGCAGGGAAGAGGAGACGAGAGTCAGCAGAGAGGTCTCTGGTTGGCTGAGGTTGGAGGGAAGGCTCCCCATTGGCAGCTGTTTGTAAAAAGGCAAAAACATTTTTTCCATCTGAGGGGCCCTTAACTACATCAAAGAGGTGCTTCTGCAGTGTCTGTGTCCACCTGAAGTTGGCAACCGCTACCAATTCAAGGGCTTGGGAAGCAGAGCTCAGTGGTGCAGCCAAAAGCAGTCTCATGCCTATCCCAATGCTTTATTTGGGAAAGCTGTTGACACTCATTTTGCACATGGTTACCTGCAAACCTGATTTTTTTATGAATAAAATTCAAGCGCTGCCTATCAGATACCTTTCCTTTCAGCTCCCCATCCCCCTTGCGCAGTGCTGCATTGACATGACTGTGAAACACCTGGAAGGAGAAAAATTAGTGTGTTTCAAGGTTAATAATGTGTCTTCCCTGGCTGAGTCTTCCAATAGCGCGCAACTGAGCCTGAATGAGAAAATCTGCAGTACGTGGGCTCTACATGATAATGCAGAATCACAAATTATTGCCAGCAGTTTTATTTCACAAGCATGCAGTGCTGAGCAAAGAAGCAGACACACCAAGGTTAAAAATTCAGTGGTGAAGTTGTAATCATCCTGTTGCTACCCCTGGAGAGCTTCACCCCACAGAGAGCTAGTCCAGACTTAAAGTTATTGTACTAAAGATAGGGAAATTCACAGCATTACAGCCTCCCAAGTGATTGATGATGGACAGGGCTGGGGTTTTCTTTAAGGGTGAGATTGGAGGTGGCATATCTGGCAACCCAAGACCAACATCTATCCCTGATGTTATCCACCCAATGGTGTTAAGAGAGCTGGCTAACATCATCGTGAGGCCACTCTCCATAATCTTTGAGAAGTCGTGGAGATCGGGGGACAACCCAGAAGACTGGAAGAGGGCTAATGTCACCTCCATCTACAAGAAGGGCTTAAAGGAGGATCCAGGAAATTATAGGCCCATCAGTCTTACTTCAGTCCCCGGGAAAGTTATGGAACGAATCCTCCTGGGGGCTATCACAAGTCAACTGAAGCATGTGAGTGGGAAAAGCCAGCATGGATTCAGCAAGGGCAAATTGTGCTTGACAAATCTGATCGCCTTCTACGACAAAGTAACCTGCTCAGTTGATGTGGGGTGAGCAGTGGACATTGTCTACCTGGATTTCTCCAAGGCTTCCAACAAGGTTCCCCACAGCCTCCTCCTAGAGAAGCTGATGGGTTCAAGTTGCACCAGGGGAGGTTTAGGCTGGGTAATAGGAAAAAAATTTTCACTGAAAGAGTTGTCAAACATTGGAACAGGTTGCCCAGGGAGGTGGTTGAGTCACTATCCCTAGGTGTGTTTAAAAGTCGTGTAGATATGCTGCTTAGAGACATGGTTTAGTGGCGGACCTGGTGGAGTAGGGTCAATGTTTGGACTAGATGATCTTAAAGGTCTTTTCCAACCTAAATGATTCTATGATGCGTTATGGTCTAGACAAGTAGTCTAGTCTGTGCAGTGGGTGGGAACTGGCTGACAGGCTGCACCCAGAGGGTGGTGGTAGATAGCTCCTTTTCAAACTGGCAACCTGTCACAAGTGGGGTTCCCCAGGGATCGATACTGGGCCCAACACTGTTCAATATCTTCATAAGTGATCTGCACGATGGGATCTAGTGCACCCTGATGACATTTGCTGATGATACCAAACTGAGTGGGGAAGTGCACACTTTGGAAGGGAGAGCCATCCTGCAGGAAGACCTGGATAGGCTGGAAGAGTGGGCTAACAAGAACCTCATGAAGTTGAACAAGGACAAGTGTAAGGTCCTGGACCTGGGAAACATAACCCAGGAGTGCAGCACAGGCTGGGATCTGCCTGGCTGGGGAGCAGCTCTGTGGAAAGGGAGCTGGAGGTCCTGGTGGACAACAAGCTCAATATGAGTGAGAAGTGTGCTGCTGCAGCAATGAAAGCGAACAGATGCTGGGTTGCATCAACAAAGGCATCACCAGCAGAGATAAATAAGTCACTATCCCACTCTACTCAGTGCTTGTCAGGCCACATCTGGAATACAGCGTGCGGTTTTCGTTCCCGCTATACAAAAAAAGATGTGGACAGGCTGGAGAGGGTCCAGAGAAGGGCTATAAAGATGATCAAAGGACTGGGAAGCCTGCTGTATGAGGAAAGGCAGAGAGAACTGGGTTTGTTCAGCTTTGAGAAAAGAAGGCTTAGGGGAGACTTTATCACCATGTTCCAGTATTCAAAGGGTAGTTACAAAGAAGATGGAGACTCCCTTGTAAAAACATGGAGCCACATGGAAAAAAACAAGGGGTAATGGCTACAAGTTAATCCTGGGGAGATTCCAATTGGACACAAGAGGAAAATTTTTCACACTGAGAACAATCAGACATTGGAATAATCTCCCCAAGGAAGCGGTGGATTCCCCAACACTGGATACTTTTAAGATTCAGCTGTGCAGGGTGCTGGGTCATCTTGTCTAGACCAGGCTTTTGCCAAGAAAGGTTGGATCAGATGATCCTTGAGATCCCTTCCTGGGATTCTATGATCTCTGCACCAGCAGGGGCAACGAGGGCTTCTCCAAGCAGACCTCAACATGCCAGTACTGATGAGGAAAACGGAGTGGCTCCTGAATGCTACAGATTACAGTCCAGCATTTGAAAGCAAACCTGAAATCATGCTGGGTTTACCAGCTTGTGAATCGCTGCCCGCTCCGTAAGTACATCAGCTATTCACACAGAATGGGCAAGACAGCTGGGTCAGGGCAGGACATGTGCTGCCTGACAGACTTTTTTGTGGGGCAACACTATATTCCACTGAAAAGGGAGTAAAAGGCAGATTTTGACAGCTGTATTGGGTCATTTGTGCAGTGCTTGGTCACTGTAGACTCAGCCAGCTGATTTAAAAAATAAAAAAATCTTTCCTTTTTAGGAAGTCAAGGTTTTGATCTATGCTTTCAATGCTGTGAGAATGAGATCCCATCTGTCCCCCAAACCAACGTGGGGCAGCAGGAAGCTGCAGTACATTGTGGCTGCTCTTAGCTCATTAAAAAATTACCATGACTATTCAGATCAGAGAAGGACACAGGGCCAACCTGAATGGGAGTCCTACCCAGCTGTATCATGCAGCATGGGAGCACATGCTTAGCTAATCAGCAGGTTAGTCCTCTTTCTTCCAAGCTTCTCCGCAGTCAGCCCAAGGACTGATGTATATTTTTCAGGCAGACTGTTTTCACAGTTTTCTAAGTAATCTCCTTTGTAGCTAAACCTTTTCCTTTCTTCACCTCTGCCCAGAGATTGCTTTGGAAAGCCCCTGCTGAAATACTGACACAGGAGAACACTGACATTTTTCCTGCTTAGAAAGACTGAAAATAGCTACAGCAGAAGAAACCAACGTGTTTTGGGAAGTCTTCACTGAGCACTGGTGCCTCTAGGCTGGTTTGAGTTTGCTCCTGTAGCATGAACAGGAGACAGCTGCTCCCAGAGCATACAAGCTCCACTGGCAAAGCCCTCTGACTCCACAGACTAAGCAAGCTGGTTTATTTGCAGGAAAAAAGGAAATACACATAAAATCTTCACTGCAGCATCTGTGAAAGAGCACATGGAAAACACACACCTCTCAGTAACTGGTCTCGGCTGCACAACCTGATGGTTATACAGGCAGCTGCCCAACAGACTTTGTACCACAGGTCTAGCACATCCAACCTGGGAAACAACGAGGCACAGTTAATCCTGATGAAGGCATCATTTTGCGCTTCCTCATCCTCCGATTTCTGTGACATCAAGTGAAACAGAGTACCAATACAGTTTCATGCAACTGTTTTTCAAAGTCTGTGTTAAAGGGCAAAAATAGCTGGACTTTTGCACTGATGTGGTTTACGGCAGTTGAGAAGGTTTTGGTATTGAGTAACTAATATCCTGTAGAGCAGCTCCATGTGCTGAGCCACCCAGTATGGGTTGCAGAGCACAGTCACACAGAAGAGCTTGTGGCTGGCTGGGTTTTACACCATCCACCAGAAAGCAGGTCAGCAAGGCAAGCCTGATAAATCTTGAACTGGCTTATCCGAGAGCTCTGATGCAGGTGCTCTGAAGCAAACAGCTCCAGCTGTCCAACACGTTCCACAAACCCTCTCTACCACAGGTGCAGGTGGCAGAAGAAAATACATGTCCAGTCACCCCAGGTCACAGACTAAGACACAAGAGCCGAGACACAAATTGGAGCCCCTGCCCACTTCTGCTGCCTTGCAGCGGTGGCAGGACAGCGACGCAGGTAGGCAGGTAAGGACAGGACCACCTCTTGTTGCAGCAGCTAGAGGCGCTTCTTGTCTCTGAGGAAGCACTAACAAAAGAAGCTCTTTCAACCACTCATCAATTGACAAAAGCAACAAGCCGCACCTGGGAATTGGCTGAGTTTTGACCCACCACAGGGACCCAGAGAGGCAAATCCACCAAAACAAACCAATAATGTTGATTTTCTCCTTGAAGTGGGAGGCTTAAGCCTTAATATTTCCGGAGATAGTACAAAAGGGCCATTTGTACAACCACCTTGTATCCACTCTCTGGCAGCCTGGAGGGGATTCAAGAGGTGTTTTTCAGTGCTTCAGAAAAGACTCATTCTGTTTCTTCATCTCAGAACACAGAGGATGTTACAAGCAGGCAAGCTCAGGCTTCAGCAATAACGAAATGCCTGCACTACTCACTTTCCCATTTATTTGTAGCAGGGGAAAATACATCTTCTTCCCTGAAAAAACGCTGTCATTTTCAGGGATGAAAAAAACAGTGGTGAGAACCAAGACTCACAAGGAAAGCTAAAAATCTTCTCTTTAATCAGCAGCTCACATAGAAACTCACAACCACTCCCTTTCAAAACTCAGGCATACCAAAACTGAGAGAATCACAAATGTCTGATGTGCAATCCTAAAGCCAAAAGGAGCTGAAGTTTAAACCAGAGGGAGGCATACCGGGGACTGCAAACGTCTTCCCTCCCACCAGTGGGATGTCCTAGAGAAAAGAGCAGTGCCCAATGGAGTAGCAGTCGTGCTACGGGTGGCAGTAGTGGTTCAGGACACGGGAATGTGGAATGACTGCAGGGAAAGAAGTGTTGGAGGAAGAAAAGAGTAGGCATAGTGGCCAGGAAAAAGGGTGAGAAACAGAGAAAGGAAAAGGCAAAGAAAAATGAACAAGAAAAAAAAGGCTAAAACAATAATGTTCTTCAAGGGGAAGGATATTTGCTACTGAACAATGCCAGATCTGACAACAAGTACTATGCCAATAGCAAAAAATAAGGCATCTTACAAAAGTCTTCATTCTGTCCCTGATTTTAGTACAAAGTTCATTGGTGGACACTGCTGCAGGGGGACCATGACCCACTGCACTATTAGCACTGGATGTTCAAAGAAATTCTATGTTGGTCCTTCTAGACATTTTAAGACTATTTAAACACTGTTACACTGCTGCTCAGTCAAATGCTTTCTGGATCTCAAGACCACAGCTGTCTTGTTTTCAAGCCCTTCTCTACAAACTCGTGAATAAAAAAGAACCACCAAAAGACCTCCATGTTTCTGAATCTTGACTTTCTTTCACAGTAAGTTGATTCCAAGACCTGGAGCTGTAAAGAACATCCCAAACCCCTCAATGCTGGAAGAGAAGCAAAGTGCTGAATATAATTGGCTAGAATTTGGCCCGTCATCACTGAAAAAGCATGCCAAACCTGGCTGAAATACATTCAGAGCAGCACAACCTAGCCACTTCACAGCAAGGTGCTTCAGGAATGATCTGTCCCAGGCCACGCACTCTCATGAGTTTCCTTCAGGAGGGGAGCAGAGCCCTGGGGCTGTATAGCAGGAAAGCAGTGCCTGGACTGCCTTCAAGCTGCTCAGTCAGGAATTCTGCACTGATCTCAAAAAGCTGACTGATCTGACAGCTCAGTTTCCAGGTTTCATATAAATCAGAATGGGAGTTCCTATTTAAAGTAAAGAAAACACAAAATCCGGAAGTACCAACCTTTGTTTCTGCTCACAGGCACTGATAAGCTATTAAACCATCAGTGGTTCTTTGCCAGAAGCAGCAGAAAAAAACCTGGGAATCTGACAAAAAGACGTCAGCCCTGCGTGTGCACAAATACATATGTACACATACACAGAAAGCACATGCTGTTTCCCCTTCAGATTACCTCATAGCTGTGTAAATATTTCATACCCACTAGCCTCCAAACCAGTTCTCCTCCTTCATGGCTTTTCCCCCCTACCAAATCTGCTTCCACTAGTTTACCTTAAATATGCCAACCCATCCCAACAGTACAATGCAGGCAGCCTGGAGCATCTCGTTGAAAGATCATAGAGGGTAAAATATGCTGATGAGAAGGACTAAAAATACGCAAAACCAGTGACAGCTGTAGCTCTGGGAGTTTCTGTTAGGAAGCTCTGCAGGATTAACGCAAGATGAGGATGTTTCATTCTTAATCGCAGAGAAACAGGCTGCCACACAAAGTGCTAGCCTGGAACTTGCACTAGCAGCAAGGTGAGGAACTATGTTACCTTCAACTAGCTCTACCTCACAGAAAAAAAAGCCTTCTCTAAATGCAGTGACTGATGGAGTCAGTAGGGAATAGAAGAACTCCTATCAAAGTGAAGGGCCATATATTGAATACATAGTAAGACACTCCTTCCCCTGAAGATCTGAGTTCCATAAGGTTTAAACTTGTTTGCACATGGATTTTTGACTTGACATCACATGGCTCTGGAATAAGGCAATGGCAAAGCACTGCCTGGCATCTGACTGCTCTCTGTCTTGCTCTGCAAGATCAGCCTGCTAGAAAAGATAGAAAGTGTATTTTAAGTTCAGTAAATGGCAGAGCAGGATGGGCTATGTCTCTCAAAGATGGTGTACACGAATTATTCCAAACTGTCTTCCAAAAACTGTATTTGCCATCAACTGTCTTACTGTCTTCTGCTCTGACAACTGTGACCGGCAATGACTGGTCTTCCAGACAGCTTTGTTGTAAAGCAGAGCCACGAAGAGAAGCCAGACAGCAAAAGGTCCTCAATGACTTTGACTCACAGAATCACAGGGGTTGGAAGTGACCTCTGGAGATCATCCAGTCCCACCCTCCTGCCAGAGCAGGGTCACCTAAAGCAGGTTGCACAGGATGGCGTCCAGGCAGGTTTGGAATGTCTCCAGAGTCGGAGACTCCACCACCTCTCTGGGTAGCCTCTTCCAGTGCTCTGCCTCCCTCAAAGGAAAGAAGATCCCCCTCATGTTTACATGGAACTTCCTACATTCAAGTTTGTGCCCATTATGTCTTGTCCTATCACTGGGCACCACTGCAAAAAGACTGGTGCCATCCTCCCGGCACCCTCTCTTTAACTATTTATAAGCATTGATGAGATCCCCTCTGGGCCTCTCTCGTCCAGACTAAAAAGACCCAAGTCCCTGGGACAAAACCAACTTGAGGGAACCAACCAGAAAATTTGAGCCTTTCCTGTGACAGAAATCTTTTTGAAAGTGGAAATTTTCCTAGAGGAACTGGTGGAAGCCCAACTGCTTCCATTATCTCAAACCAGATAAAGCCCTTGAGCATAAACAAAAGGAAATGTTCCTGTACTGGGTGCCAGTTTACTTTGAAAGGGGAGTTTTGATATCTAAAAGTAATTCTTTTTTTCCATGTTCAGTTTTCATGAGCCAGGCAATTTTCCAATTTGTTTATTTTTTTTAAATGAAAATCCTGGTAACTCTTACTAGCCCACTGTACGCCCTCATAGGTATCTTTTAGCAATCTTCTCCCAGAGAGAAATCCCACAACATTTTCTGCACACAGTAAGACTTACATGCTGTAATACACCAGCTAGGGGGCAAGGGGCAAGGATAACCTACCCACGACTCCCTGACTGTCGAAGAGTATCCAGAAGACAGAAAACCTGGATAATGCAGATGGAGACTGCTGCACACACATGAATTCTATCTGTTACAAGGGTACAAACCTTTGCATCACCTGAAACCCTGGTGCTATGGACACCGGACCTGTCATCCTCCTTCAACGAGGTGTATGAAATTGCTCCAGGTAAATCGAGCTGAAGTGGCAGAGCGGACTCTCAGGTGTAATGCCCCTGCCTCATTTATGGTAGGCAGGGTTTTAGTGAAGAACGCTGGGATTGAAGCCCCTACCTTTAGTGTTACCCCATGCAACGTGCATATTGGATCATATCTTGGCATACAACCAGGCATCCCTGCCTCACTCCAAACTAGAGGCTCACCAATTCAGCCCTGTCAAGCTCCAGATGGAGAGCAAGGAATTACAGAAACCAAAATGATGGTCCAAGACGTGCCACCCTGGAGAAGCAGCTACCCCCTTTCCTGTGTGCACTCAGCAAGTCCCATAGAGCACACTGTGCACAGCCAGTCACTAGCCTTGCATTCTTCTTTTTATCCAGGGTCTCGCTTGACTAGGACAGGTTTGGAGAAGTGCCGAACACCCACAGCTGCCCCCAGGACCAGCTTAAACATCTAAGTACCATAATAACATCGAATCCTCTTGCAAACCAAGCCTTACATCTTACCAATGGGCAAATACAGAGACAGCAGGATACTTCTTGGCCATACATCACAGAAAACTGGAAGAGCACCCAGAGAAACCGTGTTCGCACTATTCTTTATACTCATCGCCCTGCATCTGCTATTGGCTACTGCAGAGGAGAGGAGACAGACAGACTGACAGCCTCCTGGACAATACTGCTCACTTGACATCGTAAAGGAGGTACCATCCTCCAGACTGTACATTCCCATGCTATTTAAAACCATTGCAACACAACAAGTGAGCAAAGTCTGGTGTCCAGGCCAGCGGAGAAAGAAAAACCCTTGCAGTGGCCACAACCACGACACAGCTGTTTCTTGCAGTACACGGGGAAAAAAAAAAAAAAAATCTCAGATGCATGGTTTGGGAAGAAAGCCTTGGTGGGCTGGGAAGGGGAAACAGCTTTTGCTACAGAGGGGTCAACTCCACTTCCCAATTCTCTTCAGCTCTGCAGAATAGCTGTTGCCTTTTGGGAATCGCCGTCTGCCAGGCCAGATGCCCAGCTCAGCACCAACTGAGCAGCCAGCAGACACTGGAACATACCCCAGTGCACAGCCAAGAAACAACAAGAGGGCTTCACTTACAATCAGGGCTTTGTGACAGCTTCCCGCCCCCCCAAATGCAAATTGTCCCATTCCCTGCCCCAAGCCCCTCGCATCCCCCTAGAAAGGCCTGGCCTCCTGTTCACTCACTGCTGGGAGCAGCGGCGGCAGTTGATGGAGTGGGGAGTTGAGAGGAGGTTGTTCAGCAGGTACAAAGTGCTTTTTGTTCCCTTGACAGGGCTGCGATGCCGCTTCTCCTGCTCCTAACCTTCCTGGGGTCCCTGGCAGAAGGGGCAGGGGCAGTTCAGGAACATGCCTGTGTTCAGTTTGCTCTATCTTGGCAGGGCCACAGCTTGCCTCTTTGATCCCTGGCCATGAAAAGCGCACAAAAGATTGAATTCAAGAATGAAGATCTTTACAATCTGACCTATGGGGAGTCTGTCTGCCCCAGGACCTCCTCCCACAGCAGCAGTGCCCTGTATTACCACCACCCCTGTGCCGGTCACTGGCCGGCGGCCCCTTTCATTTAGCTGCCAACATCTCCCTCCCCAACACCTCATGCTCAAAAAGCACCCTGCAAGCACCACTCTGGGGCCCCAACACCAAACGTGCCGCCAGCTCACTGCTGCCTGGATATACGCAGTTGGTGTCTGATGCAAAACACTTGATCGGTGCAAGCGCAGCCAACGCACATGATCACACAGAGGCAAGACTGCCCTAGCTGGGTGGAAAACAGAGTGATGTGCTTTAACTCCTCCCCAGGAAATAACCTTCAAGAGGGCAGCAGGCAGCAGCCAGGAGGCCGGGGCTGAGAGCACACCAGTCTGCCTGGTGAGCCGGGGCCCATCAGGCCACCTCGCTCGCACCACACGCGAGGATGATCTGCTCCCTCAGCCTTCCCCATTTGGTAAATCCCACAAAAATCACACCTTACAAAAAGATCTCAACATCATTTATGAAAGTGTTTCATACTAGTTTAGTGATGCTTCATTCTGTTTCCCTCCTGCCCTGTTGCTGGTCACCAGAGAGAGGGGATCAGCACCCCCCCTTCCCCTGCCCCCCTTGAGGAAGGTGTAGACTGTGATGAGGTCCCTCCTCAGCCTTCTCTTCTCCAAGCTGAACAACCTGAATGACCCCAGCCGCTCCTTGTAAGTCTTATGGACACCATGGTCCACTAAGATGCCCTGGGACATCAGTCTCGTGCTCTGGGTTTCTTACTTCCCTGCCCTCCTTCCTCTATTCCTGCTCAAAGTCTGTTAATGTTACCTTCTCTGGATTGTGAGTGTTTTTGGGGAGACTAAACAAGGCTAAAGAGACTTTATAAACATCTCATTTAGCACACCGAAGAAGACAGAACACGACTGCACACAAGCACCATGGATCAGCAAAGCCGTTCAAAGCAAATGCATCATCTGATTTGGAGGGCAGACATTCGGATGCTGATTCAGCACTGCACACTGCGTCATCTTTACTGTTATGCTGTGTGTAGTAGCATGAGAGCAAACATGGGCCAATGTACCCTACGGCTGCTGGGCACAGCTTCCCAGGCTTGAGGCGAGCTGCTAGCCTAACCCTTCAGTGGGCAAAGTTTGGACATCTCTGTTTCAGTGCAAGTGGCCTCACTGTATCTGATATGAAAACATGAGAGGGACCCTTACTCCTGGGAAAGCAAATACTATGCTCAGCATTATGAAATAATCCAGTTTAGGAGGAGGGAGGGGGCAGGTAACTGCATCAGATATATTAAAGAAAGCAAAGATGATCCTTCAATGTTCTTGTCAAGACAGCTGCTTTCAGAAATTGTTGATCTTGGTTGTGGTTCAAGAGCTAAGAACACAGACCAACACTGCTGGGAAGAAGCAAGAAAACATTTAAAACTGATAACGGAAATCCTTTGAAAAAACTCTAAGCGTCAGCCTGTGGTTCTGGCTTTCAGGGTACTTGTTGATACAGCTGCTTAATGCATTTCAGAACAGGATTATAAATAGAAATGAAAAATAGAATCTGGTGCCACTAGTGCGACTAGAAATGAAGCTCTTGATCTCCTGCTAGAGGATGTGAGCTAGCAGCCCTCTAGCAGAGGCAAAAACTTCACACCCAACCAGTGATACACATCTTCTTGACTGTGAAGCAGCCCGCAGTGGCCACTTGCAGGCAAAAACACAAGCATAGCAGCTGGCTCGTGCCTTGGTTCCACGCAAGCCCTACAAGGCTGCAGGGCATTGCACGCACATGGGTAACACGCTACAGCCCAAAATCTCACCTTCAGCTGCAAGGCAGTTCCAATCACTAGCAGGCTCTGTAGCAAATAATAATGGGATAAACCTGTTGACAGGGAACACTCCTCCCAATGCCTTTCACTTAGCAGTTCACCAGTGCCTCAGAGCCAGGGAGCATACATCCATTTGTTCTACTACTTAGGAGCAGAGCTGTAAGGAAAGGTTCGTATGCCAACCTACCCAAGGCTGTGCCTTGGGGTACTTTGCCTCGTTCTGTTCAAACACAACTTCACCGCTTTCACCTGGTAACTGAGGCGCCTCGTCCCTGGGGATCTGAACCCCACTACAGTTTGCTTACCCGGTTCTTCCACGTCCCAAAAGAAATGCAGATTCCTTGAAGCAGAGTGCTGCTTCCTGCTTACTGACATACCACATCACCATCTTTTAGCTGGTACCTGATCCAGAACAATTCAACTCGTGTGCCAAGACTATTTCTTCTGATTCAGAGCAATTCAATTCATGTGCCAAGACTATTTCTTATCACCAAGGCCACTTTATCACCTGTCCTGGTTTGAGGTAAAACGGGACCAATTTTGTTCAGTGACTTTACTTTATAGCTAGGCCTCTTCTAACTGCTGAAATTAATGGCATGTTGTGCAGAAAACTGTTCACTCTCAGAGTGATAGGACCCATGTTTACAGTTCATGCCAAGGAACGGTATGCAGAGAGGCTCTTGCTTATACTTGTTGCTATAACAACCAAGGGCAGCCAACTTTGTTACTTGCCCTGTTGGAGGGTCGGAAACGGAAAAGCGCAGAGGGGTCACACCTGCGGGGAGGAGCGGACAGGACAGGTGACCCAAAACTGACCAACAGGGTATTCCATCCCATCTGCCTCATGCTCAGTATAAAAGTTGAGGGATCAAAGGGTCACTCTCTCTCTTTCTTTCTTTTGTCTCTGCATCTGCCTTTGATCCTGATCCGGAATTCAGTTCCCATGCGTCACTGAGTCCAGTCTGGGACTTCCCCAGTGCCTGCTGGTGACGTGATTGTCATCCTGGGAGCTTGATACGGTTTTGTATCTATTTCATTATTTTATTTTTGTTATCTTATTATTAATATTTCATTAAAGTAGTTTAGTTCCCTCTAAACTCTTGAGTCTCTCTTTTCCTCTCTCTCTCGCCTTCCTTTGGGAGTGGAGCAAGAGAGAGTGAGCATCTGTCGTTCCACCGGATTGGGCCAATCTGGCCCAAACCACGACATCACCAAGTCTACTTTATTACCTTTGATGAAGCACATGGCCACAGGCTTTAAAATAATCAGACAACTTATCATATGCCACTGTCTCCATGCATTCTTTGTGGACCTGATGTATATTCTAGCAGAGCACTGCACTGTGGATTTTGTACTCATTCCCGATTCAACTCCAACAAACTCCATTCACCCAAGAGCTTTCTGGCTATGATGAACCACCACTCCAGTCACTTCACCTGGTATTCAGTAAGCACTGCAGCTATGCTCCTGATCCTTACTAGCTGCTTTGCTGGCTAACGTCACCACCCAAGAGATGATTCTTACTAAACCCTCTCCGTGGTGCAGGAATCAAGATATTCTTGCTTACGGCAGGCACTTGGTCTTACGAGCTTGCCATAAAAATTCTCCTATAGGTGCCCAAGTGGGAACAGCAGCACTTGGTGACTGCTTCATCCGAGGCAGCCCACGTTTCCCCTCCCTCCAGCTTATTCCTCTTCAAGTGCTGCACCACACCTCCAAGAGACAGGCTGGGCTGATCTCTGGAAACTTGTTCCTCCAGTGTGAGTCCTGACAAGCTCACCTCATGTCCAGAAACAATACCACAAGCACCGTCTCCCTGCAAGGGGAACCCAAACAGGCTGGCCACCAGCAGCACCATAACTTGCAGCCAGCTCAGCTCTGCAGCCCAAGTGCTGGCCAGCCCAGGAGGGGATACAAATTCCTTTGAGAAGGAGCAGCCAGAGCACGCTGGGCTGCACTGCACACCTTGTGACATCCTGCAATCATTCCCACACTGCTTTTATTCTTCAGGGCACTTGGTGCAGGAATCATTAACACAACAAATAAACCGTTCAGAGCAACAACAAACAGGCAAAACCTAACCACCTTTAGCAGTTAATTCCTACAGAGGGACCCACACTTTTCACTCCCTGCATATATGAAAGATTCGGTCTTGTTTAAAACCTGTTTCTGCAGAAACCTGGTTAAAGGACCATATTTAAGCATGACACCACTCAAAAAGCATCTTGTATCTATAATCACTAGTTTCTATAATGATGAATTTCCAGTTCCAACCCACACAAACACTTTACTTCCTCATGTGTACTGGTCTGTGAGATCCTTAGACAAAGGCAAAACCATAATTCTCCTCTGTAGTCACTATAGGCTTGAACTGCTTTGCACATGCAGGTGTGTTTCTGTAGGGTCAATAACACTGATGTGCTGTTTGAGACCTAGATTGTGTCCCTCCAACCAGCTGTCCAGCCCCACTCAAGACTTTAAAAGCACCAGCACTGGCACTGAGACAGCTCATATACAATCATGAACAGCATCTGGCCCCACAGCCCACTGAAAGACTGCTGGTCAGAAAAGCTCCAAAGTTGCACCTGGTACTTTCTGTAAGTTGATGAAAGCAGGGCTATAATTTAAAGCCTTGAGAAAGGCCTGGCTCTTTCCTGGCAAAAGTACACACACATCCTAAAGAGCTCTTTGAGCAAACAGGTGACTCCCCCTCCCCATCTTCTCTGTAATTATCTGAGACTGGAGTTTATTGGTGCCTGAGATCCCTTGTAAAAGATGCGGAAAGCCTCAGGTTTTGGGAACAAGCACCCACTATGCTGCTAGGACAGTGCGTTATTGTTACAGGAGTGTCTCAACAAAACAGTATTGAGCGGCAAGGATGCCGTTTGGATTAGGTAGAACAACTCAGCTCTCACGCAAGGAGAAGGAAGGGTTTGTCAAAGCTTTACCTCGTGATCGGGGATCTCAGAGGACAGCGTTCTCCCAAGGATGACCCCAGTCAAGTATGTCCAGCAGCGAGCTGTGTTGGCAAGGTTGTAGCCTCCTGTCTCCAGCAAGCATTATGATTTTGGAGGGGGAAGAGTGGGGAAAGGGAAGAGAGAGGGAGAAATTTTAGTGGAAGGAACAAATCACAGAGGCAACATGCACAGTTTACATTAATCCAGCTTATTTCATCCACTCAAGCTGTGCCCAAAAACTGCATTTTCCACCTGCTGGCTACACAAGGCCAGGTCTGAATGACACTATATGCAAGGGCAGACCTCACAAACTGAACCCCAGTCACATCCAGTGTGGGATGGGCCAGGCTCCTCCAGCCACCATCTCAGACCCAGCACAAGCCCCAGCCCCACACGCTGGGCTCTCTCCTGGCAACAAGGAGAGGTGTTCAAAGGCAACAGGGAGAGAAGTGCAAAGGCAGCAGTGGAGATGGGGGATTCCTGCTTTTTAATGCCAGCCTTCAACCCATAAAGCATAACACAAATGCCCAGCCACTTGCTGGTGAGCTCTTCAGCGCCGTCACGTTTGAGAGGAAAAACATGAAGCTCTTTAGTACAACTTGCAACCGCTTTACAAGTAAATGAGGTTTCACAGTCAGTATGGTAATGGTCACCTCCATGGTAACAGTACATGAGCCCACAGGTATTGACTCCTTCCCCAGTTTCCACTTCTAAATGTTTCCACAAGCTGCAGTGGTGGGACACTCCTTTGGTATTTTCACAGCTGACAAATAGCTGTCCCTCATTTTTTGACAAAAGTTTTAGGGTTTCTTTTTGCCTGGAAGGTGCCATCTCCAGCATACCTACAGACATGCCGCAGCACGATTGAACACTCATAACCTTTCTAAAACAAAGTGCATCGGCACATCAAATTTCAGGCTTAACATGCTCTACCTGATCTCCACCATCTCAAAAAGGACAACAGCAAGAACTGATATGGCTCCAGGCACAGAGCTGGGAGGCTCTCCCTGCCACACAGTGGCTTTTGTTGTTCTGAAATGCCCTGTTGCATAAAGCCTGTCCTGTGCTCTCCCCACTGGACAAGCAGCTGGTTATGCAGCATGGCAGAGCTAAGTCAACCTTAGCTTTCGCTGGGTATCAGAGCCCTGCTGTACCATGCCGGCAGTCAGTCCTTTTCCCAAGCCCCTGCACAAATTCATTCATTGCCAGATGCTGGAGGTAGGTTTGGGAACACAGTGATCACTTTTAAAGAGAGGCGCTGAAGGACTGATCAGAAGAGGTGAATCAGAGGCGCCAATGAGAAGCCAGGGTCAATTCACGGGAGTTAACAGCCTCTGATCTCCTCTGGAGGAACCAAGCAGCCTTTAACTCAAGATCTTAGGGTCAGGATTGAGACTTGCACCTGTTGGTATCAAGGATTTCAGGTCTGTGTGAAAACAGTACTGTGCCACAGCGTGCCCTGTTGACGCTGCTCAGCAGTCACCCTGCTAAACTCCAGTCAGTGCTGAGCCCAGGGGCACACACTTCAGGAAGGGTCACAGGAGGACAGACCTGTTTCCTTGTGAACCACAGGATGCGTGTGCACTCACCTCCTCCCAGGATGAGAGTTGCTAGCTGCCACTGCAGGACATACTTCAGGCACTTGCCCACTCCCTCGGGCGTCATGTTGAAAGAGCACATGGGATCTCCAGCGATGGTGTCTGCGCCCAGCTGCAGCACAACCGCGTCTGGGTTGAATGCAGCGTACACCTCCTTCAGCACGCTGTGGAGAGGAGAAGCGGTGGGTGTTACCGCAGACGAGGCTCAGAGGGATGCTGGTGGCATAGCCCTGGTCCCTCAGGTCCATTGATGCTTCTCAAGGTTTCTGTATTCTCTGCTCCCACCTGCCTCATACCAGTTACGCTCCCTCTGCTCCTCTCCTGCAGTAAGTTTAGCTCTCAAAGCACTCCTCACAAGGTAAAAACATTAACGAAAACACAGGGGAGGGGGATCTAGCCCTCATCAGCTTAGTAGTAGCATCAAACCACATGTTTACATTGGCTGCCCTGAGCAGAAGGGCTGCAAGCCAAATACAGGGGCTTTTCTCCCCTGTAAACATCACAGCAAAGAGCAGGGTCTGGTGAGACAACAACCCCAAACTCTCAGACACCTCTCACCAGGACAGGACAGGATGAACAGAGGAAGGCTCTGTCTAGGTTCTCACTCTCCTCTCTCCCATATGGCTCTTGAGGCAGAAATACATTTCCCCAGCTCTAGCAGATGCTGGGGTGCAGGAGGGCCAGTGTCTTGGAGACAGTTTATTAGAAGTATTCTCACTTGCAGAAGGCAACTGGGCATGTCAGACATTTGGCTTTGCTCCAGGAGATTTTTAGTATAATGAACACCACAAAGAGAATAAGTTCCCAGCACTGTGCTCCAAAGTCCAAAACACAAGGTAAATAATGGAGAAAAACATGTTCCCTTCACAACAGTGTTTTTATTTTGCTAAAGTAGAAACAGATGTGATCCCTCGAATAAATGCTTTTGCCTTGGTTAAGAGAACCTAGGCATCACCAGTTCTTATCTGATATGCAATTAGAAACCACTGCAGTGCCAAACCAGAGCGCTGCTTCCCCATGACAAAGAGCTTGCATTTACCAGCACTCACCCCAAGAAACTTAGCCAGTCACTGCACCCAGACAAGCTACTCCACTGAGCTCGGTGCGGTGTGCCAAGGCAGATGCCTGCAGGGCTGAGGCCATCAGCTCTACAAGCACCACAAATTCACTACTGAAATACAGGCACTGCTGAGAAAAAACTCAACAGATTATGAGAAAAACTCTGGGGAAAAAACTCAACCCCCCCAAGACCAAATATGTGAGCCTGAGGGAAAACAGGCTTTCCATTCGATATGAGTATTCACCCCAGGTACGGCCACACAGCCTGAACATGCCGAGAGCCTGGCCCCAGCACCCCAGGTACCCGGCAGGGCCAGGTAGCCAACAGCTACTCACACCACGCATGCTTTCACAGCTACCAGGCCGCATCGTCCACACAGTCCCAACAAGCTCAGCAAACTGAGGCAGGTGGTGAAAATCACAGTGCCAAGGGAAGAGCTGTCAAACCAGCATAAGTTTCCTGCTTGAAGTGGACCCAAAGTCAGCCTCTCTTCTGCAGATGTTAAGGATGGGATGGATGAGAGGGGCTTCCACCTCTGCCCAAGGCCCACGTTGTGCTACTCTTCCCTGAAGTAAGGAGGACCGAACCAGCTTTCTTTAAACACTGTAGGACTTCTAGACACTATCTGCTGCTGGTGAGGGCTTTCGTTGCCTGCACTGAGACCTCTGCAAGCACATATAGCTCCTCTGGACTGTCTCTGGGTCCCTCTTCCCCCATCTCCCTTGGGGACGCTTCTCTGCTTTTGCTGGACAGGCAGCTGACACCGGCCAGTTCAAACAGCTCACTTTTTCCCTACAAAGCTTTACATTCCTCATAGATCCACCAGGAACGGGCAGATGCATGTGAAAGAACACAGACAGAGGAAGGCTTACCTCTTTCTAGTAAATACTGGGGTCCCCTGCCCCCTCACCTGTCTCACTGTGCAAGGACAGCCACTTCCACCAAAATGCAATCACTACCACGAGTCCTTCCATTGTTTCCTCAATGAACCTCACTTCGTGCAGAGGCTTCATACTACTTCTCAGCAAGGTCTCCCAGCAAGGATGGAAAACAGTCTTTTAGCCCATCCCTGTAGGTTTTTGCTAGCTGTTCACTCTTCTCCCAGGGCTTTTAATTTTCAAAGCACGTTGCAGACATTACCTAAATGATAAACGTCTCCTTGACATGACAGCATTTGTCTGTAGCTGCTGGCATCTCTGTTAAGGCATAGCCCTTTTCTTGTCCCATGCTGTGCTCAGGAACAGCGCAATTCTTTCTGGTGTTTTAGAAAACCAGCAGAAGGACTGCTCTGCAGCCTCAGCCCCATCCAGATGTTGACAGACCCTCACACGCATGCAGGCTACAAGATGCAGCTGACGATAAAGCCAAACTGACTGTACAGAGGCAGGTAGTTCCTTCCACCCATCCGTCCCAGCCCCTTCCTTTTGCTTATTATGGAACTGCTCTGATCCCACAGCATGGAGTTTCAGAGAGCTGAACTCATAGAAAGTTGCTTAGCAGGGTTAGTTTTCTGCTAGGTTAACTCCCTGAACTGGTTCATGGAAAGGAAGAGAGGGAAAAGGAGTGGGCAGCCAACGATAAGGCAGTGGGAATGAGACTCTCCTCCCTTTTTGCCAGTATCCCTCAGGGAGATCAGCTCAGTCACACTGTCACAGCTCCAAGCCTGCCTGGGAACTCCCAATACACCTCCCTGCAAGAGCAGACTAATCCCAGCTAGAAAACTGACTTTGCATTGACATGCATCATGAGCACAACAAAGATCTCCCACCGCCTCACAGCTGTGGGTGCAGGAACCTCTGCCTGTGACAGCTGGCTTCAGTGGGATGGTACACCCACCACTGCGGCCAGGGTACGGCGTGGTCAGTGAGGACTGTGCACTCCGGGCTGTGCACTCCTTTGGCACATGTGCAAAGGGGATGTTCTGCCCTCTTTCTGTTCCTGAACAAACAAGTTCAGGGAAGTCTTGTGAGCAACATAGGTCCACGAAGACAAGGTGACCCCAGCAGTTCCTTTCTGGCCCTGGCAGAGTGGTGCACCAAGGCAGGGCTGCACTGCCTGTCCTTGCAGCGGAGATGAACAGGCGCTGCCAGTTTGCAGAGTTCTCCAAGCTCTTTCTTTCAGCAATATCCAATTCACTGCCCCCCCTGCCAGCCCCCGAAGGAAGTGGCTGACAGAGAAGTCACCTTTTGTTACCCCAGAGAGGTCAGAAGAACAGCTAAGACAGTCAGAGGCTGACAGGGAGGATGGAAGAGAACAGGCTTCTGCAACTGCTCAAACAAACCCAGAATGGCAGTCAAAATTTCACAGCCCCAGTGAGATTGCTACTAGAAGAGGACCAGTGCCACATGACGTTTCCTCCCATCAATGTCAGGAGATGGCCAGCAGCACAGGAAGGAGCTCCCCAAATTGGAGGGCTTTCCTTTACCTGGATATACAGACAAGATTGTGACTTACAGCTCTGACCTCCAAAAACCTGCATCCAAAACCCACCAAGCAATCAAGTTACATCCGCTGTCGCCTTAGCAGCAACACATGGGCCTGCCTACTCCTCCTTCTGCTCATGATGCAGGCAGACAAAACCCAGAGCTGCGCAGGGCTCTGCTGCCCTCAGCGCCAGCAAACACTCCCCATGTCAGCTCGCCTCCTGGCTCCCGTGGATCTGCCACCCTGCTGCTGACTGCCCCACTCTGCATGCCCTGGCAAGACCCATGATATGCCAAGGTGACAGCTGCACCAGCAAACACCATGAGTCCTGTCCATAAGCTAAAGAAAGCAGCCAGACTAATTTTGTCAACTGGAAAGTAGGTTTGAGCTGGGGGTCATACCCCAATGCAGCACACATGTAATGCCTGCCAGCACACGCACTCAGAAAGCTCCATCATCCACCGGGTTAAAGCATTCCTTCTCCCCAGGTTAAACGTGGGACCTTTCAAAAGAAAGCAGGGGTCTGGAATTTCAGCCCAAGTTTCAAAATTTCATCCCAAACCATGAAAAACTCAGAACACGAAATTTCTGCAAGGGGACTACAGGCATATTTTAAACGCTTGAAGTCTGGAAGAACATTTAGGATTTGTGCTCTGCTGCATGATAAAAAGCAATCAATGAAGTCCAGTGGGCTAGGTCTCCCGCATTCACTGCCTGCCCCGTGCTGTATTCAACCCTTACAGCAATAGGAAGTGGAAGACCAATCCCTTCCAAATAGATCCCAAATCCGGCTGTCAACCACATCCCTAACCTCCAGAGCCTCCCGACAACATAGTCACTCCAGGGTCTGTTCAGTGCCTACACCCGAGGACCAGATTCAGAACCAGCCTCATATTATTGCAGGATTTCCAGGCCGTGTGGTGGTTTTCACACCATGCACACTCAACACCTAGAAAGAGCAGGCACTGTCTCCCCAGGAGTCTCCATTTATACCTGCATGACATGAAAAAGCCCTGCTAGACACTGACAGTCATGCAAGAATTGCTTTTTATCATGCACTCCAGTTTTTTACCTCATTTTCCCCCACTGCTGCCTGCTTTAGATTGGCACTCCCCTGGGAAGAGGCCGCTCACCTCTCTGCTGGCCTCCTCCCCAACAGAAATAGCATGGCCAGCAGGACTAGGGCAGCGATCGTCCCCCTGTACTTGGCACTGGTGAGGTCCCAGCTTGAATACTGTGTTCAGTTTTGGGCCCCTCATGACAAGAAAGACATTGAGGGGCTGGAGCGTGTCCAGAGAAGGACAACGAAGCTGGTGAGGGGTCTGGAGCACAAGTCTTCTGAGGAGCAGCTGAGGGAACTGGGGTTGTTCAGCCTGGAGAAAAAAAAAGGAGGCTGAGGGGAGACCTTCTCGCTCTCTACAACTACCTGAGAGGAGGCTGTAGAGAGGTGGGGGTCAGTCTCTTCTCCCAAGTAACAAGTGATAGGACAAGAGGAAACAGCCTCAGATTGCACCAGGGAAGGTTTAGACTGGATATTAGGGAAAATTTCTTCACCAAAAGGGTTGTCAAGCATCAGAACAGGCTGCTCAGGGAAGTGGTTGAGTCACCATTCCCGGAGGCATTTAAGACGTGTAGACACGGTGCTTAGGGACATGGTTTAGTGGTGGGCTTGGCAGTGCTAGGTCAATGGTTGGACTTGATCTTAAGGGTCTTTTCCCCCTGTTTCAGTGTTCATAGAATCATTTAGGTTGGAAGGATGCATCAGTAGATACCCTTTACCCATCGTAGCTAGGAACAGGCACAGCTGGATGCATTGTGAAAGCAATACGGCAGCCTCCCAAGAAACAGCAGTCTCTGCTTCTAGTCTTATTCTTGCAAGTGGGAAACTTTTGCTTCAAAAAAACTGAAGAGCCTAGTCTGGGTTTTCACATCTGGGGCTTTTCTGAGGGCTTCACAAAAGACACCAAAAGAAAGACAGCTTACCATCAGGAGGATAAAATTGGATCTACAGAGAGCCATGCTGCCACCTGAGACACTGTAGGTGCCCACACATATTGACAGAGGTTGAAAGCTCTCGCTTATAAGGATTAAAAAAAAAGTATTATTTTTCACCTCGCCAAAGGCCTGCAGAATACGCAAAAGGCCTTGCTGCTCATATACCGTGCCCCAAGAACAATCAGCCTCACTCTGTCTGTGCCACTGTGGGGAGCATGATGAGACCCAGCCCATGGTCCCACCACCAGGCAGCACCACACAAGGTACATCACCTATGGCAGCTGAGTCCAAGGGAACCGAGACAGCTGGCTGCTGGGATGCAACACATCCACCACAGTCATCCTGTTCTCCCTTACTAAGACACTGTAAATAGAGAAATAGTATCTTCTTTCCAGATAGCAGGCAAGCCTTTGGTGCTACAAAGGTCCCGCGCGCTATTGTAGGTGATCCATGTTACTAACCGATTTCTCCACCAACATAATGGACACATCACAACTTCCAACCAAGCAGATCTTTGTCACACAGTCCAGTCTGTACTGGCTAAAGCAGAATTTCACTAGATGCTTGCCTACACACTGCTAACACAGCACTCCTGCACCATGTATAACGACAGGCCAAACAGCATTCAGATTTTGGGGTGGGTTTGTTTGGTTTTTAAATTTTTTTTCCCCCCGTTCTGTACAATACTAGAAGACAAATAGCTGACTAGTTATCTCTTTCAGCTATAATTAATTACTAGTTTATCAAGCAAATTACTACAGCCATTTAAAATAACTCAGATTTCTCTTTAGTTTTGCATCAAAGATAATGCTTTTCAATGTCTCTGGATTATTTCTAAGTTTACTTTTCTGCACTTGCAATGTTTCTCATACATTGCAATTTTTTTTTATTCTTGAAAAGGCTAATATCTAAACTCCAAGTAAAGTTATTGACAACTTTTCAGAACCAATTTCATTCATTAATTTGGTCAGTTTTGGAACGTGATCAAGCAAAACAGCTATTCTAGATGCTTACAATTAGCCAGACCCATCATAACTTTCTCTTTTGATGGAGAGACTACGCAAGAAGGTAGGCTACCAGAGGGCTCTTAGCGGGAACATGCCTTGGACACATCTCTGCAGGAGCAATGCATACCACTGAAACTCAGCATCCAGCTCTGGTGCTGTCACTCTCATGGCAGCTCTGAAACCTTTCATCCCTGGCTGCCTTTGTCTTCGAAATTTTAAAGACATCCGACTTTCCAGGAAATAAATAAATAATGTCACACTTTGGCCCCCTTTCCATGGAACAGCTATTAGTAACAATGTACTTTAATTGGAGCCTGTGTCATTCAACTTTCAGAAACAATAGGCAATTATCCATGTGCCACACCAGCTTGAAAGCAGGATAGGAGTTTAACTACTAGAAGAAAAACAGTCAAACAAGCATTGTAATTTACAGATGCAAGTTCAAAGTGCACATGCTCTGAGATGCCAATTGCAAACTTCCTCCCTGTTTTTTTATCAGATCAGCCTCCACAGAGACTGGGGAGGCAGTTGTCCCCAGTACCAAGGGAGGCAAGGCTGTTTTGCACAGTGTCTCCCTGACTTTTTGCTCAGGGAGTGCCTGATCTGGCAGCACCTTGGCAAGGAGCAGAGGGCTGCCAAGGAGCAGGTCTCCTCTCACCAGCAGGAGACACAGGAGAAGAATACAGGGAAAGGCTCTGCACAGGGTGTAGTAACTTTGCAGAAACCTGTGTCGGAGGCAGCCATGCACTCCAATCCTACCATGGGTTTGGGAGGCACAGCCAATCATCCTCAGACATCAGCTGGATGAGACACCCACAGTCATGCAGAAGACTGTCTCCCAGCCAGGACAGAAGTCTTCGTCTTCACCCATGAGATCGCAAAATTTCATTTTAGATGGTTTGGTTATATGCAGCTTGGAACCTGTGGTAAGTTTTGATGTCCTTCAACAGGGAATGCATGCAATGGGCTACTCCTGACTGGGCTCCCAAGCCCTACTCAGCCCCTGAAGCTGCCCTGCCCTTTGGAAACATGTTCCCCAGCAGGAAGCGGGCTGCTCTACCACCAGCAGTGACATGCACCAACCGGCAAGCAGGAGGCATGGCCACAGCATGACTGCCCTAATGGGCTACAAGTCTGGAGAGGTTTCAGCCCTCAAGTGTTAGAGCTGAGAGGTGGACATGCTATCGTGTCCTGCACTGAGGCTCCTCTCCCCTCGAAAAGAACAAGCCCTGCAGCCCAGTTTTGACATGGGCAACAGCTCGTGAGGTCCACCACCAACTGAGCTACAGAGGGGCCTGCTGGGCAACAGCTCAATCACGAGCAGACATTCAGCCTTCAGCCTTTCATTCTTCCAGAACAGACAAAAGGTGCTTGGAAAACACTTTTAGCTCAGCCCCAAGGATATCTCCCACAGATGGTCAGGGTTCCGAGCATTTATTTGAAGCAAAAGCATCTAGCCCTAAGTCTACAGCCCTAAGTCCCTTCTTAGTCTCTCCTTAAACACACAAGGCTGACCCATGGCAAAGAGACCTTCCAGCCACTCACAAATGCCTCTGTATATTCAGTTTGCCTAAGGATTCAGACAAGACCTCTGAGACCTCTTAAGATCCATGTTTGTTGTAATCAAAAACGGTAAGGGGCAAACCTTAAGGAAGGACTGTAAATAAAGCAGTAAATAAACAAAATCTGTGCAGTCTCTGTTCTCTAAAATTCCATGCAAGTAAACTGTACCAGAGCAAGAGGGCTTACGTTTCACAGATTTGGTAATATTTCTCATCCTGAATGCCATCTTGAATAGGTACATTCACGCTGTAATAGCGGCCTTTTCCCAGGCCAACGTCTGTCACATCACCAGTGCCTGAAAAACAGAAACACCCCATGGTTAACTACAAGGGAAAGGGGACTGGCAGCAAGAGAAATGTGTGGCATGTCTCAGACGACAGCAGAGATCCAGGACCTTTGGCATGCTTATGGAGAAGGCCACTTGCCACCACCAATAAAGGAAGGGTTGGATGGACCTGGTTTTTGTCCTTTGCCCGATTCTGTCATGCAGCTTTCAAGGGCTGCAGGTGGCTGCCCAGCAGTGGCTCTGCCCAGAGCTTAGCCAGAAGCAGAAAGGGGGAAATGCCAGATGTAGTTCACTCCTCTTTCCTTCTCCTGGGTCAACAGGAAAGGCAGTGAGAAAGCTCTGCTGGACAGAAGGAATGAGACTTGCCTTTGCTGGGGCCTCGTCAGTGAAGCATGAACCGAATTAGCACTAATCTCACAAGTTCAACTTGCCTGGAAAAAATCCCGGTGAAAACTTGTGCAGAGAAACAGTCATGACTTTTGAGGTGAAACTAAAGGCATCTTCAACTCCTATCGGAAAGGGAAGAGAAAAAAGCTTTCATGCATCATTCACGTAAAGGACAGAGTCTAAACATGCAAACGAGCCACTCAATAAACATGGAGCAGCGAGCAGAGCAGGAACAGAATGAATAAAGCAGAAAATCAGACCTGGCTCAATAAATCCATCCTTAATCAACGGAGACCTGTATTCAACTGCAGCAAAGGTCACAACTGAAATGAATTTGGTGGGTCTTACGCTAATCAGTACTGAACAGATCTCAATACCTCAGGTCAGTGCCCACATCAGCAGCACTTGCCTGCACTGCCTGGCCTGCAAAGCTAGGGGAGGGAGCTGAGCAGGGATGCCTTCGCCAGAGCTTGGCTCTGATTAGAACCAGAGCTACTAGGCTCTCTTGCTTTTTCTCAGCACTGCTGCAGTTCAACGTGTCTTTTCTTTTCNGGGAAAAAGAAGTAACAGGAAACTTAATAGAAACCAAATGCAGGGGGAAAACGGAGCAAAATGAAACACACCATAAAATTTAGGAGAGCAGTACATGCTAAATGGTGCTGAAATAACGTCCCTGAAGGATAGAGCAGTTTCAGCATCGGCAGCTCTGGCTCTAGTTTTATAGTGTCAAGCCTTCTTCTAAAAGCACTGTTTACTACTCACTGCTTCCCTCTTGCAGTGGTGGCATTAAACAATTAAACACTGTCAGCAGCTGTTCTGCTGGGATGGGAGACAAGGGACTGGGGGAAGTCCTTGCCGGACGGTCCCTGGCCAAGGGGATTACTGGAATGGGAACACACTGTTTGTTGCTTTAGGTACAAGACTGCTGCCTAGACCCTCAAGAGAGGTCTGATAAGCAGCACAGGGCAAATCCATAAAGCAGGACAAGGCAGAAATGGATTTAGGGAACTTGTACTGAAGGGAGGCAAAGCCACAGCTGTTGCAGCAGGTAAAGCCCTACTGCCCTGACAGGCCTTGACTTCTCCCATTCCTCCCCCTGAGTCTCTGTGTCTGTGCTGTTTGCAGCCTGCCCTGCACCTTACCATCGCCATGATGCAAATCCAAATCGATATAAAGGACACGGTCAAATTTCTGGCGCAGCCGCAGGATCCCCAAGACAGCATCATTCAGATAACAGAAGCCAGAAGCTTCATCTCTGTAAAAACAATTTCCATAAGGCTGAACATCGCCAATGCAATCACCACTGATCTCAGCATTGTCACTTTTACTTTGCAAGTCTCCACCTTGCAGAGGGGTAGAGGAGGGTGATGAGCCCAGCTGAGGGCCAGCAGCGATGAAGGGATGGGTCAGGAGCAGTTCAAAGCATGGCTGGGAAGCACAGAGAACATGACTGCTTGTGCCAGTTGCTTCACAACCCTGGGCTTGCTGGCAGCTGGTAAAGCATCATCTGGCTCTGCTGCAGAGAGGCCCTGACCCATGGGGGGCTTGGCAGGGTACCTCTGACCATTTCACTGTTGTGCAAATAAAACCTTAGCTTTCTGCACCTGAGGTATTTTAAAGAAGTTCAGAGCCACTCAGCTCAAACCCACTCTCCACTGTACCTCCTCTCCCTCTGTGGCAAGAGGATGGGCACCTGGACAGTCCTGCTTGGCCATTTTCCTGGGAGTCCTGGGCAGGCACAGGCAGGTAGTCACTCCATCCCTGTGGGATGTCACAGATCCTGGAAAGATCCTGGCAGTGAAAGGTAGGTCCAAGGCAGTCACAACACTCTGCTGCTCTGTTCCAAAGTCCCGGGTTACAAAAGCTAAGCCTCTCCTCAAAGCAACACTCTCCCTTCCTCCCCAGAAAAATGCAAACAGGATGCCCCACGTGCAGTCCCTCACAACACAGCTCCTGGGCTCAGCCAGAAGAGAGCCCCAGCAGCTAAACAGAGGACAGATGTTGCATGGAAAGATTTATGCCTGACATACATCAGGGGGCAGCTTCCATATCGTTGGCATCAAAGGAACAAGAAAGTTTATTCCCTACTCCAGACTTGCTTCGAAGTCAAGTGCCTGTCACCACTTGGCACTAGCCCATATGCACTCTTAGGTCAGCCCCAGACAGCTGACTTAAACCAAAGCTTTATACTTTGCAACAGGAGTGTCCAAAACCCTCTTCCCCAGGCTCAAACGACTCCAGGATCTAAGATGTGCCTCTTGGAAATGCTTCTTGCCTTTCAGCCACAGCATTCAGCTCATTTTCCCTGACACTCCCATGCTCAGCAAACAGCTGGAAATGGCGAGGAGCAAGCACGGGGTGGCAGAACTTGCTCTCGCTCCCTGCAAATGTCATGGAGCACAGATGCTTCCCAGTGACTCTGTTCATTTACAGTGATGCTGAGAACTGGGATGTTAGCAGATATCCTGGAAATCTTCCTCAAATGTGATTACACACTGTACTTCTCCCCTCCTTCCTGGCCTGTCAGGAAGCAAAGTGAACTATGTCATGTCTCGGGCACTCTCTCCATGCTGTAACACACAATCTCTTTCAAACTCAAGGCCAAGCAGAGCAGGACACCAGCTCGGGCAGAAGCTGACCAGCGTCAGAGCTGCAGCTGAGGGCCAGCACTTGCGATTTCTTCCCCCACAGATCCACACAGCAGAGCTCGGACTGTCACAGCCAGAATGGAGGGCAGGGCTCGGTCAGGAAAAGGCACCGACTCAGCATCTCGCCCTCTGCCCCAAAGGCATACCAGTGAACTGGGAGCTTCAAAAGCCCCAGGTGACAGTGGTTACAATTCCTACCTTTACAACCTTGGAAAGTAACCAAGCCACCAGACAGAAGGTCTTGTTTGACAAAAGGACATATATTTTGCTAGGACACAGGTCTGAGCACCAGGCACTTGCTGTTGAGCGCCAGTCTGGCTGGACCTTCACACTGGACTGGCACCTACCACAGCTGCTGCCTACCCTGCGGCATCCCATACCACCTCACTGGGGTGACTGGGAAGGCTCCTTTGGGATCAGTAAGTATTAAATGCCTTTTTTAAACAGGCTGTTTGGTTCCCAGAACAGTGCTAATAGCACAGCTCAGTGGCAGCAACACTACTAAGATTTCTTCTGTTACAGGCATTATAAACCATGCCATCAAGATAAAAGAGAACAGAAGACTTTTAAAAAGACATCCCTCCTGCAAAGAGCAAGAGGGCTCAGCTCAGCCAAGCTAAACTCTCTCCTTTCTCAACAAGCCATTGCTGAACCCATACTCAGCAAAGTGCTGATCAGGAAAAGGTTCCTGATGAGATGTTGCCATTGCTGGAGTTTGCATACCACTGTTACTCCTCCAGAGCTTCTCTGCCAGGTCAGAAAAGTCACTGAAGCAAGAAGAGAAACCTGCGCACTCATGTACAAGCTGTTAGGATTAGACATGTGGTTCATGCTAATTTCTGGGGCTCTCCAGAGAAACAGAACAGCACCGCAAAGCCCAGTTAGCTGGGGACACTGCTGTCTTGTCTGCATTTGCTGACAGGCCTCGTGTTTTGGGAGATGGGGGACACAAGTTAAAATAAAACACATCCATGGAAAACGGGGAAGCCATGGAAACAAATTATTTTACAACTACAGAATGACAGGATTCAGGGATTAAATTTTTACTTCAGAGCAAACAGCCACCCGGAGACCATGGGGAAAACCAGAGGTCAGTCCTGCACTGTTTCAAACCTCTTATTAAGAAACCAAAAAAGCCACACAAAACACTTTGAACAACATGTTGCCACCTTCCCATTCTCTTCCAAGTTGGGAGCAACGCCAATTGTTTGCCTCTCCATAGCCCTTCTCTACGGACTTTGCAAAATCAATTCTCAGTTGAACTCCCAGAGATCACCAAATATCAATGGATGGTGGGACACCTCTGAAAACATCTGCCCCGACCCGCACAGCAGTGCATGACAGCACCAGGACTGGGCAGGAATCAGCCTACTCTCAGGCCTCTGCTCAATACTCTGCTTCTTTCCTATCTACCTCCTGCCTTCCCTCACCCCTCTCACACCTTGCGCTCTCTTCCAGCTGGATTGCCACACTCTGAGGGTTAACAGGGAAGCTGGGAGCTAGGAGGCAGGATTCAGACACCAGGTGAGAAAACACAAGGGAAGAGATTGTTTTCTTACTTCTTTGCATGATGCCACCCTCCAGGCCAGTTAATCGCTACCTTGCACTTGCCGTCCAGCAGGCACTGGGCTGCGGTGATAGTGGCTCCTCCCACGGCTGCTGCATACTCAAAGATCCCTTCAGTAGCTGGACAGTCATAACCTGTGGGTAAGAGTCCGTGTGTCAGACAACAGGCCTTTTCCTCTGGCAGAAGCATATTCTCTTTGTTTTGAGCTCTATCTCTTTTAACTGCTGCTCTAACTTTCTATTCCAGGCACAATCAAAAAGCCACGGCACAAAAACCTCACAACAGGTATCAGATTTGGACTCACACAGCAGATTTAGGGGGCATAAGCAGGAAAAAAATTGTATTGGGTTTGGGTGGCAAGGTTTTTGTAGCAGGCGCGCTGCAGGGTGGCTTCTGTGAGAAGACACCAGGAATTGCACCCATGTCAGACAGAGATGGCTCCAAGACAGACCCGCTGCTGGTGGCGCCTCTGTGATAACATATTGAAGGGTAAAAAACACTGTGCAGCAGCTAGGAGAGAGAATTGAGAATATGTGAGAGAAACAACCCTGCAGAGGCCAAGATCAGTGAAGAAGGAGGGGGAGGAGCTGCTCCAGGTACCAAAGCAAAGATTCCCCTACAGCCTGTGGTGAAGACCACGGCGAGGCAGGCCGTCCACCTGCAGCCCATGGAGGTCCATGGTGGAGCAGATGTCCACCTGCAGCCCATGGAAGTCCACGGTGGAGCAGATGTCCACCTGCAGCCCAGGGAGGACCTCACGCCGGAGCAGATGGGTGCCTGAAGGAGGCTGTGACCCTGTGGACAGCCCATGCTGGAGCAGGCTCCTAGCAGGACCTGTGGCCCTGTGGAGAGAGAAGCCCATGCTGCAGCAGTTTTCTGGCAGGACCTGTGACCCCTGCTACGCTGGAGCAGGCTGTTCCGGAAGGACTGCACCCCGTGGAAAGGACCCATGCTGCAGCAGTTCGTGAAGAGCTGCAGCCCATGGGAAGGACCCACATTGGAGAAGTTGGTGGAGGACTGTCTCCCGTGGGAGGGACCCCACACTGGAGCAGGAAAAGAGTATGAGGAGGAAGGAGCAGTAGAGACAATGTGTGATGAACTGACTGCAACCGCCATTCCCTGTCCCTTTGCACTGCTCGGGGGGGGGAAGGTAGAAGAGCTGGGTGTGAAACTGAGTCTGGGAAGAAGGGTGGATGAGGGGGAAATCACAGGGGCTGGAAGGGACCTCTGGAGATCATCTAGTTCAACCCCCCTGCCAGAGCAGGGTCACCTAGAGCAGGTTGCACAGGATGGCGTCCAGGCGGGTTTGGAATGTCTCCAGAGTCGGAAACTCCACCACCTCTCTGGGCAGCCTGTTCCAGTGCTCTGCCACCCTCAAAGGAAAGAAGTTCCTCCTCATGTTTACATGGAACTTCCTACATTCAAGTTTGTGCCCATTACCTCTTCTCCTATTACCGGGCGCCACTGCAAAAACACTGGTCCCATCCTCCCGGCACCCTCCTTTTAAGTATTTATAGGCATTGATGAGATCCCCCCAGTCTTCTCTTCTCCAGACTAAAAAGACCCAAGTTCCTCAGCCTTTCCTCATAAGAAAGATGTTCCAGTCCCCTAATCATCTTTGTAGCCCTCTGCTGTACCCTTTTTTGTTTTCAATTCTCACTGTCCTACACTGTTATTAGTTGGCAATAAATTATATTAATTTCCCTAAGTTGAGTCTGTTTTGCCCATGACGGTAACTGGAGAGTGATCTCCCTGTCCTAATCACAACCCACGATCTTTTCTGTCATATTTTTTCCCCTACCCTATCGAGGAGGGGGAGAGAATGAGCATCTTAGTGGGCACCTGGCAGCCAGCCACAAAAATCAACAATCAAAATGTTTCCTTGCACTCAGATCATTCACAGATGGGTCTTGAACCAAACTCTGATCTGTGCGCCTGGCTAGCCTGACCTACTGGTCCCTCATACCAGTCTTGCAAAAACACTCTCAGTTCTCTGGCTACTCTACCAGGAAAGCCCTGACACAGTCACTGATGTATCTCTGCCCCTAAAAACAGACATCCACAAAGGAGGCAGGCCTAGGTACACTGCAGGTCTATAGCTAGAATATGATCTTCACCTATTTCTACAGCAGTCTCCCTGGAGCCGTTCCCCAGCAAGGCATGACCCCAGGGCTGCTCCTCTGCCTGCAGACAGATCAGCTTCAGAAATGCAAAGGGCAGATCTAGGGGAGACTCCTGAGATCAGTACATAATCCGCACCACTGCCTCAGTGCTGGGTCACTCCTTGTGTTCCTGAGACTAAGACAGTACACACAGCCACCTTGCCTGCTTTAACTACCGCATTGCTCAGGCTGTCTTAAGTCCAGGCAGGCAAGAGCCTTCTGCTCAAGAAGTAAGCAAAGTAACCAGACAAACAGAAGCCGCTCTGGTCTCTGGCTGTAGCTTCAGGCCATTGTTCACATGGGTCTTCCACCACAGCAGGCCTGCAGCAGCCAGTCTCAGCTCTGTTCCAAGGGCGGCACGTCGGGGTCTTCTGTCCTGCCCAAGATCCTCAAAGAAGCAGCAAAAGGCACTGGCTCCCGGTATGCAAGGGACAGGCTGAGCTGCAGGGAGCAGCAGCGTGAGGCTGACGGTACCCTCTGCTGGCAAGAGTGAAAACGCCAGCCTGACAGGGTCCAGCAACACCCCATCAAAGAGTGTTTCCCTCCACAAATTGCCCAGCAGCCCACCTGAGCTCAGCCCTCTGTCTAACCTCAGCTCCAGCAAAAAGCATCCTGGACCTGATACTCAGTTAATCTCTTGCTGAAGATGCACATCCTTACCCAGTCCATACTCCACAGACTCCGGATGGTCATCATCCCCCTCCTCGCTGACCTTCTGCAGGTGCTGCAGGTAGGCGTCCGTGTGGAAGCTCGCCATCTCCTCCATGGAGGCCACTTTTGGCTTGACTATCCTAGGCAGAGAAGAGGAAGGGAGCATGCCAGGACAAGAGGCTCCAGGGTTTGGTTGGAATGCTCAGCTTTAACTTCCTCAGACTGGAAGCCTTCTTTTGGCAGTTACTGTTGAAAAAGCAAAGAAAGCCCCCTCCCCCTCTTGCATCAGACTGCCACTTTGAGTGAGAAAGCTGCTCAGCTGAGCTGGAGTAGGCCTTTCCCCCAGCTTGGCACTGTCTGCTGTGTCCATCCTGATGAAGAACACCTGCAGGTGCTGTGTGCATTAGCCTCTTCACTTCGCTTCAAATTTTTTTTCCCCTTTTCTGTGTGTTCTCCCAATTTGGGCCAATTCCCAGCAGATCCAAAATTCTGGTTACACACAGAGAAAATAAGAGTAAAAACATCCAGGCCCAGCCCAGTGCTGCGGCAGGACACCTGCCTGCTGTGTTGAGAACTGAGCAGCACCTCTTACACGCTCTTTAACTTCACCTGCACTGAAAGCAGAGACTGTCTCTGTCCTCAGTAACTTGCCCATCACCTTTCCAGGGTTTGGATGCTTTGCAATCTGCCTAAATAAATCTTGTAGCATGTTGAAGCCCTTTCCAAACCTCAGACTCTAGGGGTACACACAGGCAATGCAGTACAGCTCCACTGCCAGAGGAAGAATGCAAGAAGCTCCCAGCTCTAGCCGAGCCCAGCTGCCGAGCACTTCTCATCCCATGCCAGGGTGAACAGCCTTTTGGGTCCGCCTCAGTAATGATACCTGCAGCCATTTCTCAAGCGCACTCTACCAAAATGACCAGAAAGAAAAAAATCCTTTTAAAAAAAAAAGGTCCAATAGGACTTTTTGGCCCTGCTGAACTGGATTGTGGGATTTTTTAAAGATTTTATGAGATGCTACATAAGAGAGGCTGAGCTAAACTTTTTCTTTCCCTTCATATCCCCCAGTATCGACAGCCTAACAGGGCAGGAAGGTTCTCACTCTTCTGCCTCAAACCTCATTTTGTCTTCTCTCCTGAACAGCACCAAGACCTCATAAAAAGTCTCCCAAATCAATTACAACACAGCAAAACAATATGGTCCCTCTCAGCATCAGCATGGGCCAGTGGATTCTGAGCAGTGCCAACAAGGATGGTTCCTACACCATCACTTCTGCTCAGAGCCATGAGAGCAGCAGGTGACAGCTTGCTCTGCAGAGAAAGCACATGGCAATTTGTACCCATCGGACCAGGAAGGGTAACCATAAATTACACCTCCCATAATTACCATAATCTCGTCCATTTAGCAAAACAAGCAGACTTTCCTTAGATCCTAGCAATACACACTGTGTGGGCTCCTATAATCATGCTGCCAGCAGGGACAGTATAAGACCTGCAGTTACTCAGTATCTTCCAAACCTTAGCAGAGAAGAAAATATTCTCTTCACAGAAAACGGGAGCACTTACTTCATGTGGTCAGGTAAGGAATACGCTTCAATCAATGAATGTACCATACTGGCCTAAAAAAAGAAGACGACGACCGTGAGAGCAGCTCTAGTGTACGTGACAGAAGCACAGCCACCGGGGGCCAAACGACTTGCAGCGAAGATGCAAGGGTGACTTCTCCCAGCAGCACAGCTAAACTGGCAGCAGCCTGAGCTGGGTCCCAGGCCAGGGGCTGCGGCTCGAAGCGTGCAGCACAGCAGGGTGTGTGGGGCCTTCCCGCCGTGTCAGGAAAAGGCACGGCAGCGCAGTTTCTCAGGAAGGGGGGGGGGCGCCGGGAAGTGCCACTTTTGTGTCCCCGCCGCCAGCGGCGGTGCTAGGGGAGAGACAAGCTCTCCTCCCTCCGACCCACGCTCCTCCCGCCCAGGGTCCCCACCGCCGCCCCTTCCCCCAAACTCCCCAC
>VYXH01009055.1:272184-303997 GCA_013397275.1 Burhinus bistriatus | reverse complement strand
GAGGAAAAGAGGAAAGGAGGAAAGAAGGAAAGAAGGAAAGAAGGAAAGAAGGAAAGAAAGAAAGAAAGAAAGAAAGAAAGAAAGAAAGAAAGAAAGAAAGAAAGAAAGAAAGAAAGAAAGGAAGAAAAAATCCTGTTATTTTGGAGGAAGGTCCTCATTGCAGTATTCACCAAGCAGTAAAAAACACAACCATTCCTCAGCAGAAATAACAGATGTTTCAAAAGTTTAGACTGGGAAATAAATAAATAGAGTCATGCATCAATTTAGTTGGAAGGTTGCTCAGGAAGTCATCTATTCACCCCCCTGTTCAAAGAAAGTATAATTAGGTCAGTATGCTCAGCTTTGGTCAAATCTTGGTCACCTTCAAAGATCATAACAATGTGAACCTGCCATATAGTTATTGGAGAAAAGAGGCAAAGTTCCATCTAATCAGGGAGAATATGTCCACATCAATAAAATCTGAATCACATCCTTACCTGAGACTAGGAAACAACTGTGATAACTTGAGGTTATCAGGTTTGTAAGGACTTCTGCTTAGTCACTATTCAAAATTAAAAAAAAAAAAAAAAAAGAAAGAAAAAATTACAAAAAAACCCAAGAAAAACAGACAAGACAAGTAAGAAGTTAAACCCTCCTGACTGGAGATAACATAGATGAAAGATGAAATGTTTTGGGTTGCTGATTTCTGGGCTATTGAGGAACATGCTCACGCATAGGCTTGATGAGGTTCAGCCTGAACTTTTGCAGCTGATAAGGCAGGGGAACCAAGCTGTTCATGGGTCTCACGGGAAAGCATCCACTTATTATGGCATATTTGAGAGGACTTGTTGAGTTGTGCAAAACTTATTATGGGATGTTTAGTGGAAGGACCAAAGACAAGGAAAGGGAGGAGCAAGCTCGAAAGACTAGAGAAAATGGGTATAGAGGGGGTCAGCTAGGTGTAAGCCAGCAGCTGGTCAGCATGTTTGTCTGGAAAAGCCCTGTGCCTCCTTACTTTACAGTCTGTCCTCTCTTCTTATTAAACTCTATTCCAAACTATTTACTGTGCAATGCTAATGTCTAATTCACATGTGAGTATGTTTGTGTGAGAGATTCATTAGAAAACTTCAGTCTAGAGTAGCTGATAACTAGGTTAAAAGATCAATTTTCACATACTCAAAATATACAGTAGTCAATGAGGTGAATAGAAATAGTTCTTTCCAAGAGAGAGAGACATCCAAAATACCAGCTGAGGCTTCAGTGACTGGGAAGAGTGTAAAGTTTATTTTAAGGGTCTTGCAGGTGACAGATCTATTCGTACGCCCCAGTGTGACACTTGGTTTTCACTGCATTCTACCACTGACTGCAGTGTAGAGTTTGAAGCACAGTAGCTCTCAGATTCTTTCCCTTTCTGTTTACTAGCCAGGTCTTCCCATTCCATATTGCATAACTGCGATAAATTCTCGTCACTGATTAATTTCACTGTATGTTTTCCAGGCCATTTTTCCTGCTGGTCAAGGTGATTTTGAATTCTAGTTCTGTCTCACTCTTAAATTCCAATAACTACACTCACTCTTCCATCATATTAATCATTAATGACAATATTCGGTTATATTCAGTTCAGAACAGATCTCATCAAAACCATGAGCTCTACTAGATGTCTTTATTTGTAACAATAAATATTGGTCGGGGTTTAACGAAGCTGGAGACTAGTAGGGCCAGCTGTCTTGGTAAACACTGTAGTAGCAGTGAAAGAAGTAAAGCTTATTGATGGTATATCATGAGCTATAGAGTTTTGTGTATTATTAATTGTTCTGGTTTCTCAAATTGCTATGTTTCTGCTCTATACTTACTGTCAATACTGCAGTACAGTTTTTCAAATGTGTTTATTGCTCATGAATGAGAAAAAAAACTGTGGGTTTTTTTTTTAAATACCAACCAGTATAATTAAGTGTTCCAGGTTTCAGAGTGGGAGATTGGGACAGTAACACTGTAATGATTTTTCTAAAAAAGTCTAGAAATTTAACCTAATCATTTTTTCTGTCAGTTGCTACTTGGCAGAAAGTTTGCAGGATGAATATATTCTGTACTGAATAGGTATATGTTCAAAAAACATCTGCTTGATTTTATTAGATTGTCAGTTGTCAGGATGAAGTATATGGAGAAGGTCCGATATTCAGAAGCATTCGGTTTAGATATAAAAGTGCAACACCTTTTTAAAATAGACGCTGAATGAGAATTGCATTCCGGCACCTTTTAAAACTCTGGTGTCTTCTCTTGGGTTTCCCAAAGGGATGTTGATTTCTTTTGAACAAGTTGTCTTTTGTCATAGGTATAGGCAGTTTAGAAAGCCCAGCCCAGGAAGGTGCCTTGCTGAAGGTGACCTGACAGGCCATTTGGCAGGCAAAAGTGGAATACTGCTGCTTAGCTCTTACTAAGCACCGGTGAATTTCTTTTATCGATTCTCTGTCATACAGCCTACTTTCTGTAAGGTTCACTTTGACATCTTACAAACTAGACATCATGATGCTTTATTGCTGTACTCAACAAATCCATCTCCTTCCAATAATTATTTTTTAAACTATGATTGTAACCACCATATTACTCCTTATTAACAGAAGTAAATTAAATCTGTATATCACCTGCACTGTGTCAAAATTTGCTGAAATTATATGGATGGTCAAGGTCTAACACCCTTTCAGGGGACTGTAGACTTTGGAATTCTTGGAGGCAAGGACAGCACCCCTGCAAGGTTCCTCCTGTCTCACCTCTCATTTTGTAGTCCTCCTTCCTGACTTTGGGATTTTCAATAGTGTCTACCTTTTTTTTTTTTTATGTGGAAAAAAGGAACTGAATATGCTTGCAATTGCTGCTTTTCCTTTTTGGACTGACTTTGAAGTAAGTATTACTCTTTTCTTAGAAATAAGAGGCTTAGGAAGATTACAAGATTATTCTAATGCCTAAAAGTCAAACTCAAAGAGTAGAACAACCCAAATTAATACATATTTCTGAAGTCTGAGAGGTTTCCTGTTAGCAGTATCCCAAATAGAACAAATTAAAACTGCGCTTCTCCCTCTGGAGCGCAAAATAATAGAGGAGTCAACTAAAGGATTCTTAAGAACCCTCACAGAGTATGTTAACATTCATCTAAAAGAGCTGCAAGGTGCTTCTGTGTCAGTATTATACATAGTAGAAGGCTAAGTAATCTAATGTCCAAATAAACACTCTAAACCAATGTACAGTTGAGGTGGAAACACAACTGATTAAACATGACATATAAATAACAGTATGGAGGTGGAAATTAAGCTAAACAGCTAAAACACAAAATGTGTTACTGAAAGATAACAAGGCACTAAATAACAAAGAGGAAAAGCTTAAAAATAAATCTAGGTTCTATAATGTATTCATCCTGGGGATGCCAGAAGGAAGAACAATAATACAAGCTTTCAGAGCCAGGTTCAAAGGACTTCAGGATATAAACACAAGGGAAGTCTTCTTCTATACAGAAACCCCCTCCATCAGAAACAAGTGAAAGCAACTCAAATGTGGTGAGGGAAAAAGTTCTGGATTTGTGCTTAAAGGTATCATGAGACAAATCGGGTTATCCTAAGGATATCATGGAAAGGGTTTCTCTCTGAAGGGCAAACCTCTCTCTTCTTCCTAAAAATATGTACAAAGGCAAGGACTGTGCATTTTGAGGCTCTGGAGGGATCCTGTTGATAAAATCAGAGACTTGTCATCTTTCTGCCTACTTGAGTCACACAGGCAGACTTTTATTATTCTGGTAGATAAGTACTAAAAAAGCACGAGCATATAGGGTAGAATGAATCAGGTGTGAATCAATCACTATTGTGCTGTTAATAAGAAATAGATATGCACTGCAAAATTAAAACCCAGATCTGCTATGTAATTACTGCACATCTTGGACTGTACATTAATACTTGTAGGTATTGTTAAGTTTGTTATATATATATCAGGCTTAATTGTGAGATTTAGATGAGGTTTGGTTCAAATCCATATTTTCCTTCTAATTTCCAGATTTTTGGGGTTGTTAGTCAAACTCATGATCGTATAAAAACGAATACATAAAAATAAATAAACCTTAAAACATACAAACTTAAGAAAATAGTAGTTACATACTGTTGACTGAATAGTTTTATTTCATTTTTGTCCACTGATAATAAAAGATAAATGAAATTATGTGGATTATTCATAGGAACACATATAGAAATATATTAGATTCTTGAAGGGCTAACAGATGTATCCATAAAGAGTTCTCTGGTAACTGATAAATAATAATGAATTCTGTAAATGATGGTCAGTTTTCTGTAAACTTTTCTCTTAGAATGGTTGCTTTAGCGTCCTCTTATAGCAGATTGTCTTCCCCTTAGCATTATAAAACTTTTTATAGTATCTTTGTGTATTTTATTACTAATATATCTAACATGGAGAAGCACTACGCATTTTTGTAGTTTTACTCTATCAGTAGAACATCACTAGTTTACACATATCTAACAAATCTGACTATAGGTTGTGTTGCACAGAATTGATTGCATGCTTTGAAAGTCGTTGACAGTAAAAAACACTGAATTTGGTTCCCTGATGTGCAGGTGGTTTTATTTATTTATTTGTTTGTTTTGTAAGCGTTTATATGGCTTCTGGGAATTCATGAAAAATATAGTGAATCAAAACATTTCATACAATTTAGCATGAAAAGTCATCCCACAGGTGCGTTATTTGACATTTGCTTTTCATCATTCTCGTATTTAAAAATGTTCAGTTACTCATATACCATCTGACTTAGGTGAACAACCAAACAGCAGAAATTGCAAAAAAAACCACAGAACAGTCAGAATAAATAATTTACTAAGAAACCACAGTCTAAAAACTATTTATGCAACCCTTCAGCTAATATTAACCAACTACATATGTAAAAAAAAAAGTAAAAAAAATACCAGGATCTGTTTATAAATGGTTCATTATGCAGAAAATAGGCAAAAAACCCAAATATTACTTGTAACGAATTTTATCAGCTATAAAAGTAATAATTAATAGTCTAAGTTGAAGAATAATGGTTAAAAACCCATGATGCTTACAGAGAAGCTTTGGAAAGGTCAACATTCGAAGTGGGAAGCAATTCGAGAGGGAGACACCAGAAATGGTGTTTATTGTTAATCATAAATTCATTTTCCTTGAAGACAATTCTATTTTTCAGTGGTTTCTAAGGCACAGAGTTTCTGCTTTGTTCTACAAAAAAAAGTGTTTTTTTTTAAAATGCCTTAAAAAATTATTGACAGTTTGTAAGGTGTATACGTGTAGCCTGGTGATAAGCAATGTGCATGAGTTAAGTACTTTCTTCTGTTTGATTCAGTGTAGCTTTGCTTCCGAGAGTTTTGGAACGGACAAAAAAGCCCAACAAAGTCCCCCAGTGGTTTAAGAAAAAGGCTAAAAGTTTTTGTCTTGCCATTTGCCTTCCATTCTTTCTTGAATCCTTATAAAATCACCTCAGGAAGAAAACTCTGGTGAAATCAGTACATTTTTGTGAAATATTGTAAGTCCTGCCTGAAAACATGCAGGACTCCTGCAAACAAAATTGCAGTTAATCAGAAAGTTTTGCCATTCTGAAAGCTGCTGATTGTCAGGTAGGCTGACTTTTTCCATAAGCCCTCAGGAGAGACCCAGTAAAGTGTCTTTGTCATGAGTGTTGTGTGGGAATCATGGTAACGATGAGAATGAAAAGTTTGGAATGAATGGTGTTATTCACAGACCCATGTGATTCAGGGCCTCGCCATAAATTTTTCTCTTGTTTTCTGGGGACTCTGGGACCAGTCCAGCTTCAGAACAAAAGAGAGATGACAACTGTTAATGGGGCTGGGTTCTAATGATGCTTTTTATTGCCATCTCTTTTTTTTAAAAGATTACTCTCTAAATTAAGTGCTTGCCGCTTTGGGTTTTATAACTTTGGCATTCTTTCTTCCCCAGCTGTTTATTTTTGTTGCTAATATTTTGATGTTCAGTATAATGAAACTGTGTTAGTACATTCTTTAATCTTTGACTCTGTCTATAATCTCAGGCATTATGCATGCACTTGTGTAACAGGCTGTTAGAAAGGATATGTTCTGCCTTAATGTAACAACCAGCACGGCATCCTATATAAATTAGCGCCCTAGGAAGAGCATTCTTGCTTTTTACCTTTTCCATGAATATGCATCACTTGTGCTGCAGCAAGAATTATGGATATCATTTATAACTATCATTTCCTTAAACTTTTTATAAATAAGCCCGTGCCTATGCATTGATTGGGTAGGTGCTTTGTGAACTATTTGCTCCCAGCAGTTCACATGGGTTGTGACCTCCAGGCATTGTATATCACATAGTCTGTTTGCATCTTTCTTTAACTGGGCATCAATTCTGAAAACATGTATCTGTATGTTTATACTTAAGGGCTTTCACTGTCCTGTTAGAAGATTTTCTAGGCCTTGTTGCACTTGAAGCCATATTATATTACGAAAGAAGAAAAAACCACCACCACCAACATAACAAATTAGGTCAAATTCTTTTAGCAGTTGTAACCCTTAGTTATGCTGTGCACTGGAGGTTCAAATATTGGTAAGAAAATTTCAAAAAAAAATTTTAGTTGGTTAAAGTTACTCTCATGCCTGATGTTCGTTGCCACTGAAAGTTTCCAATCCCAACACCTTGAGAAGAATGTACAAGAAAACTTTATACAGACAGTTGCATTTGAAGGAACATTATTATTAGTGTCATTATCATCTTCATCACTATTATTACAGTTACTGTTTTTACTCTTTAAAGTAGCATTGCCTAACCTTATTTAGTGAATATTGGATATTGGAAAACAAAGAGAGTTTCAAGAAAGTGTTTCCTTTTTTATATACTGAAGTTTCACGTAGTGTGTCTGCATCTTGATCCTTGGAGTGGTATGCCCCCCCTTTCATCTTGGAGAGGCCTGGCATGGGTAATATTCTGATTTCTATTTAGAAACTAAATGGCAGTCAAGCTATAACACTAAATATATTCCCTCACAGTGCAATAAAAGAGTAGATAAATAAGCTGTTTATAAAGTAAAATATAACTGTGACATATTAGCCATGTGTCACTGCATGAAAAGATTGAAGCACAAAACTTTATGACCATTGTCTGTTACTTCAGCAGAGGAGCTTAGCCAGGGCAGAGAAGTCTTGAGAGACTGTCACTGTGTTAGTTTTTATTTAAATATATACTGAAAAAAATTAAAAAAACCCCACTAGCTATTATGATTTCATTTTATGAATAAAATTATCTTCATTAAGTAAACATTTTGAAAAGAGTAAGACTTTTTTGCTACTCACAAATATCATCAGTAGTGAAGTCTTTAGACCGTAACTTCTCTGTAGCATGAATAATCTACATACCAATTAGATTTTAAAATAGTTTTCTCTCAGTTCAGAGAGGCCCATTTTCACTGTTTTGGGGCTTACTGCAGAATTCTATCAGCACTGCCTTTATTTTATAACATGAATAATACAACATAAGCATCTTGGACCGGTTAACCCAGAAATAATTGTATGAATTGGTGTGGGATTTCCCAAGAGGTGATGTGCCTAATCAAGGTGTGATTTGGTATCTTGAATATGACAAAAACGCACGGCACTCAAGGCTAGAATAAAGATTTCTAGGGCACATGCTGACATCGTCTCTAACTGCCCCTTCTCGTTCTTGCAAATGAGAACCTTGAGATCATAAAATGAAGAAGTGTCTGTTATTTCAGTTGCAATGAGATCTGTGAGCTGCTTCTTCTCATGTTGAGGAATTGTAGAATCTGATGCTCAGTAAAGATAGCTATCATACTGACATTTAAATTATTTAACTTCTCTTCAGAATAAGTGGCCTTCCTTTTTTCCTAATATGCTTCAATAAAAGTATAAAATACATCAAGGAGCCACTTTATTAGCATTGTCATGCAATATCTCAGCTATAATAGTACTTAATTATTATTTCTCTAGACTATAATTAGGACAAAATAAGAATGATTGCATTCACAAAGTGGTGATGGCAGTTTGCCATGGTCATTTTTGTCCGTTATACCACCAGTCATTGATTCAGTGCTGATTGTGAAGCCAGTTTAATCAAATTACCAACCAAACAAGATAACTTTGAAACAATATTTGGGTTTAACTGTAGTGCTAATGACTTTTTGTAAATATGTATGTATGGGTATCTGCAGATATACTGCAGGTTAGGGCATGTTTCTGAGGAATACCAGTTCTAGGGAAAACCTTCTGTTCTGTTTCTTTGGGATCATTCAGGCTCAGTGCTTGGGGTTTTCTAATTATAAGTTTGTGAGAAACTTGTCAGCATTTGTGTCGAAATGGTGAAAAAATAGTAATAAGGGCACAGTATTCAATTTTCCTCTTCAAGCCTTCAAACATATTTAATTTTAAAGTGAAAAAGGTTGCATTGAAATATTATATAATTGTATCTCTGTCCTTATCAAATTTAATAGCTGCAAATGAATTGACCTGTCTTACTATTAAAGAAATCAACCTTTTTATAAATGTTCTAGTTTTGACATAAAAGAGCAGAGAACGCTATCTGGCAGAATAAATAGTAATCTTTCCCTCCTCGAGTTATGTCAAGATTAATCACGAGGTCTCATGTCTGAAGCTGGTTAAAGAAAGCAAGTTTGCTTACCCAGCCCTCGGGTTATCAGCTCAGATCTTCAGTGAATGCATCCTTTCAGAAAACATAAGAATCTGGAAATCTCAATTTCCAGATTCTTATGTGAAATTTATGGTGAACAGACACTGCAATAGAACATTAGCATTCCCTGCTTTTTTTGTATCAAAGAGCATGTAAAATTCAGAGTGTTTTAAGTGCACAGGAGCATCTTCTGTTGATTCAGTTGACAGAATTTTTTTGGTGCAAAAGGCTTCTTTTGTCTAAGGGCAAACGTTACAAGAAATTTGCTGCCACACATTTCTTGTTCTCCAAACAAATCTGAGCAGAAAAGGCATAATGTGGTGGAAAAAGGACAAGGAACCATGGATAATAGAATTTATTATTCATATTTCAAACTAAAAATTTTTAACTGTGGTGTGTTAGCCACATCACACCTTGTTCCATGTGCAAAAATAAAAGTACAGTAAAAGTATCTGTACAAAGTAGTGAAATGTAGCCTATGCTGAGATATTCTTAGTCATCTCCTCAATTGTTTTCATTGCTGTTAGGCAAAAATATGGTCTTATTAATCTAATTTTGTGATTTTTGAATCACCCTTGGGTGTAGTAAAACATAGCTCTGCCACTACTTCTTTGGTCTCTCAAAATTTCTTTTCAGAGCAGGAGACAGAATGAATCCTAACTAATTTAAAAGCCTATTTTTTCCCTAAATTTTAGGGGTCTAGAGAAGCAGTCATCCTAGATTAAGTGTCAAGGTTCCCTGTCTAGTCAGCAGAGGCAAGTGATTTTCAAGTCCTCCAGAGGAAGATCTACTTCTATGGAAATAATGGCTACAGCTGTTAAGGGATACTAAGAGTGGTGTCTCAATTTAGCATTTCAAGTGGGCAGATTGTTAGTCAAGGGATTAGCATTCCTCATACCTACATTCTGCTAAAATGATCAACGCTACACTTGGAGCTGGAATGAAGGTTTCATACCAGGTTTCTAAAGAGTTATAAAACTATTTCATGCCATGCACAGAGCCATCAGTTGGCAGATAAACGAAGACTAGAAAGCAAACTTTGCAAGCACACAAAAAATGAGCTATAATCTTTATCAAAGCGAATGCTACTATCTTCCTCATCAAAAAGCATCTTTTCTGTTCCTGTTAGATTGCCCACTTCCTTTTGTTTTGAATCAATTGTGAAATAAGTGGCATCAACCCGTATCCTGTGCATTGGTTAACAGTTAACCACCTCTCTGTATCCACACTTCCCACCTAAAACACCTAATTTATTTGTGTGTAAGGAGACAAGTTTATCAATTCACAGGACAGCCCAGAGGGCAGCTTTCTTGTATACTTAAAGCAGTTTTATATCGAAACAAAAATAACAGGTTTGTTTCCACCAGTTCACTAGACAGAACCACACACAGGATGTACTCACTGATGAAGAAATGGTTGGAGAAAGAATGGAATATGCTGATCTAGCATATTACTTGAAAAGACATAAGGCATCTCAAGAAATCCATATGGCAAGGAAAGTTCCACGTTTTTTAAATACTGCTGTATATAAGGGATTGTCTTTCATGTTTACTTACATGATGATAGTATATTTTATGTGCATATAAAAGCTTGTACACATAAATGCTGTTTGAAGTGCCAATACAAGAAGGAATATATTGTGGTTTACTACTACACGGGGAACAATTAATTATGCCCATGCACACCCAAGTGAGTGGACTTTGTTTCACATAGCTGGATTTGTGCCTGGACTATTCATTGCTTCACAGAGACTGAAATGTCCAAAGTCTTATTGAAGAGGAATACACCACACAGATTTATTACGACCATACAGATTTTTTTATTGCAGTCTGAATTGATTCCTGCCAGCAGTGCGAGTATGGGACTTTTTCTGAACTGCTCAGTGGTATCAGATGATTTATCCACATCAGAAGAAATAAGTGACTTTGGTTTAAACTTTTCTGTCTGTTCCTCCATACATACAGTTCATCTGGTGCTGCTTATTCCTTTTTATGTGACTTCTAAGATGAACTCTGAAAAGTTTAATTACTACACTGTCCAAGCTTGGTTATGATTTTGACTGATACCTTGTATTGGTAAATATCTGGATGTTATACAAATAGAGGTATATGATGTAATTGACTGCAGTAGAAGGGGACTGGACTCAGTGACTCTTGCCTTCCTGTATTCCTTCAATATTTATTCCATTCAATCACACCATTGCTTATTGCGAAGATGAAAACAGCCTGAGAAGAAGAGACCAACATCAGATCTCTCTGCTCCTATTAAGTGGTCTAATCAATAGGCTTGAGAAACGTGGTCTCCTGTTTCTTTGATCTACTAATTTTTCTGTTATTCTAGTCAGAAGGAAACAGCTTCAGTAGAACTAGTACAGGGAAACCTGTCTCTCCTTTTCCCCTCAGTCTGTAAACTAGGATTTGAGGCAATTTTGGAAGGTGTGAGCTAGGGATTTGAAAGTCTCAGGCAGAGTTGGAAATAAAATTTCAGTCTGCCAGGTTCTGGTTCCATCCGCCAGACTTGTATGTTATGGTGCAGCAAGTCCTGTCTGAGTCACTGATGCCACAGGGGTTTATGTAAATCTTGGTTTTGCAAGTAGACTTCAGAGTGTTGCCACTCATGAGAATCCCATTGAAAACTTGTGATTTACACATCCAAAATGGTCCTGAGTGTGAGAGATCTACTGAGCAGCCAGCCCACACAGGACTGAAAGGCTTCTGGGCATTTGCAGAAACAGAATTTAAGCATTTAGGGGACTTGAATGAAATTTTATTAAGTTCTTGGATTGTGCACGATCTTGCTAAAATCTATGATGTGGACATAGCAGAAGTGATTTACTCATCGTGACACAAGTATTATTGTATGAAGTTGATTAATTAACTGAGGGGGCTTTTATGTTTCTTTAAGACCATACTTCATGACTGCCTAAAGTAGTAATTTCTCCTTTTGTGCCAGGAAAAGCCATTTAAACATTCCACCAGAAGGATGTGATGGCATCTGCCATCAACCATCAGAGCAGTGATTTCCAGTCAAGTTTGACAGGGGAAAAAAATTAATTCAAATAATTTATACTTAAAGAATCCAAAAGCCATTGGTTATATGTCTGAATTTGGTTATGTAAACAAACAAACAAAAATCTATAAAAAAATAAAGATTACCAACTCTTGGATGTTTTAAGCTGTGAGAGACAGAAAAGTGCCAGAGCCTCCTTGATACTGACAGTGTGTTCAATGGTACTGAAAGATCCATAGTAGCAATTTCACATATGCATTTTCATTTATTTTCAACTTTACTTCTACACAGCCTTTGCAGTCGTTTGAATCCAAAAGGATAGTTTTGGTTGTTTGTTTGGTTTTTTTTATTTATTTCATTTTTATTAAAATACAGATGAAAAAATAACACATTTCTAGCCCCACAAGAAATCAGATTGCCAGGTGTTTAAAGGGATGCTTTTTAAAAGAAAGGAATTCTTCTCTACTTGCTTTCTTGTGCTGCAGACAACAACCAGTTTACTAACACTAAAACATAAATCACCCTCAGCAGCACATGATTGTTTTTGCTTTCCAATCAACTCTACATAAATATCAAACCTATTTTTTAACAGAACTACCTTGTGGAGGCATTATTTTCTTTTTAATGCTTATTTAGCCTATGGAAAGAAGATTTATTCTGTTTTACCAAGAGACTTTGATGCTTATATTATCCTTCCTAGAAGACTGATATTTCACTGATGATATGATATTCTCTCTCAGAATGGAATCACTGCTATTCTATCCATGAAATTACTGTAAAAGTGCGTGTTTATTCGTTTTAACTAGAAATATTCTGGAAGAATTTGCTGAAAGTTCCACATAGTGAAGGTAGTTTTATTCTGTTCATATGTAGGTGTCTAAACAGATGTTAGTTTATAAACGATGTACTAATGTATGTTACATTTTTTCACATAATTTTCAATTATGTAAAGCATTGCATAAAGGGGCAAAAGTTGTGTAGTCATTTCAATTTCATCTGAGTCACCAATATTGGCCTGATGCTCCAGGTGTTGATTTTCAATTTCCCTTGTGCTTTCCATAGACATTCACTTTTTACCTTCAAGTAAATGTGGCCATTTTATGAGTTGATCAGTATTTCAACTCACGCTAGAGGAGAACTAAAATAGACGCTGGTTCCAAAGGGTACTGGTGACTTTCTGTATAATGTATGCATCATCCAATAAATTTTGCCCTGGGATATACCTGTATTACACCATTCATTTAAAGGGCAATTTCCATCCCAATGTTTTTATTTTTTAACTTTTTACAAAAACTTGATTAAATATAAGCATTTTATGAAGTAATGCCTGGAGGTTCCTGTCAGTCTTTATCGTGTTGCCTTTTAAACCTGAAATTATTTTCTGAGTTAAGAATTCCTGTTCTTTTTGATAAGCTTTACCTTCCTTTTTTAAATAGTGTAACTGAGAATAAATAGCTGTTTGCACAGCTTATGAACTTTCAGAATATCTCTCAAAATTTTTTATCATGCAAAGTAACAAATGATTTAATTATGAAGTTTTAAAATATCTTCTGACCTCTACTTATAAGAAAACTGAGCAGTGATTGCATAAGTTCTTAATATAGTGTCAAGTATTCTGTTTTCTACCTGAAGCATTCTGTGATAAGATTTATAAAGTGATCTGTTTACTGTCCTGTATTATGTGTTTTGGGAGAGCAAATTCACATTTACTTTTACTCTTACTACTAAGTTACTTTTCATTGTGTTTTTTGCATATTTTACAATGATGTGTGACTTCTAAAAGGTGACTAACATGGCACAATTTTACCCAGGGATTTATTGTTGACATAACGGATGAGATGTAACAGTCTAATTACTTGATCAGCTAGCAGAAAATAGGAGTTTGTACTGTGTTCCTTACATGCAATGCTCAACAAAGAACATCATTTATACAGTAATTTCTTGTGTTTAGCTCATGTCGTCCTGAAAAATGTGCTCATGGTCAGAAGCTGTTTACAGCTTTGCTTAACTGTAACTTTTCTTTCTATTTTAGTCACCCTCCAAATAATTCAACAAAGGACCAAGGATGAAATTATGAGATGCTTCTTTTTAGATATACATGAAATGGAATTTTGACCTTTTCACTTCAGGATCCTCAAAGTTAAGGTATCTTTTTGTTGTATTGGCTATACGTTTTCTAGAGTGACTGGCCTTTGATCCATGTTGTTAACAAAGCACATATACTATCTAGCACTCACAGTATATGACTATACTGTCATACTGGTCAGACACTGAGTTTAAGATGGACAAGCAGTGAGTCAAGTGTGAGCTCCATATTGTTGTATTTTGAACATTATAAAAAAAAATATTTAGAGAATCCTTAAAAACACTTAGTATTCTTTGGAAGCAAGAGCCGTACTTTTCCCTGGTCTTTCCCATTTGCTCCAGATTGTCTGTGTATAGAAATGTTGTCCATTTTGCTTGTCCTCTCAGTTCTGTTTGTAGAACAATATTTGGAGATGTACAGAACAGAAATAAAGAACAAAAACACAGTTAATGAGAAGCAGAAGCAAACTGGGATGCCAAAAGTCTCAGGCTTAAAAACAGAATGTAGACTAGAAAAGGTAATTCTAGACAAAGAAAAGGTGATTCTGTCCTCCTGAAGACTATAGATACTTCTCATTGAGTTCAGTTGGGTTTCAAATGCAACTATTAAATCTGAAATTTTCATGAGCCACAATGTCTTGTGAGCTTAGTATAAGGCTGTAGGACAGGGTAACCATCCAGAACAGTTCAGCCCAGGGTGTGACCAGTGACGCTAGAGAAAGAGTACCATAACACAAGAAGATAACGCGAATCTCTCCCTGGTATATCTTCCTAGTTTCTGGAAATATTGGCTTTGGCTCTGTGTATTTGTCTAACAAACAATTAATTGTTTACATTTTTTCTGGACAGAAGAGTTTACCTCCAGTATTGATAACAAAGTTGAATTTGTGCTAAAGTCACATCCTTTTGCCTCTGAAAGGATTTGGTTTTGAGTGTCTTTTGCAATTAAGTAGCAAATGCAAAGTTCTAAAATGTATATCTCCTTCTGAGTACCTTTCCTGCAGACAGCTTTCTGTAATCAGCTCCTCTGCATTGTTTCCTCTTAAAATCCTCTAAAGGTTCCTCAGCTCTACTGTCACAGAGATTACTATCTTTACAGATGCATTAAGCATGCAGTAGTTGATTGACAGTGTAATCCACATTTTTATGTGATTGGGTGGCAGCTGCCTCCTAGGAGTAATGTGTTCAGGAGTACATCTTTTATACAGAGATCAGTGATAAATCTCACATTTTCGATCTTGATATTTAGCCTGGAAAATTGACTCTGCTTTTTCTGTACTCAAGGGTACATTTTTAAACTTGATTCAAGTTTTGAGGAAATCTTGTTAATCACTTTGGGCTCCTCTGTAAGTATTGTCATAAAAGGATTTTAGATTTCAGGATTTTGCTTGATTTATTATGGTAACTATGATGTATAAAAAGTGAATAGTCATTTGCATTCCAATTACTATTTAAAAGAAATCCTGCTTTATTCATGGCGATGGGACAAATTCAACCAGTTTGTGAATATATCCTTGCCTGTAACTTGAGCAAGGTGACTCAGTGTCCTCGTGTGTTAGTTTCATGGATGAATACACTATGTGTTCCACAGTTATCTGATCCCCTTCCTCACACATGAACACCTTGGTGACAATGGATTGTATAGATGGCTTAATACACTAATTAAAACCCCTTATATTATACTGTTTGAAATATTTGAAATAAAATAAAGGTTTTCCACCAAGGAAGACCAAACATTTAAATATTGTAGGAAGATATACAAAGGTATGTAATAACAAATGCCAAATTCTGCATCTGGGATGGAGTAACACCGGGCACAAGTATAAACTGGGAGACGAGCAGCTGGAGAGCAGTCCTGCAGAAAGAGATCTGTGGGTGCTGGTCGACACCAGGCTCAATACGAGACAGCAGTGTGCCCTGGCAGCCAAGAGGGCAACCTGCATCCTGGGGTGCATCAAACACAGCGTAACCAGCTGATCAAAAGAGGTGATTATGCCGTGGTATTCAGTGTGGCCTCACCTTGAATACTGTGTGCAGTCCTGGGCCCCACAATTTAAGAAGGCTGTAAAGGTCCTTGAATGCGTCCAGGTTGCATGAATGCGAGGAGGGCAGCAAAGATGGTGAAAGGGCTGGAAGGAATGTCCTATGAGGAGCAGCTAAGGGCTCTGGGCTAGTCTAGTTTGGAGAAAAGGAGGCTGAGGGGTGACCTCATTGCTTTCTCCAGCTTCCTGAAGAGGGGAAGTGGAGGGGAAGTGCTGGTGTCTTCTCCCTGGTAGCCAGTGTTAAGACATGTGGGAATTGTTCAAAGCTGCGCCAGGGGAGGTTTAGACTGGACATTAGGGTGCATTTCTTTACTGAGAGAGTGGTCAAACACTGGAACAGGCTTCCTAGAGAGGGTGTTGATGCCCCAAGCCTGTCAGTGTTTGAGAAGCATTTGGACAATGCTCTTAACAACATGCTTTAACTTCTGGTCAGCCCTGAATTGGTCAGACAGTTGGACTAGATGATCATTGTGAGTCCCTTCCAACTGAAATATTCTATTCTATTCTATTCTATTCTATTCTATTCTATTCTATTCTATTCTATTCTATTCTATTCTATTCTATTCTATTCTATTCTATTCTATTTGTGGGGTTTTGTTTTGTTTTGTTTTGTTTTGTTTTGTTTTTTCCTTTAGGACAGCCATTGGCTTGGGTAGGAAGTAAATCCAGGCTTTATAGTTTGAAGCTTAACTTGAGTGAACTAAGGCTAGGTATGACAGAACAAGAGGACATGTATATGTACCCAAAGGTGTAGATTTTCCTGCAGTTGAGGAATAGTAAAAAAAAATCTGAAAATAAAATAAATATAAACCTGAAAAATTAAATATGTGTCTCAAGAAATTCCAGTCCATGCTTGTATTGACTCTTGTGATATCTGTCATCACTTGCTTCGCATAGATGCAAATGTCTCCACAGAATGCTCACTTATGACCGATTTAAGAGCATCTGCCATTTGTTTTAGTGGCCAGCCCAGCCCAAACTACAACAGACGTCTTTTTGTAGCATATCTTTTTGATCAGATTTTACACAGGTATTCTCAGCTAAAATTGTGCAAATTGGAAGCCTCATGCAGCCAATGGTAGAAAATGGGAATGATTCTTGCGCTGCTGACCTTGCTGCTTCTGTTATATGTTCAAGAGTGTCAAAACTTTAGGAGTCTTGTAAGTGTCACAACTACTGTGGGCATTTTAAGTGAGTTATTCTTATCCTAATATTCCTAATGGTTTCTGAAACCATGTTGTTCTTCAGACAGGAGAGAGATACCAGAGCTGTGTAAATTATAGCAAAGCAGAGGAACATCAGAGTCATCAGTCTCTTTCAAGCTTGGCAGGCAATATTACTGATTAGACAATCATTCTGCAATGCCTTTATCCAATTTTTTGAAGCTGCAATGTATCACAGTGGCATTGATTTTCAGGTGAGTTTTTTTGGTGTTTTAAGCCAGGTATCCCATTTCCAGCTGTGTCCAGTTCCTTATGGTTCAAATGAAGGTGAACTACCCTTTGTCTACTCTAATAATGGATTTAGACAGTTGTGCAATCCCTTTTCTGATAGCTGCAGGCAATGCCAGCAAAGGTAACCATGCTGCTCAAGTAATTTCAATGGCTTTGTAGACAGATTAGTAAGCGTCTTGTCTGTCGACAAATTAAAGGTGGAAAGATAGCATACTGCCCCGTTTGCTGGTTAGTTCCTGACAATACATTTCACATTCTGTACCTTGGCTGATGTTAGCAACCTTCAACTGACCTCTGACAAGATACTGAAACCGAAACATTCAGCTCCAGCTTTCCTTGTCTGCCCTTCACTTATGCTTAATTACCCTGTCTTGCTGGCTGTGTCCCAGTGGGTTGAAAGTGGAGGACCTTTTGCACACCAACGCTCAAGACTCCTGATTGCTTAAATTGTGTCTCCTTTCCCCAGCCAGCAGGAAGGGGGAGTGACACTGTGCATTGTCAAGAAGACTGAGCAGGAACAGCTGCATCAGAAGTAGCAGAAAAAAACCAGGTTTTTAAAAGCAGTGTAAACTCTTAAGGGAAAGGGAACGCATTGCTTTGGATGCTGTGCTGTTTTTCTGAAGTAGTGGTAAGGTGATGCCAGGAGAATAATGTCCAGAAGACAAGTATTTCATTGCAAATTTTCTAATTAAATATAAACAAAGAGATTACTTTTTATAGACAGATCTAGCAGCACACTAGCTTTAGGAGTTTAAGTGGCTGTTAATATAGCTCAGACCAAGTGACTGGGAGTCCTGGTGGACAACAGGATGACCATGAGCCAGCAATGTGCCCTTGTGGCCAAGAAGGCCAACGGCATCCTGGGGTGCATCAAGAGGTGTGTGGCAAGCAGGTCACAGGAGGTTATCCCCCTCCCTCTACTCTGCCCTGGTGAGGCCGCACCTGGAGTACTGTGTCCAGTTCTGGGCTCCCCAGTTCAAGAAGGACCTGGAGAGGGTACAGCAGAGGGCTACAAAGATGATTAGGGGGCTGGAACATCTTTCTTATGAGGAAAGGCTGAGGGACTTGGGTCTTTTTAGACTGGTGAAGAGAAGGCTGAGGGGGGATCTCATCAATGCTTATAAATACTTAAAGCGAGTGTGCAGAGAGGATGGGACCAGTCTTTTTGCAGTGGAGCCCAGTGACAGGACAAGAGGTAATGGGCACAAACTCGAATGTAGGAAGTTCCATCTAAACATGAGGAGGAACTTCTTTTCTTTGAGGGTGGCAGAGCACTGGAACAGGCTGCCCAGGGAGGCGGTGGAGTCTCCGACTCTAGAGACATTCCAAACCCACCTGGATGCCATCCTGTGCAACCTGCTCTAGGGCCCCCTGCTGTGGCAGGAGGGTTGGACTAGCTGACCTCCAGAGGGCCCTTCCAACCCCGGTGATTCTGTGAAATCTCTAGGTTTTCCATTCTGCAAACACTGTTGCACGCACTGGTAGATATATTTCATTTCTTAAAGTAATTCTTAATATTCATAACTTCAACCAGCCAATAATTTCTTTAATTTCTTCTTTTTTATGCTAGGATATTAATAGAATAGTATGCATCCTGAGGTCAGGGTATCTTGTACAAAGCCTTGTAAAAAGATGCCACCATAAACCAGTTTTTAAAATTACCATGGCAGCAACAGACTTGGAGCCTCAAAAGAGAAAATTTAAATCTTGCAAATTGTATACACATGGTTAATTTTACGCAAAAAATCTCTCTTTACATCATGAAGTTTTGTACTTGAGTAAGATCTGTATATTTTTTCTGTAAAGCTATTTTTCTTCTATGCTGTGTTTTAAACCCCAGCCAGCAGCTCAGTCCCACACCACCGTTCGTTCACTCGCTACAGTGCTATGGGGGAGGGAGGTAAAGACAGCTTAATAAATAAAGCAAAAGCCACGCATGCAAGCAAAGCAAAACAAAGAATTCATTCACCCCTTCCCATCAGAAGGCAGGTGTTCAATCATCTCCAGGAAAGCAGGGCTCCATCAAACATTGGAACAGGCTTCCCAGGGAAGTGGTTGAGTCATCCCCCCTGGAGGTATTCAAAAGATGGGTAGACGTGGTGCCTGGGGACATGGTTAAGTGGTGGTTTTGGCAGTGGTAGGTTGATAGTTGGACTCAACGATCTTAAAGGTCTCTTTGAACCTAGCCGATTCTATGATTCTATGTATGATGGTTACTTGGGAAGACAAACGCCATAACTCTGAATGCTGTCCCTTTCTTTCCTCTTCCCCAGTTTTAATGTTGAGCACAATGTCATATGGTATGGAATATCCCTTTGGTCAGTTGGGGTCAGCTGTTCCAGCTGTGTCCTCTCCCAGCTTCTTGTGCACCCCAGCCTACTTGCTGGTGGGGTGGTGTGAGAAGCAGAAAATACCTTGATGCTGTGTATGCAAAGCTCAGCAATAGTTAAAACATACCTGTGTTCCCAAGACTGTTTTAATCACAAATCTAAGACATAACACCATACAAGCTACTATGAAGAAATTTAACTCTATCCCAACCAAAACCAGTACATACTAGTAAAGTAAACAGTACCAGACAATGTTGCTGAAGCTAACATGTAGACCAACCCTCTGTATTGTTATTGTCTTCCAGTTGTCTATACTGTTATATTGTTAGAACTATCTTCAGTACCCTTTTAGCATAAGCCGAATAAAAAATTCCTTGGCATCCAAACAATTCCTTGCAGTTAGCATGGTCCAAAGACAGTTTGGATGCTTTTTTAGAGTCTATGATCACTTAGTGGATGCAAGCTGTTCTTCATTGGTAATCTTCCAGGCCAGAGAAAGGACCCAAGAGCCGTTCAGTGAGCCAGCACAAAAATAGGCTATGTGGTCTTGGGAATATGTGAAATGCATTCTGCTAGTGACTGAGGAAGACTTTAATTTACAGACTGCCTTGTTGCTTGTGATTTGTGTATTCTTTGTGTTATCAGTCACCTTCCAGAGGCTAAAGAGTTAATCATAGCTGTAGTGCAGGTTTCTGAAATGGTTCAGTGTGAACCACCGTTTCTGGAATAGGACAAAATTTCTCTTTAGTGTCAGGAGCCAGGTACTTCTTAAAATTGGTTGAACATTAAATATGACTCTACACTGCTAAAATTCTTCAAGAAAGATCACAAATAACATGTAAGTTTACATGAAATCAGGCTGAAGCTAATTCAACGTTCTTGGGTTCTTGCCACCTGAGTTTCTCAATATGTCATAGAAGAAGTGCATATGACAATGTATAATCATTTTATTGCTGCTAGTTGAATGTTTAGTTATAATGTCAAACAACCTTGACTCACATGTCCTTAAATTTTGCATGTGTCCAATGCCTGTATACAATATTTACTATACTTTTACTGGAGACAGTGAAAGACAGTGCACCGGTGTCTGAGGTTATGCTAATAACCTCTTTTTATCCTCTAAAACATCTTTCTCAGGAAAAGTCTTTGACAGTCATGATTTTTTCGAGGATTACATCCAGCTTCTCAGATAAAATTAACTGGGATGAATTGACTAACAAAAAGGCAGTATTAAGGGGTTTTTTATGACACTATTTAAAACTAGCATATGCATAGCATCTGTCCAACTGAAACTAAAATCACTTTCAGAGAAACTGATGTGCCATAGCTGTCACAAGGGTCCAGAGGAATGGGACTGGGGCTGCATCCGGAGCTTGAGGTCAGTGAATGTGGCTTTTTATTGACCTAAGGTCTTGTATTGGAGCTGCACATCAATCTTCTTCGAGGAAACAAAAAGTGGTATCTAGGATGAGAGCTATATCTGCTCATCTGGTTTCTTCAGCTCTCAGGACACCTGAAGATTTCAAGAGTAAATCCATTTTCCCTATGAAAAATGTGATGGTAATCTTTTTAATAACTGATGAAGATTCTCGTTTACATACTGCATGTATTACTATGAGTGGGGTGGGACCAAAAGAAAGCCTGTTCATGTCTGAGCAGTGGGAAGATAATAGTGATGTGAATGAATAAGAGTAACATTCTCATAAATGCGTAAAGAGTTCACACCTTCAGACTGTTAATATGATTTTACATATAGGTTAGAGTATCTATGGTGAGGAGAGCTGACTATAAAGCTTTTCAATCTTAAATTGTAGTTTCTGTGGCTGGTCTGATTTTATCGCAGCATGCTATTTTAACAAGGCCCACTGGATTCAGGGGAATGGCACTTGCTTTGAAGGCTAGGCATATCACAATATTTTACAGCATAAAAGTTAGTAAATTACAACACTCTCATTTAAACTCTATTCTTCTCGTAAAGCAGATGAGCATTAGTACCCTCTATATTCATTCATTTTCTCAGCTGCACAATTTGCTAAAGGCCTTGGGGAATTATCTATAGTAACTCTCAAAGCTCTTTCTTAGTCAGTATTCAGCAAACCAGTTACTCCCTATTTAAAGCTCCTCTTTCTTCATTGTTTGGCACAGTACATGATTTCTTAGACTCATTTGTTTGTATTTAATTGCTGATTTCTGCAAATATTCCACAAATAATTTGTCTCACCTCCTCCAGAGCTATTAATTAGAGTTACCCTTTCATACAATTTCTAATTTAATTGCAGCACACTTACTAATTATCTCTATGTCAACGGTTGTATGTGTAGTTTCAGCAATTGCTGTGTCTTTCTCAAACACTTCTTAACAAAAATTCAAAATACATGAGTCAATGTGGTTGTTTTCCCAAGTGTGGTGTTATTGTTAACTCAGTTCTTCCATGCTGATGTAACTCTACCTCAAGGACGGCATATTAGCCTAGGGGAGCTGTTCTGGTTCTCAACTGTTCATCCATGGGAATTTTGATGAATCTGAACAGAGTAGAACTGAGACTTTCTAAGGTCAAAATATTTTTACATCTTCCTCCCGTGGTGATGCACTGGGGCACTTTTTCCCTAGTATTATTTCTAAACACCATTTTAATTGACTCAACACTGTTTAGTAACAATTATTTTTGTTTTGCACTTTTTTCTGTCTGTCTGTTCTTAACAACTGTGCAAGAAAACTGTAAAAAGCCACCAGTCCCATACGCAGATCAGGAGTAAACATCTGTTCTTGCCATCTATACAAGTGCTGAATTTTCCTGGATGGTTATTTTTAGTATTTATTTTCTACTGCACTTTGCTTTAAACTCAGATCTTTTACCATGCTTTTATGATTGGCCACATTTTTTTTCTGGCATTCTGCTTTATTCAAAAGTCTGTATTTTCTCTCAAAAGATGCACTGAATGACACTAAATGCCTGTAGCCTCTTTTTCCTCAATAGGTCTGTGAATAGCTTACATCTTTTAAGCCTGTCATCCTGATTACCATGTTTTTGCCACATAACATCTGAGACAAAGCTGATCAATGGAATAATGGTTACTGCACTGCAGTCTGTGAGGCGGATTTGCAGCTTGGCCTCCATAAGGTTGTCATCATCAATAGCAAGGGAATGGTTGCACAGCTGATTTGCAGCAGTTCTCAACATGTGTTAATTAAATCTATAATACAGCTGCTAGGCAGCCAGATTTGCAGCCCTCCTGGACAGCGCACATGTAGCAGTTAAAAATATTGTAGTTAAAAGCGAGATGCAATGGCTAACACATATACAAAATAAATATGATTCCACATTCTCTTTTTAAGTTAAGCAAGTCATCTGAATGTCAAACTACTGTTTCAAAATCCTCCCATCTTTTGTTATTCTGTGTAGCTTTAGCTGGCATTTAACAATCAGATTTCAAGGGGCAGATCCCAAAAATCTATTCCCATATCAGTCATCCTCAGAAACAATCATATTGGAGTTAGAATTTTCAGGACTGACCTTCAGCAACAGTAAGTTATAAAGAAAAAATTGAAACAAAATTGTTTCACGCAGTTTTGTTTAAAAAGTACCTATGAAACACCTTATTCAGAAATAGATATAAATCTAGTTTGGAATAGAATCACAAGAGAAGATTTCTTTAATTGCATTTTAACATAAACCTTAAATCCCTTTGGTTACATCTAAACTGTTACTTATGAATGTCTTTTGTTATTATTTCCATGTGAAGGGGAATTTTTCATTTGTTCAGATACTGACATTTGGCTAAGTCTGTACCCATGCATGTTACGACTACTTGCCAAACCATAAACATGAATCACAAGGAACAGAAAACTTTGGAAACAACTGAACCCAGTAAGTAACAGCACTAAAAACCAGCAGTTTGATGGGATGTTTGAGACAGAGTTCAGGTTACGAAGTAGCCCTTCGTCTGGAAAGCCTTTGCCCATACTGTAGTTAGTCAGTATGTTTGGGTGGAAGAAGATACAGTCCCGGGAATCAACTCAGGAATGGCCAAGTTGTGTGTTTATTGTCCTGTGGTTGGATAGATCTAACAGAGAAAAGTGGTAAAGTTTGATTTTCCCAGGAGTTATGGCAAAATAAGCTGCTTAACCTTGAATGAATAGTGTTATAGGGACTAGGACCTCTCACTCCTGTGTAAGTAACTTAAATCCACTGGGAAGTGTAAATGAAATGTAATGATGGGGTCCCCTCCTCTTTTTCAGAAGACACCATTACCTGGAAAAAACCCTTAAACAACTTGAACGCTGTTGCGTTAAAAGGAATGCAGTTTTGATATTTGTCTGTCAGAGTCCCAGGACTTTCACTGATTTGTCTATCAGAGTCCCCACAAAGGACTTTCAGAGTCAGATTCACAAAAATCGAAATCGGTTATTTTATTGAGAGCAACAGAACAGCTTCGAGATTGCATTGATAAATTCACTGACTACAATAGCGCTATTAATTAAGGTTAATATTGCTAGTAAAAATAATAATAATAATACAACAACCTGGGGGGAACAGTCACCAGAGGGTGAAAGGCGCAGTGCTTACCCAGAAGGCCTCCCTGCCTGGGGTGGAGGAAGAGAACACAGCCCGTCGACTGGTCTGTCAGGTATCGAGATTCTTCTCTCCCCATTTAACAGTCATTGTCTTTTTATCCCCAAAATTACAAGGTTTCCCTCCCCTAGGTGAAGTATAGTATGATTTGGGTGGAAAGACGAGTGCTGTAGTCATTTATGCTTAGCATGATCTCTATAATCTTCATTAGCATATGCAGGGGTGTCAACTTTAATATGCATTTCACAGGTAATGAGGCAGAGGTCAGTCATCGGGCATGATAGCCTTTCAAAGAAACAAAGAACTACACAAGTTCCTGTTATCTCCTCTTCACTGACAAAAAGCAGGGCTGTCCTGCCTCCACAGGGCTCCCTCCTTATCTGCATCCCGTGCTGGCCAGGGGAGTCTCCACTCCCTCGGCCTGCACAAGAGTTAGCAAGACCAGTCTTACCGGTTCTTTGAGCACAGAGACTTTACCTCATTATCCAAATTCCACAAACATCTTCTGGAAACCCATAACACCACTTCTCTTTCCCTTTAGTACCTTGCTAAGGCAGTAACAGTATTCTTAACCAAGGGCAAGAAGAGGACAAAGTAGCCTACCACAACCTCTTCCATTGCTCATCACAACACTAGAGAGACTTTGAAGATAGTTTTATTCCTATTCTGAGAAAGGGCTGAGAAGGGTGTTTGATAAGGCACAGTACTGATGGGCGGTCTCAGACTGAGGCGAGATTAGTCAGCTCTGGACTCTGCAGTGCACTAAAGCCAACTATAAAATTACCATGATACCATCTCAGATCCTGATAGCATCAGCACTTGATACTGAAATTGTGGGTTGCTGCTACAGTTTGCCTACTGCAAAGTAGCACATCTAATTATGCCGCTACTGTTGTTAAGTGCTACTGCCCATCACCAGTCTGCAACCACCATAAGTCTAGGGTGACAAGAGGGTATGACCTGTCTGCAACCGCTGGGGTAAGTGGCACTGGAACAGAAACCAACAGCACTGATCAAGACAGATGGAATACAAATGTCTGTTGTGCAGATGTTATAAAAGAGCAAATGTGTGTCTTAGTGTGAACCCCAATGTTGCCTTTATTAGCACATCACTGACAGATGTTAGGACTTTAGAAAGCAACCTTAAGAGGAAAGCAGAAGAGAGATCATTCATAGAATAGACTCATAGAATAGTTTGGGTTGGAAGGGACCTTTAAAGGTCATCTAGTCCAACCCCCCTGCAATGACCAGGGACATCTTCAACTAGATCAGGTTGCTCAGAGCCCTGTCCAAGCTGACCAGGGATGGGGCATCTCTACTCTCTAGGCAACCTGTTCCAGTGTTTAACCACCCTCATTGTAAAAAATTTCTTCCTTATATCTAGTCTAAATCTACCCTATTTTAGTTTAAAACCATTATTCCTTCTCCTATTGCAACAGGCCCTGTTAACAAGTTTGTCCCCATCTTTCCTGTAGGCCCCCATTAAGTGTTGAAAGGCTGCAATAAGGTCTCCCTGGAGCCTTCTCTTCTCCAGGCTGAATAACCTCAACTCTCTCAGCCTGTCCTCATAGGAAAGGTGTTCCAGCCCTTTGATGATTTTTGTGGCCCTCCTCTAGACCCACTCCAACAGATCCATGTCTTTCCTGTGCTGAGGGTTCCAGAGCTGGATGCAGGACTCCGGGTGGGATCTCACAAGAGCAGAGTAGAGGGGCAGAATCACCTCCCTTGATCTGCTGGCCACGCTTCTTTTGATGCAGCCCAGGATACAGTAGGCTTTCTGGGCTGCAAACACATATTGCTGGCTCATACTGAGGTTGTCATCAATCAAAACCCCCAAGTCCTTCTCGGCACAGCTACTGTCAATCTCTTCATCCCCCAACCTGTATTGATACTGGGTGTATCAAGCCATGCTGGCTCTCTCAAATCACTTCCCTGTCCTCCATATGCCTTAGCATAGCTTCTAGGAGGATCTCTTCCGTGGTCGTCTTAGGCACAGATGTGAGTCTGACAGATCAGTAGTTCCCAGGGTCCTCCTTTCTACCTTTTGAAAAATAGGTGCAATGTTTCCCTTTTTCCAGTCACCGGGGACTTCACCTGACTGCCATGACTTTTCAAATATGGATAGTGGCTTGGCAATTACATCAGCCAATTGCCTCAGGACTCTGGGATGCATCTCGTCAGGTCCTATAGATTTCTGTATGTTCAGGTTCCTCAGGTGATCACAAACCTGATCTTCTCTTACCCCATTCCCTGCCTTGTTGTCTATCCACTCGAGAGGTGTGGGGAGAGAGATTACCAGGGAAGACTAAGGCAAAATGTTGTTGAGTACCTCAGCCTTCTCCTCATCTGTTGTTACCAATTTGCCAGTCTTGCTCATCACGGTGGATATGCTTTCTTTGACCTTCCTTTTCTGACTGTCATCCCTGTAGAAGACCTTATTATTTTTTGTGCCCCTTACCAAGTTCAGCTCCAGCTGCACCTCGGCCTTCCTGACCCCATCCCTACACGACCGGGAAGTGTCTCTATATTCTTCTCAGGATACCTGTCCCTGCTTCGACTGCTTGTGCCTCTCTTTCTTGTCCTTTANTGGCTATTCTTCAGAGACAGCTCTTCATACTCTATCCATTTCTTGATGCAGAGGGCAATGCCTCCGCCCCTCCGTCCTCACATGTCCCTTCTGAACAGCCTGTAGCCGTTGATAGCCACACTCCAGTCATGAGATTTGTCTCACCAGGTTTCAGCAATGGCAACTAGGTCCTAGCCTTCTAGCAGCACAGTGGCTTCCAACTCCTCCTGTTTGCTGCCCATACTGCATGCATTGGTGTAGAGGTACTTCAGCTGGGCTGTCAGCCGTGTCACCTTCTTAGAGGAATACACCTTAATTCCTTTCGGGTATTTCACTGGTGTATTCCTCTTGGCTTCCATTACCTCGGAGCTCCTGGCTCATCTCTGTAAGACTTCAAGTGTGCTGCAGTGTAGCCAGCACATCTCAGAGCAAGAGGCTGCGGGCCCTGGCTAGCACCTTGTCCCTCTAACCGCTGCCTGTTGTCCCGTAGCTTGTCACGGGCAAGCCTGATATTGTCCCCCTTCCCCCTGAAGCCTAGGTTAAAGCTCTGTCAATGAGGCCTGCTGGCTCATGATTCAAGACCCTCTTCCCCCTTTGAGAAAGGTAAACCCCATCTGAAGCCAGGTGCTGTGTAGGCCATCCCATTATTCCTTCAACTGCAGGTGAACTTTGACAGAAGCAAGTCTGTAAAAGTGAGAGAGTTCAATATAAAAGCCTTGCAATGGCTGGTCAAGGATCAGGATGAACAGAAATAAAATTAGGTGTCTGCCTCACCATTTCTTTACACAGCTTAGGCCTAAAAATGTGGCTATCATATAGTATATGCTGGCGTGGAAACTTTGCATACTGCCACCAAGGACCCTCCGATTTCTGTTCTGTGTATTCATAAAACATTTCTGCTGCCTCTCTGCAAGAGAACCAGTCAGGATACAGATATTGCATATATTGCACTGTTTAAGTAGGTTCACTAATCAGACCTCTTGATTAGAATTATCTCTATTGAACAGTTAAATTAATGCTGGCAATAATTTATGAGGAAGTAATGAATCTAAATGTGTTTGCAAAAAGTATTTTCTAGATGGAACAACAAACAAACTGCTGGATAGCATAAAGAGGTGAAATTTGTGTATAATCTGTCATTAATAATTTGATTTGCTCTAGTTGTTTGGTTACATTTCCTAAACTATTAAACATTACGTACATTGTTATAATGGACTTCTATCTATGCTTACAATAAAGAGGGTCCTCCTTTTTAAGGTAACCACACAAACCAAGAGGCAATTAAGCTAGGTATTGCATGGTGCTTTAACTTGTAGTGTAATTGCAATAGTATTTATATGACATAAATAACTCCATAATTGCTAGATTTTATGGCTCACATTCTACCTTGTAACAATTACACTATTACAGAGTAATTACATGAATTAAATTATTTGTGCACCACAAAAACAGACTTTCATGTAGTTTGGGTTTATATAACGCACAAAATCTAACACAGTCATCTTATTGTGTTAAAATGTGCTGTTTATTGGAGCAGCTCAGATCTAATCCTTATTCTTCATCATAACAGTATAATGTAGAGATAGAGATACAGGTAGAGACAGAGATATAGATATAGACATAGACATGGATAGTCTATAGATATATATAATATAGAGACTTGGATAAATATATATAAATTCCTAAAATATGTCTGTCTCCTCACCAGGCTATTACACATGAAGCCTTAACCTGTAGAATTCTGAGCTGCAGGCTAACACGGTGATAGGAATAATTTGAAAATAAAAGGGACTTCTTCTCTCTATTAAGGTGTGATGACTTTAGTGATGTACATCCCTTTGAAATAGAATTTTGCAAAAACTGTTAAAAAGGCAACCAAAAATTCACAGCCTAACAATTGAGAATTATTTACGTTTGTTCCCCAGATGTTTTGTTTCACTGCTCTCCTCCCTCTACGTTATGCTAGCACAAGTATTCATGTAGTTGCTCTGTGAAAGGCTGTTGAAAAACAACTCAGCAGAATTAAATTACTTATTTTTTGGGATTACTTTGCCTATTTAGTTCTTTGGTACAGCTAAAAAAATACCTGTGCGCATTGGGGAAATAGGTGACTGGGGTAGGACAAGAGGAGTGGTCATTGCTTAAAGCATCTCTAATAGGTGAAGAAATGCATCTGTAGTTCTGAGTACTCTGATGAAGTCACATATCTCTCGCTTCTCATTTCTGTAATTTTATTTCATATGTAAGGCTTCCCTCCTAGGTTTTGAGTTTTGGCTTAGGATCTCAGGCATATCATAAAGTACCGCTGCACCACACTGCATCCCCAGCTCCACCCACACCATCCAGCTCCAAATACAGAGGGCTGATTGTGTGCTTGGGCATAGTCCTGCAATACTGAGGATGTTCTGAATGGATGCAGTGAATTCTATGAGTGTTGGCATTTTGAGGACTGAGGATTTCCACCATAGATTTTTTCCCATCCCTTCATACTGTTGAAATCCAATTGAAGGAATAATCTGCTGTTTCTGAAAAGATCCAAATTAAGGAACTGGAAAACTTAAGGAAAGGAAATGTCTATGAAGTTTTTCACCTCTTGATAATCACTTTGAGGCTCACCTAGGAAAGCAATAACCAAATGTTATTACTTTTCGTGAGTTCTCTGAGGGCCTGTGTGAAATGAGTTAGCGTGCAGCCCTGTTCCCAGTGGACAGCCTTAACCATTACTGCTCTGTGCTTATATACTTTTCAGCAAGAATGTGAAAATCTAAATAAAAATTTAGGACATAGTGGAGAGACATTTGAATTAAAATCTCATGGTGAATTATCATACCTCTTCTGAACAGATTTTTTTTTAAGTACACTACAAAGGCAGTGACTTTTTTGTTGAGTCTTAGGTCATGAAGAGACACTTTTGTCCATTTCTCTCCAGCAGAATGGTTTATCTCTTCAATACTGATCTAGGGAGCATTTCAAGGGCTGAGAGTGTGATTGAGCTTCCAAGCCTATTTAAGCATCTGTCTTTGGGGACAGGAATATAATTTTCTCTCCTTCTTTCTTCCCCACACCCCAGTTGCTTACAGAAGCTTATACTCACTTCTTTCTTCTACTAATGCAGTTTCTAGCCCTTTCTGAACATTGCTTTTGTTTTCAGAGTACAATTGTTTCTTGGACTCTGTCAGCACTCATGGTCCTTTCAGCTTCTCAGTTTCCATTTTTATTTTGAGGTAATTTTTGTCTTTCCAATAGCTGATGATACACACTGTCTCCACGCCCTTCAAAATGTTATACAGCTTAATCATTTTATCTTAATTCTTTGTAATGACAGTAAATCTGAATTTCTAGCCTATCTTTAAATAGTAGTTATAACCTACAAGATAATTCATCAGCCCTTTCTCACTATGTTGTACAATTTCCAGGTATTTGGTCTGCTTGCTTCTACAAGGTGCCCAGATTTATGTACAATACTCCAGGTAAGTTCTCATTAGTTTTCTGTATACAGTGCCAACATCTAAAATGATCTTTGCTGGTACGTTTTCCTCCTTTATCTTTGCTGCAATCCTTTCTGGTATTCTGTTTATTTTTTTAATTGTTGCCAAATTTGAAGCTGATGGTTTTACAAAATACATCGTCAATCCTGCCAACACTAATAGATCCAAGAATGGTACAATAAGCCAGATATTTCTTGTTCCTGACAGACTTCTCTGTCAGTGCAGATCAGCTCTGCTTTGCATTGACAAGAGACTTGCTTTGCACATGCACCATGACCAGTGTTGTCTGGTGTTCTCAAATGTCCAGTGTCCTGGGCTGGCAGGCATATGGAAACTCATTAGACAGTAGCTTAACATAATATGATAGTAGTCTTCTGGTAAAAGTGATCTTCACGACCAGATTTGTTAAGTCTCCATCAAATGTTCTTTTTTCTAATCAAAATGTTAAAATTTTTCAATAGTTCTGATTATCCTTAAGACAGGTGGAAGAGGGAACCTTCTCAAACTTATATGGCCGTATAAGAGCTACTGAGAATCAGATCTCATCACAGCAATTCCTTATTGTGTGTTGTTTGATTGTTTGAGAGAACCACAGCTGCATGCTACCACAGGTAACACCTCTTAATAAAAATTAAGTATTTTGCTACCAAGGTTTTAAGAGGTAAGGAGCTTTTAACACCCAATCAACCCTGGGAAGTCAGACTTGCTTATGAGGAAGGCCACCAAAAATCATGAAGAAATTTTCAAATTAGGTTCCTAAGTCACTTAGTGGGCTCTTGTGCTCTAAATCACATAAGAGATTATTCAAAAATTATTTTCTTTTGCCAGAGAAATACTTTGGTCTTCATTGACTTATTCTGCCTGGACAATAGTGGGTGTGACACAATTCCATGTTTTCTGTTTCTGAATGCAGATTTGCAAATGGCATATACCCATATTAAATCACATGTACCTTTCAGGATGGAGCTAGATCCATGAATACAGGATCTGTTCCCCTTTTTCTTACTGCACTTCATGACACATCCTTAATTTTTTAAAAATCCCTCTATTAAAATCACGAATTTACCAAAACTTCCTAGTTTAAAAGCTGAATCAAGTAATTCCAAATAATCTAAGCTTTCAGGTATGTTGCTATTTGTATCCACTGAAAGTATCCCTGGTATCTATCTGCATTTTGTGCTACCCAAATATACCAGCTAATTCTTAAGGGACTTCTTAAATATAACACAAATCATAGTCATAAAAAATAACTTGACATTTAAATTCTTAGAGAGTATTGATTATTAACCACCTTATTTCAGGCTCTCAGATAAGCTGTTATTTATGCCTACAGATGTTTCCTCTGTGAAACCACATCAAACAAGTTGAAGATAACATATGCAAATATCTGCATTCTTCAGGACTTCAAATACCTCAAAGGTGATGTTACTATCAGTGAACTGAATTAGTGTGTTTCTTTGGACAAGATGCAGTAAAGCTGAAATTCCTTCATGTCAATGTGTTGGAAATCGCTTCTCTTTCTTTTTTTTCTTTCCTTTTTTTTTTTTTTTTTTATATGTTTCTTTTTTACAAAATTTTTTATTT
>VYXH01009055.1:226234-272160 GCA_013397275.1 Burhinus bistriatus | reverse complement strand
TTTTTTTTTTTTTAAAGTGACTATTTTAACACAATTTTTAAGTTCCTACTACTTTGAAACTTTTCTTCATCTTCCAGGTGGGAAAAGGTGACTTGTTTAGTTGAATACTACTGTGGTCTGTACTGTCCTCAGCATATTTTCACTTTGATGATGGATTGCTATATTATGCTTAAAGATTTTCTTCATATGATGTATTTTTGTATGTTTTATATATAACATATGCATCCAATTTTGACTTGAGTGGGATTGATACAACATACGGGGCTACTAGTGTTCAAAAACTTGCTTAAAAATGCTGTTATAAATACCTTGGCAGAAACTTATTGCAGAAGGGCTAAATGTTATGATAATATTTTATAAGACTAGGGGTGAGGTTTGACTTAACTGATTTACTCAGTCAGACTCCAGCCACTCATTTGAAATTGTCTTATGGCAGGGAAAAAAAACTGAATAGAGTTCTGGAGCTGAAAACCGATTATGAACCAAGTTAAAAAAAAAAAAATATTGAAATTAAAAATCCATAGATTAACGTATGTTGTAAATATAAATAGAACTGTTGATTTCCTTGGTAAAGGAATAAATGAAATAAACCAGCATCTGGTATTTAACCGATTTAAGGTGAGCATAGGGATGTATAGACAAGATGGCTACAGAGGCTATGGAATGGCTGAGCTTAGGAACAAGAGTCTTATAAATCTTTGGATAATCCAAGGTGCAATACCACCCCATTATATGTGAATAGCAATATTGTCAACTGTATGCATATGCCTACTGTCTTGCTAAATTTAAAGGGAATATAATGGATATCTTACATTTCACCTTAAGAAAGAGGGAAAAAAAGCATGTATTACACTAACAGTAGATTGTAACAGTGCTGAGAGGGATTTGTTTTTCAGTAAATGTTTAACCTCTAGTAAACCGAACATTTGCGATATGTACTGTGAAACATATGAAATAGAGACCAAAAGATGCCAGGTAGCATGCAGAGATCTGCAAATTTATTTTATTATTTCATTCTGCTGGCAAAACTGGCAGGTACCTCAGAGATGTATCATTTTAGTCCTTCCTAACTGGTGTTTCTCATTCATCACATTATACAGCTGTGCAGTTGTGTCCCTACTGACACTGGGAAACCAATTAAACCAGCTGGTTTATGGTTTCTACTGGCTGTAGCTGGGTATATTCTGTTCTGTAACATATGGCACTTCAGAGCAGTGTGTTTGCACGGAGCTTGGGAAACAGAGTTGGGTTCAGGGTGTGTTCATTTGCTGTATGTGTCCTAGCTTCTAAACTGACTGGCTGTGAAAGTCTTGTTTAAGTTTCTTATTTACAATGATTTTCTATATCGTTTACTAAAGTTATTTTGTATCGTGTTGGTGGTTCTTTGCTGACATCCTTTGACTTCCAGCTCTTCTGCTTAAGTAGGCCAGTACTGGATAGCCCTCACACACTGTCTGTTCTTCTTGCATTTCATATTTCTGCTATGACAAAGATTAGCATAACCTAGATGTCTTTCTGGTCTGTGGCCCCTCCACTTTTCCTAAAGAAATAGGTAAAAAAATAATATTTTAGTGGTTTTTTTTCTTAGTCTGACACTAAAATTATGCTCATGTCTTAGGCTTTCTCCCTCACTTACCTCTTCTTAGCTTTTTGTTACAAGTAGGTTTCTAAAATGTGATCTTTTCTATCATAACATATTTATTACAATACTATTATTTTTGTCATGTTTGATTTCCATTAGTTTATGTGCTAATGAGGACTGTTTGTTACTTGATATCTTTTAAGTCTTTTGCTATATTTAGAATCACAGAATCGTTTAGGTTGGAAAAGACCTTTAAGATCATCCAGTCCAACCATTGACTCTACTCTACCAGGTCTGCCACTAAACCATGTCTCCAAGCACCACATCTACACGACTTTTAAACACCTCTAGGGATGGTGAGTCAATCACCTCCCTGGGCAGCCTGTTCCAATGTTTGATAACTCTTTCAGTGAAAATTTTTTTCCTAGTGTCCAGCCTAATCCTCCCCTGGCACAACTTGAACCTGTTTCCTCTTGTCCTATCACTAGTTACTTGGGAGAAGAGACCAGCGCCCATCTCACTACAACCTCCTTTCAGGTAGTTGTAGAGAGCAAGAAGTCTCCCCTCAACTTTCTCTTCTCCAGACTAAACAATCCCAATTCCTTCAGCCGCTCCTCACAGGACATGTTCTCCAGTGCAGACAATTTATTTATCCAGAGTACAATTCTCACCCGCATTTTAAACATATCCAGGTTATTTTAGTGATTCTTTGCTTTTACATCTATGCTCCAAATTTGGAATAATCTTTCTTCTCTTTTTTCTCCTATACGTAGAAGAAATTATAACTCATTTTGTTACTAGGACTACAAAGAGTAGCATATCACTTATGTATTTCATTGTATATTGAATTATGACTGGTTGATTAAATTGGTTTTTATCTTCTCTTTTTCTTCTGTAATATAGAATTTATTATACAACCATACATCTCCTTTGGGTTATTTTACCCTACAGCTAATTCCTAGCATGACAGGTTCTACAACTTAAAATAAATGTACCTTGACTTACGAATAATCATTAGGGACCCTTCACTTGGGGTTTCTCTAGGGATTTTTGTCTTCCTGATTTACCTTCTTTGAACTATAAAGCTATTACCTCATTCCTTTTTCTCCTAAGCCGTCCTTTCTATAGGATGATATATCCTTCAACATTTGTCTGTATTGATTTTCATTTCCCCATTATATTTCAGTTAAAACTTTTTGCGCTCCACTTCTATTCACAACTTTGGTTTCAACAGTTCCTTAGCATTGTCATGATCACTTTGTCAGACTGAATAGAATTGCTTTTGTCTGGGAGTGCAAACTTAGGTCTCAGCTGCAAGCTTAAATGTCCATCAGCTGGAAAATTTGTACAAGTAACAAAACTCCACTAGATATTCCTTAGAGAGTTCTCTTTGACTTGTTTTAAAATTAAGTTTGTATCATTGGTTGAATTTAGACAACTAATTTTTTGGTTCTGAAACATCCTCAGGTAGCAGACACAACTATGCGGTGGCCCAAAACACTTGTGCTATGTTCTGCCCCCTCACAGTTACACTGCTGCCCTTCCTCACAGAAAACAGAAAATTGTTCTGTGGAACTCGCAATAGCTGTTGAATTAATTCCTCTTGGAAATCTTAACAGACTGACAAAATACTAGGTCTCCTTGCAACTCCCCATACTTACGCTTGCAAATTAATTTGCAAAATCTTGTTAGCTTCTGTATCTGAGGAAAGAAATCTATCTTCTGCTATGTATTTTAGAGGTTTGACAAGTTCTCCTTCCTAAAGTTTTTCCCATTGTACCCAAATATTTATTTGCATTTACATCTTTGTTTTGGGTAGGTAATGCGTGAGTTTTCTTCCATACCAGAAGTACATATATGTTTTTATAAATATCTTGGTTTTAACTCTCGGTATTTCCATGATCTGAGGAGGTCAGTGAAAAGTTGGTTAAACAAGCTTAAGTTTTTTTAGAATGAGTTGGTTCGCTGATGTTACTGAAAGACAAAGTCACTGCTATCTAACAAGGCTGAAAAAATTTAATCTTAGTGATTCAATAGGAGTTAATAGCTGACCTTTCTCCACAGTTTATATCTTTGTACTGAAAAGAGATGTTATGTTGTTCACAGCAAAGAAGATGAAATGACTTTCCTTGAAGCCAAAAAAGATATCAGAGATATTATCACATATCCGTTAGCTTTTCTACGAGCCTTATTTTTCTTTTCAGCAATAGGATGGGAGTACTTTCTGAGAGAGAACAATAATCATCAATAATGGATTACCATTCTGCAGACTGACTGTCCAGTTCTTTGAACAAAACGGTTGAAATTCTTTTCACTAATGACTGAGTCACTTTTAGTAGCTTGTAGGTAAAACTGTTATTTGATTCATGTAACAAAGAATAGCCAACAGAATTAGCCTTTAGGAGTTGTTCCACTGTTATTACTCATTCAGGTGGTCATGCTGACTTCAAAGGGGCTACAGAGGCCTATACATTATTCAGTAAGGCCTGCAAGACTGAGCCTTTAAACTTTTACTGCAATACACTAAAGAGGGTTTTTTTTAAATATTTTAATTATAAGGTTGAGCAGAAATATCTATGTTTGACATTTGATTCCAAAATAGCCCTATGAGGTAGACAAGAATTAAGCGTACTGCTGTTATCTCTCTCTTACAAGCAGAAAAATAGTGACTTGACCAAAGCAGGATAGGTGACCAACTTTGGAGGACAAATGAAAACAAAAGAATTGCTGCTTCACATTTCTACGTTATATGCAAAAGCGTATATATCTGTTTAAATTTTCTTTCTCTTTGTTTTTTTACATATATGTATTATATGAAGATTGATTTAAGCTTTTTGCAATTAATTCAGTTAAAAATTTCAATCACTATTACCTCTGTCTCCTCTTTCAATTTTCTTTTCAGTCATAGCTTTTCGTTTTGAGAAGAAATTAATTTATATTGTAGCTATAAATTAAATTTTTAAACAGTGAATTCCTTAGAGATTTTTTTGTGATGAATTTTCCTGAAATTGTGCAGAAGAAAATATGCACTCTAATGTGGAATATTTGTCATCAGAGAATCTGATAGAAAAGAGATTTTTGCACCACTACATTCTGCGTAATATTTCTCATTCTTGTTCTGTATAAAATGTTTACTGAATGAATATTGATGATCATTAAGTGTCGGTATAACATTAGTTTATTGTTCTTGTAAACTTTTTTTGACAGCAGTTCATCGATATGTTGAAAGAATTCTGCATTTTATTTTATTCTTTTAAGAAAATGAGTTTGCTAAGGATTGGTTGGTTGGCTTTGGAGATATAGACAGAAGTGTAAATACTGCTTTGTCACTTAGCCTTTGATAAAATACCTGTGTGTTTGAAATGTGACACTCACATGTCTGCAACAGCATCTGACTTTTACACTGATCCATTGAGAGTTTTGCTTTCATCTACTTTGAGACAAAAGAAGAATGTCTGCCAAGGAGAGTCATGGCACCGTCCTCTGTGATCAGACCAGCTGTGCTCTGTTTCCAGCCAAAGAGCAGATAGCTTTCAGTGAATCTTAGTTCTTTCCAACCTCTAATTTACTGAATAAATTCACACTATGAAAGCATCACTGATATCGGCAACCAAAGACTTTATGCAGCTACAGATTTGCTTCTCTCTAATATTACTACCTGTGACCTAGCAGTAGTACAAAATACTTTCCTTCTTTCTGGATGTACTTAATAGAATTTAATGTAATTTAAAGTAATTTTTATTATTATGTTCTATAAATAATATACATTTTTATTGCATAAAGGATAAGCACAAGAGTGTTCTTATTTCCACCTGTCTTGTAGTGCCTTTGGGTCAAGTTCAGACCTGATGTAAGCATGTAGCACAGCTCTGACAAATATTCTCTTATGCTTATACCAATGAGTGGCTCTTTTCATAACATAGCACAGTCTCATTTTGCACTGCTTATAGTGATGTTTAATACCAAATTGATCAAATGCCACTTCCCCAGTTGAAAGCTGTAAGACTACAGAGCTTCTGCATTGGAGAAAATGCTGTTTGTTCAATTCCATCTCTATCTGTTGGAGCGTTCAGCAGGAGAACTAGCTAAATGACAGTTCTTTTCAGCTGAAATGGACTCACAAACTAGTGCAAATTGAATGTTTGCCTCTAGCAGATAGCCTTTCATTGCTCAGTATTCTCTGGTTTTATGTGCAGAGGAATCCAAAAGCAAAGAATTTCTACTATCCTTCATCCACCACTGCATTCGAAGTTTATATGATTTTCATTTGGTAGAATAATTCTGAGATTGAAAAAAAAAATAATTGCATTCTACCTTAGGCAATTCTGTGTTCAACTTGTGCTTGGTTCTTCTCCTGTTTCCATTCTACTACCCAAAGATTTTGTGTTTATTCAGTGGTGAGGTGTCTCTGTAACAACATAGTTCACAGTTCATTTTGAAACAATGTTTTTACGTTATGTGTGTTCCCTGTTTCCCACAGAATAAGTGTATGATTACACCAAGAATACATTAAAAAAGGAAATTCTATTTCACCTTATGAAGGCTGAAAGGAACCGTATGTTGTCCTGTGACCTAGAAACTAAGGAGAGTTAGAATAACAGATCATACACTATGTCACAGCAAAAGTTAGTATGCTACAGATGTATGCTACAGATTTTTGAACCAGATGCCAGCAGGTTTTTAAACAAGTGAAGGTAATTTAGACCATATACTTACATTTTTTCCTGCTTCACCAATACATTTGAACTACACCAAATATAGTGTGGGCAACATCACAGTTAGAAAAATTATAAGAAGGTTAACTATTGATAATCAAATCATTTATTATTAATAAACCAATTAGATATGAGGGGATAATAAGAGCTTTTAAAAATAAATGAGAAGATTATAGGAATGTGTTTGAAGAGGAAATAAAATTTTCAAATAAACAGTTTGTCATCTGTCAAATAAGTACTATTCTTCAAAATAGTTAGCTGATTCTCATATCTATTACTCAGTCTGAAGCCACAGTACACTTCACTATATGTCCTAGTAGTGCAATCTGTTCATTGTGTTTTTCTTCTGTTATATCAGGATAACTCAGTTGATGTCAAAAAAGACAATTTAATTTAAATTTACTTGATACGAGCCATGTTATCAGACTTTTGTGTTTATTTGAGAAAATATGAAAATAAGCTATTTATTAAGAAACAGTAATGGTGACTCAATTTACTAACAGTTAATATTCATGTTCATTTTAGAGTGATTGTCTACAGAAGTGCTTCATTTGCACAAAGATTCCAGATTAGTAATATCTGTTGATGCTGTGGAATGAAATAATCATCAAGGACTGGATTCATCTCACCTAATATAAGATTTCTGCAATGTGCATCCATGCAATCTGTCCCTATCATTCTAGAATCCCTTTTTAGTCAGTGGAGAGTGTCAGTCACTTTTATGAAATACTGCATGTGACCTGTTCAGTGGAACTTAGGACATGAAATGAATCTTTGGTGAGATGAGATTCATCTCATATCCTAAGCTCCACTGTCAGTATTTACTGAAGATTTATCGTTTATAGAGCAAACTGATTCAGATGTAATCATCTGTTCTGTGAATATCCGCATTTGATGGGAAGAATTCCACCAAAGAAATGAGCAACTTTGTCACTGTCTATCTCAGTCAGGGGAGATACTCCCTTTTCTGAGGGGTACGCAATTGTTCGTTTTAGAGAACTGCATGTAGCCTAATGTTCCTGATAGGCCAACCGACAAAGATCTGTGAAACTATTAATGTCACCCAGTAAAAGAAGGAGAGGTTTTGAGTTCTAAAACAGCTGGGACACTTGACAAAATATTATCTGATCACAGTGTTCTGTGTTGTTGCCATATTAGCTTCGTCACAGATATTAGCTGCTACATACAGAAGTGGCAAACCTAAAAGAAATCTAGTCTTTGTCAGGCTTTCCTGCACTTTATTCTTCTAAATTGGAAAATAAAGAGTATCTTATCTACTTCTGTCAGATTCACTAGTCATTCAACTGAGTCATCAGAGAAAAAAGAATAAGTTCAATATCTTATGATAAAGATGATTAAGAGCTGATCCAGTTTAATAACTCTAGCTACCTGAAAGTAAAGAGTTTGTTCTACATTACTTACCTAAGCTCTGTCCCTGATCATATTAATCTTAGAAAGCTGTCTAAAAGAGGGATAAATCTTCATCTAAACATCCTTCTCTCTGTTGATTAAAGACGTAATACAAACTACATGCTTAAGTTTTATGGTGTGAAATGTAAGTGGAAATATTCCAACCAAAGAGTATTAGTCTGGGATTTCTCAGATGTGAGTCACAAACCACACATGAATGGTCCATCTTGATACTCAGGAAAAGAAGTAAATCTATGAAAAAACTGTCTTAGATAAATAAGGGGTTAATAGTGGAGTTTCAATACAAAGAATAAGCCATAGAAGCAGGAACAGGCTGCAAAGAAGAATTTAGAGACACTGTCTGGGCATGAGAAAATGTTGCTGAGAAAGCCAGAGCTCATGTAGAGCTGACATTTGCAGTTTCACTTGCACCAAGGACAAGATCTTCTATTACTACATTACAAGCAAAATATGAACCTGTTGCTGAATGGGACAGATGATATAGTGAAGATGGACACTGTCTGATAACAATTGTCTGGAGGAATCGTCTTTGCAACAGCATGGGCAGGGGACTGACTGACTGGCTGGTAAGCAGCTCTGTGGAAAAGACCCATAGGATTCTGGTGGGGAGCAAGAAGTATGAGCCAGCAGTGCACCCTTGGCAGGAAGGCAGAGGTTCAGGAGCTCAGATTGTATATAAGAGAAATTTTCCCCTGAGAGGACAGTCAAGCAGTGGAAGAGGTTCACTGGAAAGGCTGTGCAGGCTCCCTCCTTGGAGATTTTCAAGACCAACTGAAAAGCCCTGAGGAACTCTAGTCTGACTTTAGCATTGGTCAGGTTTTGAGCTGGAGGTTGGACTTCATACTTGCTGAGATCTCTCCCAACCTGGATGATCCTGTGATCCTGTAATTATCTTTTTCATAGGAAAGAAATTCTCATAATCTCTCCTTGGTGAATAGCTCTCTAAACTGTTCAATAAGATGAAAAAAAGACCATCAAAAAAAGGGTAAATATGAATGAAGACTGGACTCTGCTGTTGCTCCCAGTAATAAATATCCATGCGGATATTTACTGATCTGAGGATATTTACTTATCTGAGGAACAGACAAGACTCTGTCTTTGACTGTCTCTCATTTTAAAAGTCCGTCAAAAAAGATAAATTTTGACGCCAGTGTCAAGATTTGGTTCAATTCCCAGGTAGGTTCTTCCTTACCTGTTAGCTTTCCAATATAGTTCGTAAATTCTTTTTGCTCACTCAGCTGTTTTGTGCCCCAAGCACAGAGATCCTTCATCAGTGGTCTTCTCCTCTCATGCAAGTCTTCATATGTGTCTAAATAGATGAGGGGATACAGGAGCATGGATGTAGCACTGGAAGGAAGCTTAGTGATGAGCTGATGCACTAGTGAGATTAGAAGCCGATGAAAAAGACAGAAGTCACCTCTGTTATTCTTAATCATGAGATAACTTTTGAAAACTACGGGCAACAATTAGGAATAAGGTGAAGGACCATATGTCACACACACTGAACCAACAGTACAATATTTGTCTTTGAAGCAAGCACCAAGATGCAACACATTCTCATTTTAATAATGTATCCCACCTGCCTGTTTTATTGATTTTAAAAGTAGGGTAAGTCTATTCCATTCTAATTTCCCGAATTATCAATAAAAGTTAATCAGTGAGATTATGTTGTGGTTTGGGCTGAGACTGAAAATTTACATATTCATAGGAAAAGCGATGGTGATTAACATGGAGGGCCTTCTTTTATTGATCACATACTGCTGTCTTTTAACAATGAAAGTAAATAATACAGACAGCATTTTAAGGTGAAAGCTTGGCAAAAGTAAGTGAGGGCTTGACAGGGTTTTGTGTTAGAAACCACATCTAAACAGAAGTCAAATAGCAGTTAATAGGTATAGTTTGATTTTCAGAGGTACAGACCTTCAGCAATTGTGCCTGAAGCCAATGAAAACTACCTGCGCTTTCCACCTTTCAGAGTCAGACAGTATATATTTAACAGATTGGAAAAACTCTAAGTAGTTTAAATTCACCTACTTCTTAACATCTGTATAAGGGATTAACATGATCCTAATATCATATTGTCTAAGGACTTCACAGCCATTAATTGCATTTATTAATCTTTATAGCACTCCTGAGAAGTGTGAAAGTGCTGTTATTCCTACATTAAAGAGAGTGAACTGAGGCACACACAGGCTGAATTCCAACACTGCAGTAAAAATCAGTGGTGGAGAAAGGAACTGAACCTATGCTATACAAACTCGAGACTAACATTTTCTCCAGTATTCCTTCCCCATGTGATCAGTTATTTCCTTCATATTTTTCCAATTATTTGAAACTGCAAATATGTTAATAAATGAAAACACAGCAGAATATCACTGCAGCACTTCTTAACTTTCAGATTTTCAGGACAGATCTCAGCTAAACAATATTCTAATATGTGTCTTGAGTCATATTCTATTATAGTAAGCTTGCTTTATGTCTTGAAAAGTTTATTTTTATGCTAGCGAATTCATCTCAGTTTTAGAATGGTATTTTGCTTTCTTATTGGTGGTTCATATCCAGCTGATCTTTGATAAACTTGCGTGTGTTTTAATCTTACTGCTTCCTGATTTTTCTCTGTCCTGTTCAAAGGTAGGCAGAGACAGGCAAAGGTAAGACCTAAGAGATAGTTTTGGATTGTCTGTTAGCCTGGATTGTAGACTAACAGTGCCTTATGAAACTAAGAACAACCCTCAAGAAGCACAATTCTTTGCACTTACAGCTTCATTCTACATCTCTCATTTTTTCTGACAGAATTACAGTGGATGTGGCACATCCGTATAACTAATTTAGATCTGTTTCATATTTTCAATACTTTTGTTTTTCCTGTGTTATCTCATCCCTTTGTTAGTGTGTGTCATAAGAAATGGAGTTCATAAGATTTCCTGAAAATGTTAGCGTTTAATTGAGGAGCAGAAGGTAGGGGAGAATAGCTGTTACCCAAGATTAATTCAGGATCCTTCTACTTTTTTCAGTTGTTCATCTTTAAGCATGAATTTTAACTTTCACATCATTCCACCTACACATTTGAATAAAACCACTCTCCTTTCTGGCCTTGTTTTTCACTTTGCCCTCTTTGTTCTGTTCTTTCATTATTATCTACCCTCCCTTTTCTTTATGTTCTTTGAGGTTCCATTTGTTTTTATGAATCCTGCTGCCTCTTCCTCTGAGCCATGCTCTTTATCTACATTATATGACCCAGTAGGAACAGCATAGCAATTGATTGGTAGTCAGTCAATAGTTCAGCAATTGGTAGGGAACTGCTGAGCACCAAATCATTGATTTCCTCCCCACTGATGCCTTCACAGCTGGTAACCTTTTAGTGTACCATTACAGATAAAGGGAGACAGAAAATGGAAATTAAATATATCTATATGTATATTACATATAGATAAAATATCATATATTTATATGTTTAACAACTTTCCATTCCAAGGAAAAAGCAGATAAAAATTGTTTTGGTAGCATGATCACAGTCAACAAGGCAGAACACAAATCACAAGGAGCAGGTACATCAGATAATGAAATCCATTAACTCTAATATTGAAAAATGTTGTCAATTTTTTACTGAGTAGTTGCTCAGCAAACTCCAAAGAACCTACATAAAGACTTTGAATCAGCTCTATTTATTCTGCCATTTTAAAATTATTTTTTTAAGGTTTTGAACAGGAAAAAAATCAAACTTTTGCACTTCCGTATTTATTGTTGATATGATCTGCAAGATATGATCTACCTTCATCCTTGATTCAGAATTTTTTTAGAGATCTGAAACTGACTGGAAAATCTCTTGGTAGATGTGCTGGTTTTGCTTGAGGTAGAGTTAATTTTCTTCTTAGTAGTTAGTATGGAGCTATGTTTTCAATTTGTGCTGGAAGCAGTGTTGACAACACAGGGATGTTTTAGTTATTGCTAAGCAGTGCATGCACAGTGTCAAGACCTTTTCTGCTCTTCACTCCACCACACCAGCAAGTAGGCTGCAGGTGCACAAAAAGCTGGGAGGAGACACAGCTGGGACAGCTAACCCCAACTGACTACAGGGCTATTGCATACCATGTGATGTCCTGCTCAGCATAAAAAGCTAGGGGAAGAAAAAGGAAAAGAGGGACATTTGGAGTTATGGCATTTGTCTTCCCAAGTAACTGTTACATGTGACGGAGCCCTGCTTTCCTGGAGATGGATGAACACCTGCCTGCCATTTGGAAACTGAATTAATTACTTATTTTGCTCTGTTTGTGTGTACGGCTTTTACTTTACATATTAAACTGTCTTTATCTCAAGCCACGAGTTTTCTCACTTTCACTCTTCTGATTCTCTACCCCATCGCAATGGCAGGAAGTAAGCAAGCAGCTGTCTGGTGCTTAGTTGCTGGCTGGGTTTAAACCACAACAGTAGAGGAAAAAAACCATCTCCAACAATGTTATTCCCCATCCTGTTTCCTGTAGACATTAACTTTAGATGGATTTTAGGTATTTAAACCTATGGCTTAAGCTTTGGACATATTTATGTCTAAATTAGACTAGATGAGATGAGAAGAATGCCTGACTAATCTGGTGGCCCTTTACAATGGAGTGACTGAATTAGTGGATAAGGGAAGACCAAGTGACGTCACCTACCTTTACTTCTACGAGGCCTTTGCCATGGTCCCACACAACATCTTTGTCTCTAAATTGGAGAGATATGGATTCAATGGATGGACTATTCGATGGATAAGGAGTTGCAGTTAATGGCACAATGTCCAAATGGAGATCAGTAACAAATGGTGTCCTTCAAGCATCCATTTTGGAGCTGGTATTGTTTGTTATCTTTATTAATGATGCAAATCATGGGATTGAATACAACCTCTTCAAGTTTTCAGAAGACACCAAGCTGAGTGGTGCAGTTGATACCCTTGAGGGACTTTGGCAGGCTGGAGTAGTGGACCCATGCAACCCTCATGAAGTTCCACAACACCGAGTGCAAGGTCCTGCACCTGGGTCAGGTTAATCACCAGTAACAGTACAGATTGGACCATTAAAGGATTGAGAGCAGCACTGCAGAAATGGGATATTGGTAGATGAAAGATTGGATATGAGCCAGCAGTGTGCGCTTGCAGCCCAGAAAGCCTACTATATCCTGGGCTGCATCAAAAGAGGTGTGGCCAGCAGGACGAGGGAGGTGATTCTCCCCCGTTACTCTGTTCTCATAAGACACCACCTGGAGGCCTGCATCCAGCTCTGGGATTCCCAGTACAAGAAAGGCATGGACTTGTTGGAACAGGTCCAGAGGAGGGCCATGAAGATGATCAGGAGGCTATGAAGAAAAGCTGACAGAAAGGATTGTTCAGCCTGGAGAAGAGAAGGCTCTGGGGAGACCTTATTGCAGCCTTTCAATATATAAAGGGGGCTTATAAAAAAGATGGAGGGAGGCTTTTTACTAGGGCCTGTAGTGACAAGACAAGGGGCAATGGTTTTAAACTTAAAGGGGGTAGTTTTATATTGGATATAAGGAAGAAAATTTTTATAGAGTGGTGAAACACCGGAACAGGTTGCCCACAGGGGTGGTAGCTGCTCCATCCCTGGAAATATTCAAGGTCAGGTTGGACGGGGCTCTGAGCAACCTGCTCTTGTTGAAGACATTCCTGCTCATTGCAGAACGGTTGGATCTAGATGACCTTTAAAGATCCCTTCCAACCCAAACCATTCTGCAATTCTATGATTCTAAGAATCTTACCCGGTTAGATCATTGTTACTCTGTACTCACATTTAGGATCTTTGTAAAAACCTTCTGTTCTGATATATACTTTGTCCTAAATGATCTCACTCTGGTCTCATATTTGAAATGTTTATTGATCTATTCCATATGTGTTAAAATATTCCATAATATTCCATACATTATCCTATGAAGACAGGCTGAAGAGAAGGCTCTGGGGACACCATGAGGAGGGGCTTTTTACCAGGGAATGTAGCGATAGGATGAGGGGTAACGGTTTTAAACTGAAAGAGGGTAGATTAGATTAGATATTAGGAAGAAATTCTTTACCTTGAGGGTGGTGAGACAATGGAACGGGGTGCCTAGAGAAGTTGTGGGTGCCCCATCCCTGGAAGTGTCCAAGGCCAGGCTGGATGGCGCTTTGAGCAACCTGGTCTAGTAGAAGGTGTCCCTGCACATGGCAGGAGGGCTGGCAATAAACAATTTTTAACATGCCTTCCAACACACACCATTCTATGATTCTGCATTGGAAAGCTATAAAAAACTAAACCACGATTTTTAAATAGCCAAAGATGCACGATTTACATACAGTTTTTTTTTTTCCCCCCCCACTTCGGCTCTCCCTCCTGCATGTTTTTGCTTGGGTAAGCATTTATCCCTGTGAGACAGTATTATCTTTGTTAGTAACACGGTGAAGGCTTTTCTCCACATTTGCAGGGCCTCAAAACAGAGGTTTGTTAGGCTTGTCTTGTCTGAACTGTTTTTGACCTCCCTGCAACTCTGTTTTATTTGGTTTAGCTGTGGCAGCAGTTTTTCAAAGTGACCGGGTGGCTATGGCTACTCTGCATGGTGTCACCATAGTGGTACCATAATGATGTAGTATAGAGAAATACAGGCCTGGCGTGATGACAGAGACATTGAGAAGCAGAGATCCAGGAGGTAACTTAGAAGAGTACAAGCATGGAATGGTAAGAGAGGGAGCACAGGCTTATCACTGGCAACCCCATGGCTAAAAGCTGCTCAATAGCGGTCAATTAAAGAAATGGAGACCTGAAGCTAGACAAACTAGTTTTGGGGATAAGAAAGAAAACAAAGAAATAATATCTAACCTACACAAACAGCACCAAATATAATGAATTCTGATGTAACATGGAGCTGTAGATAAATGAGGAGCAAACAAATGTGTAAAACCATACTAGCAAACATTTAAAAATGACCATAAGTGGACCTGAACATAGACTGAAGAAATCATCAACACCAGCATCATATTCCTTCCAGCAAAGGACTGCTATCATATCTCCCATCACCACCACATCAGGAAGAGAGGCAGAAAATAAGTGTGAGTATAAGAATTCTAATTGTATTATTACTGCTATTGAAACTTCTGTGTAGGAGTTCCTCTGAAAATTAGATCTGGACTAATAAAGATGCTTGTATTTGATTGTTAAGATTTCAATTATGTTAGTAATAAATTAATGTCTTAACGTATAAGACATGTTTCTTCTTGCTCATAAACAAGATTTTGAACATAAAGTTTTGGTTCTATGCTTGCTATTGCTATCAAACAAAGCTCCTTTTTCAGTTTCACCAAAGCAAAACTAAAATGACTGACTCTACAGTTGGCTTCAAACATTTCTGCCTGTCTAAAAAATGTCCTTTACATTGTTGGCATGGTAAAAATAGCTAACAAATAATGATTAAAAATATTTCTAGGAACCTCTGGAAAACTCTGTTTTATTGCAGGCCACCATATTTACCTACATACACGTACAGACCTACCTACCTACATAAGTGTGTATATGTATCTTTTATTTCTCTCTGTATCACTCTAAAAATATCATTAGAGGTAAAATTTAAAAACAAAACCAAAAACTCCTAAAGTTAATCTGCATGCTACAGTTAATTTCACTGATCCTATTTTCAGTGAAAACAAAAGTTCAACATCTTTTGCCATGAGGTATTTGATCAGTTCATTAAATGATGCTTTAGAACATCTAACTGTGTCTTCTTATTGATGTCAGGAAACAAAATCTCACCAGTGATTGACCTCAGCAGAACTTTTCTGTGAATCTGAATATATTTTTGGCCACTAATGCACTCATCTTTCAAACCAGACTTCTCCACAGGGAGGGGTACAAGTATGTTTTGTATTTATGATGACCACTCAGGAGGTAGGAACTAATATTCACCTGGTTCATGAACATGCAGCTGAATGCTCCTGCAAAAGGCAGGGGGTGTTAAACATGACGCTGGGAATAGCTGTAATATCACAGTGTGGAATTATTATTCATAATAGCCATAATAGTCAAAATAACAGCACGTCCCATTGAGATTCACCTAGAACGTACTGGGAAGATTTCATTGGTGAAGCACTGTCCCAAAAGGTTTTAGAGATCGAGACTAAAAGTGACATATCTCGGCAGGCAGTAAAGTCCTATGTCTTTAATAATGCTGAAGATATGCCTCTTTCCATAAATCTACCTGTGACTCTTCAGTCAGCGTGTATTCTGTGAAGTGTGTGATCTGTCCTTTATGCAGACAGTCCATTTCTGTTTGAGAACCACTGTATTTTTATTGATTAATCATTTAGATTACACTTATGTTTCACTATTCCTCTATTTTTTTATATATTACCAAAAAAGTATTGTCATGATTCTGATCTTTTTTCATATAAATTACCCTTGTGTGCCCATGTTTAAAATTATTTGACAGTTGAAATACTGGTGACAAATTATTGAAGAATTAGTTTCAAGGGCTATTTTGTTCTCAATAAAATAATAGTTCATAAGACTTTGATCTGTAATATTGCAAAAATAAAACTGACTTCTCTTTCTTCATCCTGAATGTAAAAACACTTTTTGGAATTATTTCTTTGCAGTGTTTATATTTCTTTATTTTTTATCTTTTTTTACTCCCTTTTTTTCGTGAGAGGCAATTAGCATTCTTAATGTGGATGCTTCAATTTTAGCTCTTTGAATTGAACAGTAAGCAAGATTTAATGATGTATTGAAGCTGAGGAAACCCACTGATAAAAGACTGGCATTTCTGCATTTAAGTATTTTTTTAGTTGAATGATGAAATTCTATTTAACAACGGTGACTCTCTATTAAAGTTTAGACAGAAGCTACAAACTTTATTTTTATTTTTATCTTTTGATTTTATTTTTACCTTTTGATTTTATTTTTACAACTTTCCTCAACATCTCCAACTTTCTGCTTCAGGAACAGTATGGTGGACTCAATATACTTTAGTCTTATCTACATCTGACATTCTTACATTTTCAGATTGCATGTTTTCATATTACATGCAGACATACTTGCACATATGTAAACCTCACTCAAGCTTCTGTTGAGATCCTTTGCATTTTGATTGATTTTCAAGCAATCTACTTTTATGCTTGGATGATGTTGTTTTAAAAATCAAGATACGTTTTTTTTCTGATATTCCCTTTCTTTTTTACCGATCATGGATGTTTCAAGGAATGTGGAGACCGCAAAGGAGGCATCTCAAGATATCTAAATCAATAGAAGTATTTCAGATTACCTATTGTTTCATTTTACTAACATTTCTACTCTTTGTGTGTGGTTCTAGAAATACCCTATTTCTCTGAAGGTGAACAAATGATATTTCTGTCTGTTGTTTTTTATCAGCGTAATTACTGTAGAAGTAAAAAGTGTGAGATGGGGTGCTTTCAGTAGAGACGTCATTGGTAAAATCCATGTTAACTTTATTGTGTACTTTTTGGGTCACTCATATTCGAGAAAGACCAGATCAACATGGAATTTATAAATACAGAAAAGATCTTTAAGGATGGTCTCTATATACAGAAAACATCTTAAAAAAGGTGCACTAGATAGATCTGATCCGCCTAACTTAGGCATCTAACTTGCAACTAGGCTTTGGATACCAAATGCAGTATCTGTAGTTTAAGTGTCTGAGGACAGTGAGCATATGTATGTGAAGAATAGCTTTGCTCTTCAAACTACGCCACAAGATCGCTTTGGTTTCTATATTTACATAAAATCTTGGAGAAGTCTTGGTCAGAAGCTTGGCAAAATTATTCAAATACAGCATAAAAATACCTCTGGGTGCAAAATTATTGATCCTAGAAATTCTTCAGAAGACATCATGTTCGTGCTCCTGAACTAAAGAAAGGTATGCTTTATGACAGATGCTCATTTAGTCTATTATCGGAAGCTTGTGATTAGATGTTCAAAGTATTCTTTTTCTGTACATCAGCATTCTTCTTAGTAGAAAGTTTTTCATACTGAAACTTGCTTGCTCAAAATCAATCCTTTTATTCCTCACATCAGTCATAGATGTCAACACCTGGAGTTTTTCTTTCTCTTTGCAACTGCCTTTTCTGAATTTAAAGAGTTATCCTAAAAGTATATAGCCTTTACTTCTTTAGACTAAAATACCAGACTGAAGTTCAACACATAGAATCATAGAATCATTTAGGTTGGAAAAGACCTTAAGATCATCCAATCCAACCATTGACCCTACTCTACCAGGTCTGCCACTAAACCATGTCTCTAAGCACCACATCTCCACGACTTTTAAACACCTCTAGGGATGGTGACTCAACCACCTCCCTGGGCAGCCTGTTCCAATGTTTGATAACTCTTTCAGTGAAAAAATTTTTTCCTAATGTCCAGCCTAAACCTCCCCTGGCGCAACTTGAACCCATTTCCTCTTGTCTAGTTACTTGGGAGAAGAGATCAGCTCCCATCTCACTGCAACCTCCTTTCAGGTAGTTGTAGAGAGCAATAAGGTCTCCCCTCAACCTTCTTTGAAATGTTTTCTTGAAGGGCATGTTTTCCAAACTTTTGATAATTTTGGTTGTTTTCTTCTTAACTCTTTTCAAACTGTCTGTATCTTTTTTATGTGGCTATCCAAATTCAGACACAGGCAGGTGATGCCTTATTAACACTGAGTAAGTCCGTGTTTATGACTTTAGCCTTGTAGGCTACATTCCTGTTTAAATATGCACAGTGCAGTACTTTGTGTGATAATACTGCTGACTTATACTAAGCTTCAAGTCTCTTTTGAGTGACCTCAGGAACAGCAATTTTGCATAAATTATTTTTCCCCCTCTGTTCTTATAACTGCTAAGAAGCTTTTCAGTAATAATTAATATCACTTTTTCTCTTGCTAGAGTGGTTCCTGGTTGCTGTTTGCTAGCCTTCTAAAATATTTCAGTTTTACTTTTTAACCATGAAAATAATATCATTTTTTTCTATTTTCCCAAGTGGGTTTTTCTTTTTCCTACATAAAGAATGTGATTTGTACTTTTGCAGTACCTTCGTAATCATTACCTGAAACTTTTTTACTTTTCTTTTGCCCTAAGAGTACCCATCAGCAGTTTACCTCTATTCTGAACATCCTGAGGAATAATTGCCATTCAAGTTTGCCAATGTAAAGCACAATGGAATAATTTTACAATTTCTCTTGCATTGTTACTTTCATTAATAGTTCTTAATAAAGTATTATAACATTTTGAAATAACTTTATATTAACTCAGATTTATTTTTATCATGATTAGAATTACCAGATTATTCCTACAAGTAGCATTATCTGCCAAGATTTTGTCTATGGTTTATTTCTTCATATGATTACGCTTCATGAACTACTTTTGTCTGCAGTGATGCTTATTTCATTGATTTGGGGACTATTTCTGTAGTTTAAGAAGGTTTTGCTTAATCTTTTTGCAAAAAATATCTGAGATGTCTCTTAAATTTGTATATTTCACATACATGATTAGTTGACTTTTCACTTCAACTTGTAGCTCAGAAATGAAAGTGTTGAATAGTATTCAATCTCGAATGGATTTGATCTGAAGTATTCTTCATCCCATTGTACAATCTGCACGACCAATTAAAAAAAAAATCATTGGGTTGTAAATTTAAAATTAATCGTAATACTTCTTAGAGTATTTTCTATGAGGATGTAGTGATTTTGATCATTTCACCAGCATAAAAATAAACTAACACCAGCAAACTCAGTGGAGCTATCAGATTTCCAGTACTGTCATCTCTTCGTTACTTAGCATGAACAACCTGTCCTATGACGGTGATATTTGTATTCCATAGACATTTTTTAATCCACAATGGAAAGTCTAAGCATAATTTGTTCCTGGTGATTTCCCTTCCAAAATTTACATTTTTATTCGTTGTTATTGTTTATTAGGTACTTTTGAAAGTGTTGGCTTGCAAAAAGCACGTATTACAATTTTTTTGTATGAGGAACACTTGTGAAAGTCCAATTAGTCATATGACTCTTCTTTTTCATCTAATATGGTTGATAAAGGCAGCTTTTGGTTTCAGGAAAAAAAAAACTTTTTTTTTTTTTTTTTTTTTTTTTTNACGCTGGATGAGCTGGTGCAGGGAGCTTGAGTGGAAAAAAAACTTTTTTTTTTTTTTTCTTTTTTTTTTTTTTTAGTTTCTACTGAGACAGAGATTCTATTTTATCCTTTCCCTGTGTCAATCCTCTAGGGCTTCCTCTGTTCTCCAGGCATTATCAGATGGCCACTGGACTCCATAAACTCCACTAGACTTCTGCAAATTAATTTCACAATCTTCCAGTGAGCAGTTTCAGGTTACCCTTAGTTCTCTTTATTCCCTACAGTGCCTTTCCACATCCCCATTTCCTTATTTTGTTTTAATTCATTAAACATTTTATTTTTGGTCAAAATAGAACCAAAGCATCAACTGTCCTGATCCACAGTGGTTTTGTCATCTCCTGCTTCTTACATACTTAAAAAACTTCTCCTTTTCACTCTGATAATACTATCTCATTTTGAGGCTTCAGGTTTCTAACTATGACTCTGCAAATCTGCACTATCCTTTTATACTAGTCACCTGTATTTTTTTTTTTTTCATATCCATGACCCTTGATGTAATGTCTGTTTCTTTTTTTAAATACTTTTTCTAGCATTAAGAATGTTTTCTGTAATATCTGGACTATTATAAAACCAGAATTTCCCTTCTGTTCTGTTTCTTTCCTCAACTTCTCCCATTTCTAAGGTATCAAACACTTACACTGTTCCATGCCTCCTTTTCTCAAGTTTGTTGTAATTGAATTACTCCTCTCATCTTTTTGTACTAATGTATTTTAATGCTTTCCAGATTTCAAAATTATTGTTACATATAGCTCTGAGGTCCCAAATGAATCATTTTGATTAGTACTAAGTTGTTATTCCAGCTGCTGTTTCAACTTTCTGGAAGAAAATCTTTCTCATAAAAATAACTCAGCGATTTGCTAAAGCTATACACCTATCTCTGTTTTTCCCAGAGATATATAAGCAATTAAAAGTGATTGCATTTGTTGACCACAACATATCCGCACAGCAAAGAAACTTATCCTTTGCTAGACACATGGTAGACTCTAATAACACCAGCAAAGAATAAATTATTCCAAACAATTTTCTTTTTTTTCTTTTTTTCTTTTTCTTTTTTTTCCTTTTTTTTTCTTTTTTTTTTTTCTTCTTAAGAACTCTTTAATAAATGTCAGAATTTCCTCTAATGTTCTACAGCTGTAGAGATTACTATCTGGCATAAAACAGCATTAAGCGTCTTAATTAAAAACAAAACAAAACAAAAAGTTGTCTGGTCATTCAAGCTCTCAAAGTTATTTTGAGCCTACATTTTGCAAATACAAGATATTCAAACTAGTGACCCATGCATTCAAAGAAGAATCATATTCTAGCCACCAAAGCCTTCTACTGAATCCAATATAGGAAAAAAAGTGCCTAAACCCCACATACAAACTGTACAAAAAATGTGTTTTAAGACATCTAAATTTGATTTATAGTCTTCTCTGTGCCTAACACCTTTTCTTCCTTTATTCGTTGATCTCCTCCTTTAATGAACCACTATTTCCTATATTGCACTTCTGCCTTTATTGTACTTCTAAGTCTTTGCTGATTTGACTTTTAGTGTTAGACTTTAATTTATTCCTACTCTTAACCAAAGGTTCCTTTAATCAGTATCTTTTGTACAATTTCCAAGTTGTTCTATCTTTTCAACAGACCAGCATACCAAATTGAAACAGAAAATGACCTTGACCAAACATATTAAGTGAAATAATGATTAGACTTTGCAATAATTAAATGGAAAACGTTTCTATTTGTCTTAGTAAACTTGTCTTTTTAAAACCCAGCTATAGAAATTTGAAAAGTGAAATTACGCAGACTCATAATTCGTCTCTGCTCAGTCTTTGTCAGTTACACATACTATAGGTTTTTAGTATGAAGATAAGGATGCAGAAGAAGAACAATGCTTCTTGGACATGAATTCATTCAACAGTAATAATAATAACAACAGCAACAATAGTAATAACAACAACAATAATAATAATAATCCTTTTTAGACTTTCTATGTGATTCTTTTTGCTAACAGTGCTAACCCCTACCCACTTGAGCCTTCTGCTCTCAGAGTTTCATCTGCATATGGGACAGCAGGGCAAGAGGGGGCTCTCGATCCTCTAAGGCACACGTACAGGTGCATAAGACTGAATCATAGACCGATTGAGATCCTCAGTCAGAGCTGCTTTGTTAATAGCTTAATAATAGTTCTTTTTTGGATTGTACTAATATATTTTCTCTGGCATGCATTAAGTTGTAGAAAGTATCAAAAAAGAAAAAAAAAAAGAAAGGCAAGTTTTTAATTTACAGAATAGGGGACTAGATTTTAGACTTTCACTGTCTTTCAGATTCACCGCCCAATTATTAATTAAAGCTCAAAGACTTTTTGGCTGGGTTTTCACTGTAACTGCTGCCAGAAAAGTAGTCCTTGGTGAACAGTAATAAAGACAGATTACTTTGGACTTCATTACTGCATGATGAGATTTCTGTTAGTTTTGATAATGGATTACCACCTGGTTTACAAATGGACATTAGTAATCCCAGAACAGCCCTGATGATGTTATATAGAAATAAAACATTCCCAGACTTTTAAGATATTATCAAAGCTACCCAATTTTAAATACTGTGTGTAGTGGATATCAGTGGTAAAGCACAGAGAATGAACTCACAAGAAGTCGATGAACACTAGACCACAGTCAGGTCTTGTTCTTACATCATTTGTCCACAAGCAATCCAGGCAAAAATAAAATGAGACTCAGACAGCCCAGTTCAAAGAAGCTTTAAAATGCACATTTTGGGGAGGGGGCAGGGAAGAGCACACAGCTTTCTGATTACATATGCCCTTAAAAATATCCTAGACTGCAATGTTCTCTTGAAGGAAATTTGTGATTTTTAATGAGATATATATTTTAAAGAAATGGCATAATTAAAAAACACCTGAAAGGAAGTAACAGTTGGATTACTTAGCATTAAATTATATATATACACACACATATATATATATAAAAATCACAAAAATGATAAAGTGTGGTGAAAGAAAATAAATAAAGGACATATTCAGCTTAGACCTTGAGGCTCTCTTGGAAGCACATTTGTAGGACTGAAAAGATGAAAAATATTTCAGAGAAGAATAAGCAAGATGTAAATCTGTTTGGTAGGTAATGATGTAATAAAAAAGAAAAAAACAATTAATTACTACAAATGGGAACATAATGTACCTTACAAAGCCTCAGGTAATGTTTTGTTTGTCAATGAAAAGACTACGTTTTGCTGTGGTAGTGTTTATTTTTTTTTAAATTGAGGAGCAGTATCATCTTATGACTCAGTCTCTCAAGCTTTTCCTTGAAAAAAACTGTTACTTGTATTGATTATTAGTACTGACTGAGAAATTTTTGGAAGAAAAAAGGTTCTGTCCTTGAGGAACACCAGTTTTAACATCAGCCTTATGGTCTCAATTATTTTGGATCTTTTTTTTTATTCAGTTTGCAAGTTCTGACTAGAGAAAGAGAGAAATCCATTCAGCGCTTAACTCACTCCCTTAAAAACTTTATTTACCAGAAAATTTGTCACGACTGAATCAGGTAAAGGATTAGAACAAGGTTTTCATATGTCATAGGTGAAAGCCCTGAATAATGAACAATGAAGTTGCATCATAGCCAAAAGAATGTCACTACCAAGAAGCAGAAAAGATCAAACAGAAATAATATAACTTGGAGTGTACAGGGCACTCATGGAGTTTTTAAAGGCTAGAGGCAAATCACTGTACAAAACTGAACCTTGTTTTTGGTTCTTCTGCACCACAGATGAACACTCATGTGAATGTTCTGGGCCATTCTGGACATCTGTCAATTTGTTTGGGGCACGTTTCTCTACTTTTGAAGGTCTAGTTTTAATTCTGCAGAGAAATACATTTTAACACTGGAACATACCTCCTAAAATCTTGTTGGAGCGAGTCCAGAGGAGGGCCATGAAGATGATCAGAGGGTTGGAGCACCTTTCCTATGAAGACAGGCTGAGAGGAGGCCTACAAGACAGCTGGAAAGGGACTTTTTACAAGGGCATGTAGTGATAGGAGGAGGGGTAATGGCTTCAAACTGGAAGAGGGTAGATTTAGGCTAGATCTCAGGAAGAAGTTTTTCACTCTGAGGGTGGTGGGACACTGGAACAGGTTGCCCAGGGAAGTTGTGGAGACCCCACCCCTGGAGGTGTTCAAGGCCAGGTTGGATGGGGCTTTGAGCAACCAGATCTAGTAAGAGGTGTCCTTGCCCATGGCAGAGGGTTGGAACTAGGTGATCTTTAAGGCCCCTTCCAACCCAAACCATTTTATGGTTCTATGAAAATTGAATTCTCACCTATTTGAGCTTGTCACAAAATCTGTAGCATTTAAACTGCATAATCCCCAAGTATTATTCTACATCAGATAAAAGTAATCCATAAACATCTCGCTAAAAATTAGCTTATAGACGAATTCACTGTCTACTCTTTTTGTTAAAAGTCATCCTGTGTATCAACATGAAAACAATTACCAGAAGACAGAAACCACTTTTGGCCTCCCTAAGACAAATATAAAATTATTGACTGGGAGAATGCCTTATTGCTGCCAGATTGCCTTATGACAGCTGTGACATGCGTTTATGTTTTCAATATTTTAGGACTATTCTTTATACATATGTATGTATCTGAAGTGAGATGCGTGATGGAAATGGAAAACTAATTGTATTTTAGGCTGAAAGCCGATACCGGCTTGACAACAAGCAGGCAATGTTAATTCAGGAAAACTGAACATTGATATACTTACCTTGGAATTTGGAAGGAGAAGAGGGGTGTGGAACAGTGTCTCCGAAAAAGAGTAGTCAAGACAAAAACTAAAGCTACTGTTATAAAAGTCTTCATGAAAGTTAATAATATCACACAACATGCTTCCTTATGCAGAGAGGAAATTTCTTTCCATATGTATACTTTATAAGTCATGGCTGATTTGTCTTTCTGTGATACACCTTGTTTTCCCATCCTTCCCATACCTTTTTGTAAGTGGAAGTGATGTATGGAAGAGATTTGGGCTGTAGTTTTAAATGGAAGATCAATACTATAGAACTGAACTATAATTCATATGAGGTTTTGGGTTTTTATATTTTTTGGGGGAAGGTATGATATCCTTTCATTTTTCTAAGGGTTTCTTACATTTTTCATGGCAAGCAGGAATCTGTAATTTAACAGTTTGTCTAGTAAAAAGCTGACTTTTTTGTTCAGTTTCACTCCTTTCATAACCAAGTCTGGCCAGCACACAAACCATCTCAGTACCACAGTCTGAGGACAAGTTTTAAAAAAGGTTAAACACAAACTTATTCAGTGTCATGAAGAAAGCCTGCATAAAAATATGATCATGAACATAGTTCTCCCAAGTACTATTTTGTTGCTTTAAATATAAATATAAAAAACCCCCCAACCCCTCATACAAACATTTTTCTTTTTTCAATGGTTGGAAATATTCAAAGCCAAGATAATGGTTTCTAAGTTTTTTTCCACAACTATTACTCTTTTTAAAGTAAAACTATCTATACTTAACACCAAATTTAAGATCAAATCCATGCCAACTTTATTGTTTAAAAAGAAATAAAATGTAAAATTGCTGAACTAAGAAACCTCCACAAAATGAACAAATGAACAAAAGTGACAAAATTTTGGGGGTAGTTTTTAAATTACATGCTGTGCCTAATTACAAAGAAAATAACAAATGATAAAGATAATAATGATGAAATCTTAAATTGTGTATTTCTTTGGAAAGCATAAATTACAGGTGAGCTCAGGAACCTTGAAATAACAGTTACAAGCACAGCAGAACTTTCAGGTCCCAGGGATACTCTGTGTGTTGCGCTACTATCTCTTTACAAGTGATTTTTGTCCCTGCAGGAAATGCTGGATTATGAGCTTTGTGTTCTAAACAGAAAGCAAGTGTGATACAATTGTTCTGTTATATAGATGGGCTATTTTGGTTTATAACGGCATATTTAGCTTCTTGATAGCACTAAAAGATAGTAGTGAAATAACAGACACCTGATTTCCTGATGTGGTAGAAGGAATGTGCTAGAAACACCCAAAATATATGTCTAAAAAGAGCCAAACAAAAGCAAAAATAGTCTTAAAGCTGTAGACCCCTGACTGATGGAAGCAATACCCTGGAGACAAATGCAAAAATATCTGCCCATAAGTCTGAATGAGAAGTTATGAATGGAAATGAGATGCGAGATTAGATCAATTTTTTTCAGACTTGCAATCCACATGAGAGGAAGGTGAACAGGGAATTTACTGTTGGAAACGGTCTTGAAGTGAAATAGAAGATCCAAAATTCTTCCATCTACTAAAGGGAGACTTTTATGTTTAACGTCAAAAAACTGGGGGGGGTAAACCAAAATACTCGAGATTACTTGTATCCTAAATTCAGGAGTCTATCCAGTTCCCTGAGGACACAAAAGTTTAGGTGGCATAAGTCTGGATGTGTTGGTTCCTGAAACTCCAACCTATTTGTGAAGCTGCCTAATTCCATAGTTATCTCAATTCTTTTTTTTTTAAAGCTCCCCAGGTACCTGAGCTGCATCATTAACTATTAAATTACAGTGTATGGTGTATATGAGTCAGCGTGCCCATAATTGGACTTAGGTGCTAAATGGCCTAAATCCGTGCTATTAAAGTCTCTCAGCCTTTGAAAGAGGGTAAGTATTCCAAAAATGGTTATTAGAAATAGGAATTGGCCCAAGCCACAACGGTATCAGGGATGATTCTAACAACTGAACACTTCAGATGATTGAATCACGGTGCTGGGAACGGTCCCTGCCACTTTGTAATTTACTAGTATAGATGTAGACTAAATTTATGTCTCTGGGTAGAATCCTAATGGCACCAATGTGCTCAGTGTCATAAGGCTGATACAACCTGTAAAGCAGCAGTTCTCAGAGCACAGGTATCATTTAAACCTCATCAAAACACAGAAATAGCTCATTGGTGAGAGATTTAACTTAGGTTTTGGGAAATATATTTTCCAACACCTATTTAAATTCATCTGGGCTGAGATTAGAGCTGATATTTCTTACAAGTGTGGCTTGATCTGCAGATTACTCAAAGTCTGGGAGTTATCAGCATCTTTTTTTGGAGTATGTAACCCTATGTAATAAAAAAAAAGTTTATATTTTTTCACTATTAATAAATTTTCGATCTCAATCTTTGAAATACATGCTGTATTTATTAGAATTCTTATTCATTCCAGTTTCTAATGGGCATTTTTTTGACTCTAGCAGAGACTGGATTACCTTATACTGTTAGAATACATTGAAATAAAAAGGATTGGGAAAACTATAACCCTTAATAAACTATAGCTCACTGCTCAAGGGTGACACAAAGGGTGAAAGACAGACGTTGATATGAGGGGTAGCAACGAACAGAATGTAGGTCACACAGTTGACTACCTCTAACTGGGAGAGGTACTACTTGTAACTGTGGAAGCCCCCCTATCTCCCTCCAGGAGCTGAAGTATTTTAAAACCAATACTGAGTTTAAGATTAGAATTCTCAAGTGAAAAAAAAATCTAATTCTCCCCCAGAAACTGTGATTTACATTTGTTCTCTCACTGGCATCTCCCACTTTCCACTTTTGGTGGCTTCCCACCAAAGATGCTGAACTTCCCTTATATGTCACACAAAAGGTGTGCAATGATTAGGATTTTCAATGCTGATCAGCCTCATTTGGCTCTAAGCAGTTTTTTAAGCCTGATGACCTAGAAAAGACTATACCTTTTATTATTGTGGTTATAAAAAAAAAAGAGTGAATCATCCATCAGGATGTTTATTTCTCTGTAAGAAAGAAAAAAACTTTTTAAAGTTTTTATGTCAATAATGGCAAAATTAGAAAGTGTCAGTACGAAAAACATTGTTCAAATACTCTATAAATTCCAGAAACAAATGCATTTTATAAGCTTATGAAAGACAACCTTTACTTTATATATATATATTTTGTGTTCGCACAAAGCTAATAAAAATAGGCCCTACTCCGTGACTCTGACTCCTCATTGCTATGGTAATATAAAAAAAGAATATTTTTCTTTCCATTCTTTAATGTCGTACTGTTGCTTTAATAAATACACAAAAATATGACCATCTCCCAGATCTATTAACCATATTAAGATTGCTTGTTTCGACGTTTTTTTTCCTGACAAATTAACCTCAAATACAGAAATTTAATTATTTACCTAATGATATAACTTTCCTCAGTAAAGCAGGTCATGAAAAAAGCTGGAATATCTAGACTATTAAGAAGTTTTCCTTGATTTTAGTCCAGGGTGTTCCAAGTTATGTCTGCTGGAGTTGTATAAAAACAGACTATGGAATAACTAAAATGGGGCATATTGTAGAATATTCCATGCATAAAGTGAGACAGTTTAGATACTTTTATTAACACACCTTTGTTAGTAAGTTTGGGGCAGGGGAGAGTATCTGTTTTGGTTTTGGGTTTTTTTCAGAAGATATAAGATTCACGTCTGTGCATACTACAAAAAAAGTATGAAGTTAATTTGGCAGCACTTGCTGTGGCTGCGATGGGTATGCGAAACAAGCATACGACTGAGTCTGGATATGCTTAAAAGAACTGTGGAGAGAGATTACAACTTTAAACAGACTAGCTCATATGGTTAGAAAAAATAGACAATTGTTCAGGCATACAGACCTCCTTCTTGAAACAAATAATTCTTAAGATGAGAATTCACTCTTAAAGCCCGCAGGTATGCAAATGCAATTTGCAGATGAGTATTCAATATTACTTTAAATCCCCTTTACTTGTTTTCCAGTCAAATTCTCCATTGTACTAAAAAGTTTGATCTCTCCAGCTCTACAGATAGTTGTGCTTTTGTTGTTCACGTCCACCTGTGATCTGAACAAACAAAACATGCACCAGGCTGACTGATGGACTAAATAGATTCAAAACAGTTTATAGAGCCTGAGAACGGTGAAAGAGTGGCTGTTATGATATGCAATTAAAGACAAGGGGGCTATCAACTGCGTTATACGCAACTGAATATAGTAGTTGGTCTGGGGGGGGGTAATTTTCTGTCAGGGAAGTTGTTTTAAATGCTGATGACTTTCATTTTCTGCAAATTAATATTGGACAGAAATATATTAAATCATCCTCTGAATCACTGCTATACACGTATTTAGAATTTGCTGATCAAATTATACATTGTAATGATTTTGGAGGGAGTTTACTTATCACATTTCATAGTATGCTGATTCTTTTTTGACAGGCTTTACTAAATGAGTGTTACACTTCATTTTACAACATGGGTATTTAATCAGTTGTCTTTCTGTTTGCACCAATCGATGACCGAAAACCATACTTTCATGGTTTTGCTGTAAATTAAACTCCCTGTGGGTAGATTACTGTAGTCAAGACCATTGTAGTATGTTTAAAGTTATTCATGTTTTCTAAGAGTTCCTAAAATGCCACCCAGAACCTAATGAAGTACAGACATGAACTGAAAATTGAAGTATTTTATGCAATTATGCAACCAATAAAAAGTAAACTGGAAAATGTGTTTAGGCTGGGGTAAAGCTAAAGGATATACTGAAGCAATCCATGATAGAGTTTGTACAACATAAATCACTCAAAGTCTGCCTGATGTAAGTTCTTACTACATCAACAGTTAAATAAAAGATTAATTTGTTCTTCATAACTAGTATTTCACTCACTCCAGCAAAAATATCCACCTGAAAACATTCTCAACAGTTGTATTGTACTGTGAATATACAAGGATGGAAAATTCCTATATTCTGTTGTAAGTACTTGAGGCATAAAATTTGCTTTTCTGAACCACTGGTGAGGTAGAAGCCTACAACTGCATAAAACGACTGATGTGGATATCCCTTTCAGTGGATTGTAAAATATTTTTAGGTTTGCAGTCAAATACCAATATGGATACTAACTCTAAATAAGCTTGTTAAATGTCACACTAAATTTTCAAAGTCTGTATGACAATAGAATGTGTTTTCAGAATATCTCCATATAAGAAAAGGATTAGAATGGGCCTGATTTTCAGAAAGTGCAACATATCCAGCCTTTGAAAATAATGTTCCTTTAAAGGATGAACAGGATGAGCACCCAGAAAATTAAACTTCTAAAATCATGAATCATCTTCAAAAGGGGAGGAGTGCTTAATTCCTTGAACATCATATCAAATAAGTAAGAAGAAACCATACTATAAAAGATTGAAGTAAATGGAAAACAGCATTAATCAGAATAATACTAATTTCAAATTATTCTAAATATTGTTGGGTATTGCAGATTCTGGTGTTGTATTTCAAGATGACTCATGTTTAAAACATAGACTATTGGGAGAGTAGTTTTGTGCAGAATGTCTATTTGGAAAAATCTCCAAATGTATTGCATTAGAGGACATCATAATGACAGTGATGTGGAGTCAGTCACTATGAAATCCTAGCTGAACAAAAAGTTGGGAATATAAATACACTAATTAAATACATGCAAAAATAAATCAATCAATTAGCTATTATGTATTTTCATGCTGTGTATAAAAATACAAAAAGTTGTATGAAAAAACATGGGTTTACATATATATACACACACAGTGTATGTGCATAACCTGTTATATAAAGTGTTTGCCCCTAAGAAGTTGTGTGTTTTCAGGAGATAAAAATTAGCTAGATTCCTAGTGCATAATCTCAGTGTTTGCAGGTATTCCCAGTAGAAAGAAGAGAGAGGCTTAGATAACACAGCAAAAGCTGATAAACTTCTCTAATAGAAGTATATGTTAAGGCTGACTTCTTAATGTATCCAGATCCTTCCCAAAGCCATTCTTTTACTATCATATTTATTATATGTGCAACAATTAATGTTGCAATATTACTTTTAAAAATTGTTGGTTTTGTCATAGTTGATAGAAAAGTCTGCTTGCTGTTTATTTATGTTTGGGGTTTTTTTTTAATATTTGTATCATCAAATCAGGGATCAATGAGCTGAAATTTATTTCCTCTCTCATTACAGCTAAGGACACCTAGAATGGGAACCTACCTTCAGACTAAGTCATCAGGATCTTTTTGGTGATTCACTGTTCTACCTGTCCTCATATATCCAAGCAAAGACAAAGGATGGCTTGTTTAACCTGGTCTAAATGTCACTAACGAGGACTATTTACATAGTCAGACTGAGGCATCCCAGAGGAGGAGTCAACAAAGGTTGTAGCACTCCTTGCAGTGCGTTCTGGTTCAATGTGTGCACTCCAGGCCAACAGGAATGTGAGGTGGTGTTGTTCTTCATGTGCACTGTGGCTGTGGCTGTCCCAGAGACAGAAGTGCTGGGTGAAGCTGAGGGATTTAGTAGCACTTTGTCCCTTTCTGTAGGCATCGTTATGCAGAGGTGCTGTAAGTAGCTTGCTGAAACAAATTTTCCTGGTGTGGGCATTAATATTCACTTCCTCTTTCATGCATTTTCTCTGTCCTCTCACAATCAGGTTTTCTGTTCTGCTGATCATCATGATAATTCTTTTTCTCTTTCAGTGCAGATTCATTGGTTTTGATCATAAATGATGAAAAATGTATAGCAATTCAGATGAGCTCTCACCAGCAACTTCCGCAGCTGCATTACTACTTACATACTGTCCCTGGAAAAATCTTTTATAATATGTTTGTCATGTGATACATGATTAAGCTTGCCTCTTTTACTTTGGCATCATTCTGGAGATGACATCATACTATATCTCGAAAGTTAATTAGAGGTCTTTCTCCTGTTCAAAGAAAAATAGGGAGTCACATACAAGAAATAATTCAACAAAGGAATTAGTTGTAACTATCTTGTGATGACATTTCTGCCATTTTGAGTGTAAAAAGCATTTGGCTACTTTTGATAAAGCTGTGAGGATGGGTTTTATTTCAGCCAAATTTAGATGTCTGGATGTAACCTTTGGGGCAATCTATCTAAGCTGTTGTTGATCCTGTCTTCCTTATTTCCAAAGGTGTAGCTCGTTGCTTCTCAAGGGAACCGAGGGTAACGTGAAGATATTAGGTACAGCAGATATTACATGCAGTCAGGTGACTCCACTATAAAAAAAACTTTTTCAAAAGAACTTGAAAGGTTTGACAACATAAATACTAGTTATTTTCATTGGGGGCAGAGGGACAAAATAAGATGGAAAAAAGTTCATGGGTCAAGATAAAGGCAGTTTAATAAAGCAAAAGCAAAGGCTGCATGCAGAAGCAAAGGAAAACAAAAGATTTTTTCTCTACTTCCCATCAGCAGGTGATGTCCAGCCACTTCTTGGGAAGCAGGGCTTCAGTACACATAGTGTTTGCTCTGGAAGAATAATGTCGTAATAATGAATGCACCCCACTTCCTCTTTTCTCTTAGCTTTTATTGTTAAGCAGATGTCATACAGTACAGAATATTTCTTTGGTCGGTTTGGGTCAGCTGTCCTGGCTATGTGCCCTCCCAAGATCTTGTGCAGCTCCAGCCTACTGGGGAGGAGAGAATGTTGGAGAGACAGCGTTGCTGCTGCGGGAGCGCTGCTCAGCAGTAGCCAACACACTGGTGTGTTATCAACACCTTTCCAGCTACCAATACAAAGCATGGCACTGGGAGGGCTACTGTGGGGAAAATTAACTCCACCTCAGCCGGACCTAATACAGACATCTATGGCAAGCCCACCCTGCAGGTTTAAATATAACTTTTTTTGTGGATTGCTCTAAGAATCAGAAGCACTGGGAGGTGTGAAGCAAAGTTCCCTAAACTATGGTCCAGCTGACAAATATTCACACCACAGAGCAATGACGTATTATAGAAATGTGGTATTGTACATCAAATAGTATTGTTATGTTTGAACAAACAGTTTGCACAGGTTGTGTATTTTGTGTCCTGCAGTGTTTGGTCTTGACGGAAGAACACTACATAATATGATATTTCCACCTCAGGAAGGCATACTGTGTTAAACTATATTGCACTTTATGGCATAGACCTATCATTATATCACACAAAATTTTAATAAAAAGTTCAGAGTTAGAATTAAGAACATAAATAAAAGTTAGATCCAGTAAAGAGTTAAGCACCTTCAGAAGGTTTTTCATCCTGTCCAAATGTAGGTGTTCAAGATAGGTGAGATGAATTGCCATCTGTCTCTTTCTACTCAGAGCAGATGACTAGTTCAAAGTACGTGCCAGAGCGTTACATAAACAAAGATACATTAAATAAATTTCAGGAAGAGCTTAAGCTTTTGATATCAAAATTCTCCATCCATCTAAGCTTCAACTTCTAGACTTGTTGAGAAGGGACCTATTCCTGGCTGCACCTAACTTACATATTATCAGAATCTGCAAACCAGGCAACTCTTTTCTCATTTCGACTGACGTGCTCATGAGGGTACAATTGGAGAGAAAGTGTTATATGAAAGACACTGAAAGACTCATTTGGGATGCTGTACATAACTATTATTGAAACTCTGAAACACTTATTTTCTTGATATCTTCCCTAAATAGGTATCTCATTTCAATAGGCAGCTCTTTGGAAATCAGACTAACCTTTCTTTCTCTTTCAAGAGTTTAGATGGCCTGGTAAGATAGATGTGGAAAAATAGAATTACACCATTTTTCTGTCCAAAAACATCCCCAGACCAGAAAAAAAATGCCTAGGGAAATTCCTACCATTTATTAACTCTCACCATCGGCTAAAGAAAGCTTCATGCATCATGGATTAGGAAACCCAGGAGCACCAGTAAGTAGCAAAAAATCTCCTGTGAAACTTGTCTATTACGTCTCAGGCTATAAAAGAGTTGGAAAAAAAGGTCTGGAAGGTTTTTTTCACTTGCTCAGTTCTTAAGAGGGCAGGATTCTTAAGCCCATTAAAAGATTCATCATATTGTAGACAATATGCTCTAATTTTGTCTACCTTATAAGGCTGCAAAGACTACATTTTACATCTGTACATACAAAGACACCTACAATATAGACAAATGCATCTAAGCTGCCTACTGTAAAGTCCCTTTATGGGAACTGAAAAGAATGGATACAATTCCTTTCTCTCATATAAATATAAACTTTAGGGGGAGATAAATGACACCTTCCAGTGCCTATGTCTCTCTATTGTCTGTAAAGGGAGCTTGTTTCACTATATATATCTGCATGTTATCTGACAAATCCCATAACGAGTGTAGGAAGCCAATTTATAAAAAATAATTTTTGTTATTTTAGTACCTGAAGACTCTAAACTGGTATTTTGTCCTTGCACTAAACTGCTTTGAACTGCCATGGACATCTTTTGCACAAACAAATTTGTTAGAAGTGCTATTACAAGCATCATTTCAGTACTAAAAAATTGAATTGGTGGTTTGTTACAAGGCATGGGTAGTCCGCTATATAAGCTGTTCCCTTTGATAATAGTATCCTAAGGAAAACTGGCATTGCTGATTCAGATGTAACAGCTATGAAGTAGTATCACACCATCTTTTTAGTGCTGTGAAAGGCGTTATCTTCAAGATGAGACAGAAAAGTATAGCATTGATCACACGCGAGTACTAAAAATCCAGTCATGCTCATATTAGGTACCTAGCTAAGTCATGCCAGCCTGTGTCAGTCCTGCTAACAAACTGTTGGAGGGCAACCTGCCCTAAACAGTGCCGTTCAAAGCAGCTGCTGCAGAGGTCACAGAATCGTAGAAATGGTGGTTGTAAGGGATTGCTGCAGGTCATGCAGTTCAGCTCCTACTTAAAGCAGGACTGTTGCCAATAATACATCAGGTCACCTGTGGCTTTATCCTACTGAGCCTTAAATAACACTAAAGATGGAGGTTTTCCTTCAGTTGTCCTAGCAAAACTGCTGCAGTGTTGCATTACCCTCCTAATGATTAATATTTTCCTAAATGTCTAATCTGAACCTTCCAATCCACAATTTGTTTTCATTCACCTTCTTTTTTTCACCATCGTTTATTTACCCAGCAGAGATTGACTCTCTTGTCTGTAACTGCCCTTCAGGTAACTGCTGCTCATCTTTAGAGCCTCCCCCAGGCTGCAAGCTCACCCTTTAGTCTCACTGTCAGTCAGAACAAGCTCAGCTCTGTCAATGGCTGTTTTTGTTTCCAAGACTGTGAATAATGGTCCAGATGATAGAGATTAATGAAATCATAAAGTTGGAAGTGACCTCATTTAGCTTGTCCATTGTGCCTCAAGTAAGATCAATTGCATCTATACCATTCTTGACAGATTATTTCTCTAATCTAAACGTTTCCAATGATGGAGGCTCTCTGGCTTCTCTGGCTTGAAGACAAACTGAGCTTTCTAGTTGAAATTGTTAAAGAGAGACAAATTCGATAGGTTTCTGGGTCCAAGGGGTTTTCTTCTGTCACAGCCCCATAGTTGCAAGGCAGCTGCATTTTCGCGCCCCCAGCTCCAGCCAGCAGCAAGGATAAGCCCATGTTCTCCATAGACACGCACCTTAGAAACATCACACACAGCAGTCTACAAGTGCAGCACACAGAGTCATGCCCGTGCTGCCAGCCACATTAAACATGAACATACATACACACATACACACATATACACACACATGGGCTCGCTCCTGTAGCTGATTTTACACATTCAGTCCACCCAGTTCCTGGTTTTCAGACCCTGGTCTCCTCTAGCTGCTGTGATCCATAGTTGGGGCCCCTCAGGCAACAACCTCCTGCTCCAGGAGGCTGTCATATAGATTTCTTCTCCTCAACTTGTCTGGCTTTAAGTTTTCTAGCATATATATACAGAGCCTCAGATAGCAAATGCATTCACCTCAAAGACAGTTAGAAAAAGGATTTAATAATAATATAGGATAGACTGCAGTGATCAGGTGCAGGGCTTTCCCAGATAAGCATACTGACCAGACACCTGTTTACAGGCAATTAAGCCCTCTTATCACAGTTTTCCTCATTTTTCCCATGCTAGTTCCTCACTGATCCACCCTGAAACCTCACTTTCCCCTTTTTGGTCCTTCCCCTAAACATGCTTCACACGTTCCCACAATTCTGTTAAAACAGTCCATAATAAGTTTTATGCAATCAGCATATTCTTTTCCCACTGCATTCCAAGACAAGTCCTACACGTCTTTAGGTAGTAACTCCTTTAGTTTTGATGGCCTTCCAGAGAGGACATATCTCAGTGGGTTTCACAGCAGGGGCAGTCAACTAATTATTCTCTTCTGATGGTTTTTGGAGTAGCTTTTCCAGTGTGCTCCTGATTAGGTTACTGTAGTTTCTCCACCTGTCATCGTCCTTTGATCCTTGCCAGGCCTTTTTGTTCATTATGATTAGCCTTTACTCGCATAACCTAAGAGAATTCACAAGCCATGGAGAAACATGCAAACAACATCATGAGACACATCACAGTGAACTGCTGTCAGTGAAAAAATGATAATGAATGATGCACTGAAGAGTTTTGCAGGCTTGTTTTAGATGACATGCCTAGAAAAGATTTTATCCCAAAGGTATTGTTCATGAATTGGAAAACAGAAGTGAAATAACAACATGGTAAAAAAGGGAACATAAGTAAATTGAACAAAAAACAAATCCAATGGGCATTTCAGCCACTGTATGATACCTGAAGAAGCATCACACATTTCTAAAGAAATATTTCCAAAATTAGTGCTAAAATTATTTCCAAAATTTGACCTAAAATATACATTATACAGAAAGAGTGTAAGAATGCACTCAACTGAATTTACTGCCAGCTGAATAATAAATTGAAGATCATAAAAACAGTGCTGTATCTTCACACTTAGATATTTTTCACTCCTATACAAACCTAAACTAGCTAACCAAATGATTTAATTGCTCTAATCCTTAGTCTTGCCTTTATTCTACTTTTGTTAATGTGTTTTATTGTTGTTTTTGTGGTGATCATTTAGGCTGCTTGCATTCCATGCAAAATGATTATACTGAAACCTCTCCAGGGCACAGAAGCTTGCATTTATACTTTTTCTACAGAGCATTCGCCACATATTGGAGTGCATTTTGGCATTGTTTTAAGTAAAACTAAATGTAAATACCCAGGCATAAATTTATTAGGTACTTTTCTAAACTACTATTAGAAACAACCCTTTTTTTAAAAAATTGGTATCCTGTTCCTATTGTTCAAAATTATTTTTCAATCAGAGCACAGAAAGTGCAGAGGAAAATGAGTCAGGGGAGAATATTTTGAAATGGAGCTCCATTTAGAGGATTCAGCAATAAACACAAGGGTTTTTTTATTTAGATATGGCAGACTCAATTAGCATCTCATTAGCAATAAGCTGTATAAATAGGCATGTTCAGCAAAGAGGGAAAAAAAGTCAATAGTCTGCTGGCAGCCACTCAGTATCCCAGCACCAAGCTTTCAACACATACAGAAGCTCTAATTAGAAGCTTGTCCATGTGCATGCATCACTCATTAACTGCCTCTTTACCGAAAGGGAATAATGAATTGAGCCCTTTAATCTGACATTAATAAATTGCCACCATTTTGGGAGGTATTTGAATGTAAAATGGTGATGTTCATTATCAAGATTATGTTTGATGAGTTGGGTTTGTTCTGGCTCATTGAGAGGGATAATTTTCATACTGTCAGGGCTCCTTCCAAAACATGAGTTTGGATGCTTATGGCTTCCCCCACAGAACTTTAAGTGAGAGTCTGGATCTGTGAAGACCAACATTATAAACTACAGATGCATATATGATGATGTAATAACATGTTTCCTGCATCTTCTGGTTACACACGCAAAAGTAATTGAACATGACTTGAAGGTACGCCTTAGGGAGAAACCCACTCATCTCCTGTTTATAACATTTCTTCTGTACAAATTAAGTCCATCAGAAGGAATTCAGCCCCATATACATGGAAAGCATGACAAATACTTCGGGGCCTAGGCGAACCGTCTGTCACTTGTTCTGAGTCAGTTTCCTCTTTTACTAGGTTTTGTTCCAGCTGTATTTCATCTTTTGTGTGAACCAAATAGACAAACTGGACTGTAATGTTTCATATGTGTGGCAGAAGACACCAATCTCTGGATCTTGAGCCAATGCCAGTCTTTGGACCTTGAGCCACATGTTGGTCACTGAACAAGGGTCAAAACTGGGTTTCTCAGAGTTACGTCATGCCACTAGTGAGGTTCTGCAAAGACTGATAGGTGATCTGGTCCCTGCTCTGGTACAAAGGCAGTCTAACCTCACACTGCAGTGGAAGATGCAGAAACCTTTACAATTTTCCATTTGTGAAATGCTCTCAGAACCCCTTTCCTTTGGCCGCAGTTATGTGATGGGTATTCTTTGTGTCCTTAGCCATCCATATGACTACCTTCATGTGTGGGTTCACACAGCCGATTAATGACTTTTGCACTAGAGGATAAAAACTGCTAAAGAGCAAGTCAATAATGCTGAACTGTTGCGGTATACATAAAAAAGCGGATAACTCTCCGGGACAGGAAGTATAAAGATAAATTAAAGAGCTCTTTCCCTATAGCGGTTTATGTTGTATTAAGTATATTCTTATCTACATAACACCAAAGTAGACATTTTTTCTAGGTCAAACATTTCTCAGAAATTCATTTTGTTTACCGTCTCTGCAGAGGACTTTTACGGAAATGGTGCCTCTGTAGAAGCAAGGATAGGATTTTTTTAGGGATCAAGCATATCTGTATTGGATAGAAAAGAAATGGTATATACCCTTTAGATTTTTTTTCCCAGCTATCATAAAGCTATTGGATGGCCAATGGATATTTAATTATATAAAACTGAATTCATTGAATTGGGGGATACAGAAGACAGACTTTGAACTATGAACTGGGGAAGAATTGAGTCTGCCACATTTTTCTTGCCAGCTCACATCACCTCTAGTTTTTTCTCAGCCTGACTTTGATATATAGACTGGAAGCTTCTTGCAGCAAGGCAGTCTGTAAAACAATGAACCGCACATTCTGTGGAGCTTCAGTTGCGCTAATCTTAATGCAAACATTAAATATGTTTAGTTTATAGGAATGATTGATTAACTTAGAGGAGATATTCAGGGAAGTTACTTAAGATCTTTTAATTCATCAAGTGATTTAGTGTAATTTAAGGTGAGGTACTGAGTAGAAACTAGTAGTGGCTTTATGCAGAAGTTAAAAAACAATCATACTTGTCTTTTTTTTTATCTAAGTCAGCTAACATCCCCTCTCAGAAATATTTTGTCCTTGGTTTTTCAAGGTGGAACGGGAGAAAAGGCTATAGACCTTAATTCACAATAAGTCAATATTCTTAATTAAAATCTATTTCACTAATCGTCTGTCTAATCCTTGGCAGTGCTTTATCTCGCTAAAGACTCCAGCAGACGTGTGACAGAGGATTAAAATCAGACAGCTGAAACAGCTACAGCCACCAGTCAGTCTCTCACCTTGCCCTTCTGACAGATGCTGCCACTCTGAACAGAATGCCCGATGTCTTGGAAAGAAATTTTCTAACCTAGCATGTTAAAGAATAAATAAGTTTCTAACATAACATACTAAATTGAACTAATCCTACCTTCTGCTTTTGAGAGTGAAAACTTTAGCAATGCAAGACCTGCTACACAAGTAACTCAAACAATTGTATCTTTGGGTAATAACATCTGTAAGTGAATGACAGAGGTGACTAGGATGTTAACAAATCTAGCTATCTGATTTCCATCTGCTGCCATATGCTTTTAGACCTCTGAATGAAACTCAATGCTGGTGAAGCATTCTTCTTGTAGAGGCCCACCCAGAAAAGTATCTTTTTTGTTGTATGTATCCGGGCTTTAGACATCTTCTGATTGAGGAATCCTGTATTGCCAGTTCTAACTACTTAATCTTAACTACATAGATTTCAGAAAGGTACTCACTAATTCCATACCCAAGGCACCTATTATTTATTTACGACCTAAGGTAGACAACTAAGAGATTAAATGAAGGAACCCCAGAAGTGCTTATTTATCTTCATGAGTAATAAAAGTCTAGGATAACTAGTTGAGATATAGGCATTTGTGTTATAAAGTTCAGTACAAATATCCTGCCCTATTGATACAAATATGTCAGTTTTAATGTCACCTAGCAGTCAAGGTTTCCTCTACAGTCTGTAGAGGGAAGTCAGCACCTCCTTAAGTAACTTCAACTCAGAGATCATTGACACTTCTTTTAGGGTAGGATAAATTGTTAAACTGGCATCTGAAAGCCACTATTTATTGCCATTATCTTGAGAGAATCTAGACAAACAGCGAACACAGCATTTCAGTTTCAGTTAGTCGTTAAGGGAGATGAATCTTATTCATTCAAACTTTAATGCTTACTTTTGCATTTTTCTTAATCACTGCCTATTTGAAATCCATTTCCATGATTCTTTATTAGTACTTCAAGACTTTACACAAATTATCATAAACAGACTTATTATATGAAGGTTGTTTCTGGCTTTTCTGCACTCTGATTAGTTTGTATCTAAACATACTGTTTTCAAGTTTTGTTTCTGTGAAGTTCTTCAGAATTTCTTCTGTTGCTTTCCTACATTTGATGAATAATGAACACCAATATATTCCAGTATCTCCAAAGCTAAAATTAGTTTTACTTAGTTTTTCAACTATAAACTAAATGACAATTACAAAACATAAAATATCGAGTTCTGCATATGTAACTGAATTTATATTATTCTTCACATTGGAAAACATCAAAGAATCATGCCAAAAACCCATGTTTTATTAGAAAAAAAAAATATTCAAAATACAGCAGGACTTAATTTGCTCTTTAAGTGGTGAAAACCGTAAGAAAAAAATGTACCTTACAAGGAATAAAAGTATAAGAGCTGAGTTAAACCTCTCAAAAATATTTCCAAAATATAAATGTAATTAAACTGGGCTTAGGGCATAGTTGTTCTTTTTTTAAATATATCTGTAATTCAACGTTCTAAGTTTAGATAAGCAACTGGCTTTGTAATAGCTTTTGCTTTGGAAGAGAAAAAATGTATTTAGCCTACTATCTTTAATGATGCTGGCCACATTATAAAGCTCAGTAAACCTTTTCACTTTACACAAATTGTCATCTTTATGATGAAAGAGTTTTCTCAAAGAAAAAAATTCTTATGCTAATTTATATAAATTAGAATTATAAACCTCTCTCCAGATCTGTAGTCACAGTATTCATACACATTTTCTATATGATACAGAGATCATAGAATCATAGAATCATAAAATAGTTTAAGTTGGAAGGGACCTTAAAGATCATCTAGTTCCAACACCCTTGCCATGGCCAGGAATACCTCCAANCTTCTCATCCACCAACACCCCCAAGTCCCTTTCCTCAGGGCTGCTCTCAATCCATTCTCCTCCCAGACTGTATTTGCGCATGTGATTGCCCCGACCCACATGCAGGACCTTGCATTTAGCCTTATTGAACTTCATGAGGTTCGCACAGGCCCACCTCTCAAGTCTGTCCAGGTCCCTCTGGATGGCATCTCTTCCCTTCAGTGTGTCAACCACACAGCTTGGTGTTGTTGGCGAACTTGCTGAGGCTACAATCAGTCCCAACAGTCATGTTGCCAACAAAGACCTTAAGTAATATCGGTCCCAGTACTGACCCCTGAGGAACACAGCTTGTCACTACTCGCCACCCTGACATCGACTCCTTGACTGCAACTCTTTGAGCGTGACCGTCCATCCAGTTCCTTATACACCGAGTGGTCTATCCATCAAATCCATGTCTCTCCAATTTAGAGACCAGGATGTCATGTGGGACAGTGTCAAATGCCTTGCACAAGTCCAGGTAGATGACATCTGTTGCTCTCCCCTTATCTACCAATGCTGTAACCTTGTCATAGAAGGTCACCAAATTTGTCAGGTACCATGTTCCCTTAGTGAAGCCATGTTAGTTCCACCAATCACCTCCTTATTTTCCATGTACATTAGCAGAATTTCCAGGAGGATCTGCTCCATGATCTTGCCAGGCGCAGAGGTGAGACTGACTGGCATGTAGTTCCCCGGGTATGTTTTTTACCCTTTTTTAATACTGGGGGTTATGTTCCCCCTTTTCCAGTTAGCGGGAACTTCACCAGACCGCCATGACTTCTCAAATATGATGGATAGTGGTTTGGCAACTTCATCCACCAGTTCTCTCAGGACGCATGGATGAATCTCATCAAGACCCATGGACTTGTGTACATTCAGGTTCCTCAGCTGGTGTCAGACCTGGTCTTCTCCTACAGTGGGCAGTACCTCATTCTTCCAATCCCTGCCTTGCAGCATTAAAATAATCATTCCAACAAAAATTTACTCTTTCAGTTCCTTCATAGTTTTAAGAGGCAAGTTTTTAGTCTTCTCCAAAAGACAGTCAAACAAATATTAGCTACATTATGACTGGTAAGTCAACAATTTTAGGTTACTTTTGGACTCAAGTGGAGAATCAGTCTCACAGCTCTGAATGATGTGTTTTAAACCATACATTTTTAAGGAATATCCGTGTAGTGTATCAAACCTAAATGTGTTTGCAGAATTAGAATGAGTTTGAAAAGCTTTTTAGGCAATATAGAACTATAATACAGAGACCCAGCAAACATCCATTACAGGTGATGTCATATGCCCTTCATAACACATCATCTGTCTCCATACAACATTAAGACACTGTGCATTGTAATAGTTAAAGCTTAAGGTAACAGATTTATGGAAAACAATGGCAAAATACATGTCTGAAAGGAAGCATCCTCAAATCAGTTAGCATTTTGTTGTTTGTCCAAACTGAGCTTCATTCAGCATACTTGTGCTTATTTGATTCTCTGCTAGATATAGGCTAAATTACTGAACTCTACAATCAGACAAACTAGGGAAAAATGTGATATACCTGCAATAGTAAATTTCACAGAATGAGAAATTGGATTACCTATACTGTTACTTTGTTAGAGTGGTCCCTAGCATGGGTTTGGCTGAGGTGAAGTAGAACTATACAAATGGTTTCCAAGCCCAATTTGAGAATTAATATGGATGACTAGGCAGGGACTATTCCATAAAAGTGTTTTGGATACACCACCTTGTTTTGGCTAGTGGGAGTGTTTAATACTGTGGATGTTGTCAAATCATGCCAGTTGGGCTGCACAGACCCTGGCTTGCTACAGTTTATAAATATATATAGCCTCTATGAAAGATGTGGTTTGAGGGATTAATGAGTTTAATCATCTGAGTGAATCCAAAGAAGAATCATAATAATACTCCCAGGAGCAGTGAGAGGGAAGGAAGAACAGAAAAGGAGGAAGAGAGGAGGAAAATGGGGAGGAGGAGAGAAGGAACGACATGCCTTTTTTGGCAATCATGAACTCCTAAAATGGCTCAGCTAGTCATGAAACCTCAGCTCAGCAGAGGAGTTCTTTATAGTGAAAGTTGGGGTTACTAAATTTTGTGCATTTTATATTTAACTTTTACAATGTATACTTATTTAAGAACAAGATGCATCCAGGAAAAGAGAAGTGAAGATATAATTATAGTCTACAACAAATATTTAAGGAACAGGGAGCTTTGCTTATTAACAGTGGCTTTTGGACTATTTCTTTAAAATAAGGATAAACAATGGGGCTGAAAAGTTTAATGTAATAAAAAGGAGTCTCCCAACCACCCAATAACTAACAATCACTTCCTGAAATGTCTGCTCTGTGCTTCTCTGCAATGATCTGGTGCACATATCAGTATCCTACTCCTAAGACTGTTTAAGGTCTGTGATCCTTCCTGGGAAACTGAATTTACATAGACACAGACACATATGAAACTCGGGCTGGGGTGGAGGTAAGTCAGCCTGTTATAGATATCGTATTAGTTTGGAAGAGAAGAGAACAAAGTTTGGTTTGGAAAGCGTATAATTGTGCCATACTCTCTGACCCCAGGAGCAGTTTTGCTGTCCTGGCACAACCCAGATTTGTTATAATTGTCTTTTTGAAAACTTAAAGAAGGGTTAACAAGCTCCTGGTGCAGGATGGAGACAATCGCCTTGCCCTCATGCTGGGTACCAGCATTGCAATTCAGGACCAAGCAAAAAGGAAGGGTAGAGGAAGGAACAACAGTCTGAGGCCTAGAAAAGATGAACACTCTGAGAATTTAAGATCCACATTGCCAAAATCAAATATGGATATGCTGCCAGTGGACCTCATGTACAGAGTATGCTCAGCTTGGTATGGCACAGATTTCCACTATCTGGGTTACCACTGTACCACATGAAGGATAAAAATGTTTTCCATCTGATTCATCAACCTGGCTAAACAGGGAAGGATGAGACACAGCTACTGCAATATTGAAATATTTTACTTCATATTGTAAATTTATTCTATTCTTTAAAAAATTAATGAAGGGAGCAGTGCTTAGTCAGTCCCTCTGACACCCGGTATTTTTTATTTTCATATTTTATCATTCAGACCGGTTTAATCAAATGGGAAGAATAGTCAGTCTTATTTCTTACTGTGCCTTTGTAACCAGGTCTTTCAAGCTGACAGTGTCAAAACATGAAGAAAAGACCTTCCGTCTCCCTAGACAGCTTAGACTCTGTACTCAAACAATTTGAAAGTTAGTGACTGAATTCAAAATAAATTCAGGAAAATAGATTTCACTTAGAGGAAATGATATGGTAATACAAGTCTAGAAATAGCTGAACTCATTGGGCAAATTGCCTTTACATCAGTAAACCAGAGTTACTTTTATTGCAGCTGTGACAGTTGCACATATTAAAGAGAAAGGACTCTTTAGTTTGGGCATTTTCAGACTGTGAAGAAAACACATTTTGAAAAAGGGCAATCAGGCAAAGTTCAAACAATTTTCAATATCATAGAAAAGATTTCTTTAATGCATTATTTAAGTACTAGCTAGGCAACAACCTTTTTATGAGCTGTCAGGTGAAATTTATTCAATTGTAGGAATGACTGCTTTAGGAAAACTTAGACTCTGTAAAAAGTGAAGAAAAGGAGACTTCATGTGAGGAACTTAGTACAGTCAAGTAATATACTCCTCAGTCTCATTTCTAAAGAGACTCATCTTTCTTAGAAGTTGTCTGTTGTCCTTCAGGTCCAGAATTCAAAGTTATTTTTAGGTCAGAATAAATGGGGAAGTGTTTTTTTTTAAAAAAAAAAGCAAAAGGAATGGCTGCTACAGATTGCAAGGACTGACACTTCAGAGCGCTTTTTAAACTTATTTCTTGAACTTTTTAGCAAATTAAAAGTTAGAAAACTGGTCTATGCTAGTGGTCTTGGATACTTTCAAAGCTAATAAAGTAAGACAAAAAGCTGGAGAACTACTCATTGCACTTATCTTAAACACCTGGTTCTGATGGAATAAATTCCCCTTTCAGTGTCAGTATTTATCTTTTGGATGCTTCCTTCTCCTATACCTTTGCAGCTCTAGTGATTCCAGTGCAGTCTGTTTCTACTTACTGGTATTAAAGAGTTCAGAATAATAGAAAGCACACTTATAAACCATTTATAGAATTAATAACTCTGCCAAGTAAAATTTTCCATAACACATATTAAAAAGGTTTATTGCACACATATGTACTATTTAATTGGAAAATGTATTTTATACTGTCTTTGGCATTTACTTAGCTGGTCTTATGCACACAAATTTGTTTTGAGATTGCTCATATAAATAATGACTATTTGTTTAGAAAAAGGGTTTACAACATCTTTGTGTACTTCTCACACCTTAATTGATAGCTAATCTTGTTTCAGAAAGAAAAATAATAAGACAATAACTTTAAGTCCAATGTATTTTCTCTTTTTCTGAATATAACCAGTTGCAATCAGGCCAAATTGGGAGGAAGGGAAAGGTATATAGAATATAAGCATGCTATATGGCTATGTGAACCTCTTAAACCAAATTAATCATAGGTATTATGACATGAATCTTAAAATCATTTTGCTCAATGTCAAGAAGCTCAAGCAATCCCACAAATAATAAAGGTTTTGTGATTTATAGAAAGAAAATAGACTGCAGACTCGATGCTTTTATCTCTTCAGACAGTAATTATTGGGAACATATTTTGTATTGCTTAAGTTATTTCAAAGAAACTTCTAAACCATACAGTGCAGCAAGCAACCTTTCCATGGGAAAAAAAAAAAAAAAAAA
>VYXH01009055.1:185662-226135 GCA_013397275.1 Burhinus bistriatus | reverse complement strand
AAAAAAAAAAAAAAAAAAAAAAGATGCTGCTTTGTGGCTTATTTAACTTTCTCAGCAGACACCTATGAAAATATTTTTGACAGTTTGGAGGATGGGTTGGTATGGGCAGGCATTGTCCCCAAACAGCTCTCTTAAGAATTCTTATATTTTGCCCAGTTGAAATGCACTTATTTTCCTTGAATACCTTTCTTCATTAAAAAAAAAGTAACACAATAATAAAAGTAGCCATTTATTTCAGGTGTTATTGTGTCTGTATCCTCCTGTATCATTTCCCTTACATTTATCCTGATGTTTTTGTGTTCCCACAATTTTTGACAGTTAATCTCAGAAAGCCTTGATAAAGTAATGAAATACAAATGCACTTGTATTTCTAAGATGTAAAGAAAAAGTTACTTTCTCAAGCTATATGGGAAGTTTTTGATAGAAAATGACTTAAGTATAAATTCTTTGCTGGTGTCATAACCATAATATCATAATGTGTTCAAAACTTTGCCTTCAGTTTTTCTTATAAGATTTTAGCTTCTTTTCAGACTGTTCCTACATGCATGCTATTAACAATACAATCCTTAAAGATTAAGAATTTCTGTTATATTGGAGCTACCTACCATGTGGTTCTGGTTATAAACTCAAAAATTAATGAGGTCCATAAGTAAAAGTAAAATTTTAGAGTAGTCATCATCTTCAGAGAACTCTTCTGAGTTCTTAGTAACCCAAACATGTAACTGCTAGGAGAAAAGGGAGAGCCCAGGTCTTTGTGTATCACAGATCCAGTTCACTAAAGAGGAGACGGATGAAAAGCAGTTTCAGGAGTGACATGTGTGTACTTTCTGAAAAAAAGATTTGGCAAAACTTTATTTGGAGCAATAGACTGCCTGAAAGCACAGAAACTGATATCAGAGCCCATACTGAACCATCAGGAATTAGGCAGTGAAAGAGAAAATCTAGACTACCTCTAAACACTTATCCCTTTGTTCCCAAAGTTTACAATGATGGCCTTCAAATACAAGAGAGAAACAGTGATCACACTGGAAAATAAATGGGTGAGAAAATGTGGTAACTTTGGTGCAAAGAAAATGCAAAGAGCAGAAGAACAATAAAAAGTATGAACAAATGAGGATATTTAAATGTCTGCACCTAAGCGGCTTGCACAGATTTACTTTATGGCCAATGAATAAAAAAAAAAAAAAAAAAGACAACAATTTAAAAGAAAAAANAGAAGAACAATAAAAAGTATGAACAAATGAGGATATTTAAATGTCTGCACCTAAGCGGCTTGCACAGATTTACTTTATGGCCAATGAAAAAAAAAAAAAAAAAAAAAGGCAGCACATTTAAGGAAAGTACATCTCATCCTAAAATAAATGTGAAAAATATATCAGGTAAACTATTATTCAGATGCTCCATTTAATGTATGTTTATATAAAGAGCGCCTAACAACTATGATGTACACTGGAAAGTGGAGCTCAGCTGCAGGTTAAGAAGTTCAGCTTTATATATCTGCACAGAGGTATGCTATATGCCTCCCACTCTCAGCAATGAAAATCTCATTAGTACAGTGAATGGAGCTTGGAAAATAATTCATCTTATTATAAAGCAGACTATGACAGAGTAGCTAATTTGTTTAAAAGGAATTATTTGGTGCTTCTTGAGATGCTGTGAGTTTTCCAGGATATTCACATAGGACTCACAGATGTAACAAAGAAATCATAGGAGACCAAAAGCCTGCGGGAACTTCAATCAGAGAAAATGTTGGGTGTCCAAGACCAATTAAAATTACACTAAATGCTTATGTTTAGGAAACTGAATCATATCTCTAACACAGAACAGCTGAATATCCATTCTAGGGCACGACTGACTTTTGATTCAAAGTCCAATTCAGTTGTCAATCCCAAGGCATAAAATGCCGTTTCAAATGTCCTACAGTTCCTGGCTTCCATCTACCTCTCCAATAAGGCATCCACATCCCATAGATCTTGAGCTGTATCTGCCAGTCCTGTGTAGACTCACATACATTTCACAAAGGTATAGATGCTCACATATATACATCTTTGTTTGGGTACCTTTATCATGAATTCAATCTTACCATAGACATCTAAAATTTGGTGAGATCTTCTACACTGTCCTGTATCTGTTCTTCCTTCTTTGTTCCCCTTAGTTCTGAAGTATCAAATTGTCTGAACAAAGCTACATGAAGCATCTGAGGTGTTTGAATGTAATTAACTCTAAAGTCTACAGAGATCAATGTCTTGCTTTCAGATGAGAGTACATAAGGAGACTGAATAAAAGGGATTTTTTCAAATTCATTTAAATAGACTTAATTTCAGTAACCTCTTTTTTGTTTTCCCTTAACTCCTCTTTTGAATGGGTTTGTCAAGATGAATCTGCTTGTTTATTTTTTCTCTAGAAAAATTTTCAAGACTCAATATACTTTCTAGGTTACAAAAGTGACCTATGTGCACTTTTTTTAATTAGTTATGTCTTGTAACACATTTTAAAGATATATCTTAAATATTTAAGTGTATATTTTTAGACCTTCATTTAATTTTAAAGCAAATTTAAGGTTCAACTAAAGGAAGATTAATTCCATTTCAGCTCATGAAAACTGGCAAATATATGTCTAATTTGGATCATGCCTTTAAATCTCATTATTTTTAATAGCATTTATGCATACTTGTGTGCTTCTGGATGTAATTTCAAAGTGTAATTTCTACTGAACACACAAAAATAATCTCCTAATGTCTTTCCTCTTCCAAGTTTATATTCTCTTGTGTGAGCGTTTTCATTGAATAAAAAAATATATGCAGATGAATAATTTTATTGGTTTGGTATGAATGATTTCAGGCTTAAGGTCTCAGACTAAATTGCAGGTGCAGATTCAAAGGAGTAAGTGATTTGTACAGATTTGAAGCCACAACTGGAAACTATTGCATAAATATGAGTCCTGAATTGTACCCAGAATTCAGGATGTGGAACATGCAGAGCGTGGGTGAGCTGCATCCTTGCACAGCTTGTGCTCCCTGTGCTGTTGTTGTAGGAAGGCATTTGATGCACACTGTCGCATTCAGTAGTACCATCCTCTGGCTAGCTAAACCAGTGTTAAATCAGTTTTATGCTGTAAGATCTGTGGAAAGGTGCCACAGCATAATCCAAAAACCTGTCATAAAACTTAGCACTTTTTGTATTTAATAAAAAAAAAAAAGAGAATGTAAAGATCTATGCAGTTTAAATTGTGTTATGGTGCCTAAAATATGATGCCTCCATTTATTTTTGTTAGAATTCATGTTATACTTAAAAATAGTTTCATGATGCATTCAAAAAATCTCTGATGTCATACTTATTAACCTAAAAAACACTGGATATCTGGCACCCATCTTCATCCATCGTTTTCTGATATATAGAATCATAGAATCATAGAATGGTTCGGGTTGGAAGGGACCTTAAAAATCATCTAGTTCCAAACCCCTTGCCATGGCCAGGGACACCTCCAACTGGATCAGGTTGCTCAAAGCCCCATCCAGCCTGGCCTTGAACACTTCCAGGGATGGGGCATCCACAACTTCCCTGGGCAGCTTGTTCCAGTGTCTCACCACTCTCAGAGTGAAAAATTTCTTGCTAATATTTTATCTAAATCTACCATCTCTCAGTTTAAAACCATTACACCTTGTCCTATCACTACATGCCCTTGTACAGTGCCTCCCCATCTTTCCTGTAGGCCGCCTTTAAGTACTAGAAAGCTGCTATAAGGTCTCACTGTAGCCTTCTCTTCTCCAGGCTGAACAGCTCCAACTCGCTCAGCCTGTCTTCATAGGAGAGGTGCTCCAGCCCTCTGATCATTTTTGTGGCTCTCCTCCGGACCTGCTCTAACGGGTCCATGTCCTTCTTATGTTGAGAGCCCCAGAGCTAGATGCGGTACTCCAGGTGGGGTCTCACAAGAGCAGATATAAATCAATATTTTTGCTAAGTTCACCCTCAGGAGAATCTGTAAATGTAAAGAAGATCCCAAATCCCTTGTATGCTGTTTGCAAAACAAAATCTCTCCTTCGTTCTGTGGGTCTGGCAATTTTTTTTTCACTGCTTATTAAGATTTTAGGTTGCCTTTGTGATCTGTTCAGAATTGAATTTACTTCATTTCCCCAGAAAAGAAATCACAACAGATATTTAATATGTTTTGGATATTTTTTAAAACTCTTTAGTACAGCATGGCTACATTATCTGAAATAATTGTGAAAATGTGAGCTCTGTCTCTTTTATTGTTGGATGCTTAAATTTCAGTCGTCACAGTCTATACATAATCATCTTAGGCTCCCTTTGAAATCAATGGGGGAATAAAGACAGCTCAAAAGGTGGTTTGTTTGACCTTGTCCAAATTCTTATTTGAGGAAGATATAAATCTTCCTTTGGAAGTGTCAATTTCTCTCAGTTAACCATAAAAAGAATTAGTGTGATTAGCTCCCAGGCATATGCCTACTTTCAGACATGCCAATCCCAGCCTAGCTGTCTGGTGCAATTTATTTTTTTATTCATCCTTTTCCCTTTAGTATTCAATGCTTCACACTTTTTTTTCTGTGACTTACAATTAAATAAAAAAATCCTTCAAAAAGAATTCCACTGACACAGGGAATAATACATTAAAAAATTACAAAGGACCCTACCTGTCTTATCAGAGAGATCATTTAACCCATATGCACTTAATTTTGCAGTGCGTGAAAAGGAATGACATATTTGCATAGTAAATAAACATACTCAATCTTTTAGTAGGTGCCATGGTTTCAGCTTGGGTGGAGTTAACTTTTTTGCCAGCAGCTGGTATAATCATAGAATCGTTTAGGTTGGAAAAGACCTTTAAGATCATCCAGTCCAACCATTGACCCTACTCTACCAGGTCTGCCACTAAACCATGTCTCTAAGCACCACATCTACACGACTTTTAAACACCTCTAGGGATGGGGACTCAACCACCTCCCTGGGCAGCCTGTTCCAATGTTTGATAACTCTTTCAGTGAAAAATTATTTCCTAATGTCCAGCCTAAACCTCCCCTGGCGCAACTTGAACCTGTTTCTTCTTGTCCTATCGCTAGTTACTTGGGAGAAGAGATCAGCTCCCACCTCACTACAACCTCCTTTCAGGTAGTTGTGGAGATCAAGAAGATCTCCCCTCAACCTTCTCTTCTCCAGACTAAACAATCCTAATTCCTTCAGCCGCTCCTCATAAGACATGNACTGAGGGTGCACTCAATCCCCTCATCCAGATCATCAATAAAGTTATTAAACAAGGCTGGCCCCAAAACTGAGCCCTGAGGAACACCTCTTGAGACCTGCCGCCAGCTGGATTTAACGCCATAATGTTATGTTTTGGATTTGGGATGAGAAATACTGTTGATAGCACACTGGTATTTTTGGTGGTTGTTAAGGTCTCAAGTCCTTTACTGCTCCTCATACCACCCAGCCAGTGAAGAGACTGTGAGTGCACAAAAAGCTGGGAGGAGACACAGCCAGGACAGTTGACCCCAGCTGACCAAAAGAATATTCCATACCATGTGACATCATGCTCAGTATATAAACCTGGGGGAAGAAGAAGGAAGGGGGAGACGTTTGGAGTGATGGCATTTGACCTCCCAAGTAACTGTTACATGTGATGGACCTCTGCTTTCCTAGAAGTGGCTGAACACCTGCCTGCTGATGGGAAGTGGTGAATGAATTCCTTGTTTTGCCTTGCTTGTCCGTGTGCAGCTTTTGCTCTACCTATTAAACTATTTTTATCTCAACCCACGAGTTTTTCCTCACTTTTACTCTTCTGATTGTCTCCTTCATCCCACGGCAAGGGGAGTGAGCAAGTGGTTCTGTGGTCCTAGCTGTCAGCTAGGAAGAGACTCATGGGGGACAGACAAGAACATGCAAATACTCCAAACTGCAGAGAGACACTACATAGGGAGTTGTGGGAAAGGGCCCACAATGGGATACTCCAGACCAAAGATGAGACATGCGGGTTTGTGTGCCACCCCTGAGAGCCTAGGGGATTCAGCAGCAGGAGTTACTCCAGACAGAGACAAGCAGCAAGTAGCGAGGCAGCCTGCACATCCCATTGCTGCTTCTCTGAGCCATTCATCCCTCCAGTAATTTAATAAGCGTTCCATTAAGAAAAAGTGGATGCCCATGATTCTCTGCTGCAAGGTATAGCACACAAAGCTTCAAACAAGGCTCATAACGATTTTTTGGTCTCTGTGCAATACTATAATCTCTCATACATGGGTTTTTTTATAGGAGAAAAGCCGAGGAGGAAAAAAGTGCTTGTTATAAGAGTGGTGCAGCAGATATTTTTTATGAAACTTGTATTTTATCTGGCATGGATTGCATCTTTAAAACAAAAGTGTCACAGGCACCAATCATTCTGAAATGTTATTAAAAATCTCTGGGTTTGTTCTCAGTTGTGCCTCTGAGGTTTCATTTGAGCTTTGAAACTTTATCTGCTCAGTAATACCTTTTTCAGGACATTCTGATTGTCAGCGGAATACATGGAAGATTTGATTTGATTTCATTTCATTTATCATTTGTTTTTATAAACGTTCATTTTGTAGGGTTTTGTTAGTAAATCACCTCCAAGAATAATGTATAGAGATACTGAAATTCAAATTATCCAAGCTTTTATCTATTTAAAATCAAAGCATTTATTTTTACTCTAAGTTGTCTAAGAACACTTATCAGCTTTGCTGATAAAACAGTGCAAAATATTTATCTCCTGTCATCATGATGAACAAAGGAACCCTCTAATTTTAAACATGAGTTGATTTATTCCCTCCTTCTCTCATTAATTAACATATATTTTATTAGTATAAATAAGAAAACACAGGAAATATAAATGGACAAAAGAGTGTTGTTTCTCTTCTTCCCAACCTTAATACATTCACAAAAGAGCTATAGAAAGCTAAGAAATTCACTTTGGAAACTTCATAACAGATTTTTTTAAGATAAATTTGTGGCTGTATGTAGTTTTGACAAATTATCTTCTGCATTATGTGCAATAGTATAGCTTTATGAATCCTTTCTTCATTTATTTCTTGAGCTGAGTGACCTCAGCATTAGAAATGTACATTAGTACCATCCTGAAACACAGCAGAACCTATAGATAGAAAAAGAACTGATGAAGAATTATTAGGAAAAAAAAAAAAATAGCTTAAACTTGATTTGATTTTCAAGTAATAAAACAGGAGAAACAAGGTATTTCCCCACACCAAGAAGACTTAGTGTAGTCTAATAAAGACCAACAACCTGAAAAGTGTCAAGATTTGCCCTTTTAAAGAGGGTGGCTGCATCCAGACTGACTACTAATGGGGGAGTGCTACTTGGACGGGCCAAATGCCTGCAGGGGATCAGTCTCACAATCTAATTCTCCAGCTGATGTAATTCCAGTTCTTGGAGATCTGCCCTGGGACTGTGTAGTTTCCTAATATATGAGTAGCCAAAACATCTCTCTGCACTTCTGCAAGAGGAGCAATGCTTTGTATTTGTCAGAAAAATTCATTTCCAAAACCCAGCCACCCACCTCTTTTTTTGACAATTTGCAGGTTGGCAGGAAAAAGTATCTAGACTGGATTTCAAAAATATATCTCAGAATATGTGATTCAGAGATGCCACCATATACTACTTGATTCAGTTTAACTCCATTCTAATTATACCTCCTCCAGCCATATTTGTCTGCTTCCCAAAAAGGCTAGACATGCTTAATCGTAACTCATGGCATTTCGGGTTGGAGGTGGGGTGTGTGTTCTGGTTTTTTGGTTGTTTTTTTTTTTTTTTTCCTTTGTTTATGAATCTAAACACCCTGTGTCTTCCTGGACACCTGAAACAAACTCTCTCTATACATATAATTTGCAAATGCCACTAATCTTGGGATTTGTAAGGGGTACTAGACCGTTATGATGCATAGTGTCCCTCTCAGATATGTGTAGACCCCCCTCTCCCCAGACCCTGCTGTTTGTACCTCTACTGCAGGGACAATTCTGTTGCTCCATTAGTAGCTGTTAAACTGCAACACATTACAAGCCTGGCACAATATTTTAAGGGAAATTGGTGCCGATTATGTTTTTACCCTGGGTTTGGAATTGCAGCAATTTGGGTGCTGCCTGGTGAGCAATGGGGTTTGTCCTGCAGTGGTGCAGGTCAGATAGATGTGGGCAAGATCAGTCATCCCTCGTCATGCATCTAAGCCTAGTAACATCATCATATGGTAACTCTTACCTTCAGGGTGAAAATAAAGAATAAATCACTTGTAAGTAACAATGCTTAAGTGTGGTGTATCATAGAATGTGAAAATGTCAACGTGAAACCCTGGAGATTGATAATAACATGATGTTTATAGTATGGGCCATTAAGCCCATCACAGAAATCCAGCTAGAGTAATAATAATGCTGTGTTTGTTTCATCGTTGTGACAGACAGATAAAACATTTCTTAACTATAGCTCTATAGTAAAAGGACTTTTTCCTATTGAATTTAAACCAGTAAAAAAGTTTCTCTAATACAAAAAAGATATTAAATGTCAAAAAAATTGGCAAAATTAGAGGTTGTTCATGAGGTTTTTTTTAAATGTGTTTCATTTGTAAAAATGTAACAAATATTTAGATGCTTTCCCTGAATCTTATTTTGAGATCTTTTCCAAGTTCTCTCTCCTGTAGTTTTCACATCCATTATATTGTTTTTGAAGATTGTGGAATTGATTTGGAATAACTTTCAAAAGCTGTTTGCTTTGGCTTTGAGATGACACACATCTATACTGAATTATGTAGTACGGTGTACTCTTCAGTAGCTCACATAAGCATTTAACACCGGACTGCATAGACTTGTAGGAAAATGATGGTAGAGAGCAAGACACTTTTTTTCCTTGAAATGGCTTTAGTCTGAAACACAACTCAGGTTGCGTATCTCAAACACATAGATTCCTGATTAAGGTTTACAAAGTCTAAACTACTGGATGCATGTTAGGTGCTTAAATGACACTGAGAGCTAGGAATTTCTTAAGAAAGCTCTTTCTTAGACAAATCTTTCTGACACAAGCTTCAAGCTGGTAAGAAATACAGATTTGAAGGTACTATGTAGGAGGTTTATAAAAAAACCCAGACCTTACTGAGAACTGTAAGATGATAAGAACTTTCACACAGTTAATTAATTTTCTGGTAATTTGTAAATTAAGATATGCCTAAAATGCTTAGCTAAGCTTAAAATATTTCATAATGGCAGATCTGTTGCCCAGGAAGGGAGGAGTTAGATGAAGTGTTATTTAAGTTGATTAACTGAGAGAGCAGTAGACTATACTGACACCTCTTTAAACCAGACGTGTTTACGTAGTGTTTCATTTGCATTCTCATAAACAAGCAGTGTCAGTCAAAACTAGAATATAGCCAGTCTCCTTAAATTGAAAAGAAAAAGATGGAGTTCAGGGAAAAGTCCTAGAAAATGTTTAGACATTTCATTTGTTCTCAATAATGACTTGTTAACCTCCAGGTTTATTTGGGGACTTACTGAAAGAAAATACACTGGAAATTAAAAACTTTTGAGTTGGCACCTTCGTTTTGCTCAGATAAAACTTGTTTTCATTGTAAGCGTGTTTCAAGTTTAAAGTGGATTCAAAGGTTCATAACAAAACAGCTAGTTCTTTTATTTCCACAGAGATAACAAGTCCAAATAGTGGTGTGCACCTATAAGCTCTTTAGATGACAACAGTTTGGAAATGACAGAAGCTGGGTATGTTTTCTACCTACAAGAGTCAGTCTGAAGGAGTATTATTGTCAAGTGTTGGAAAAAGAGGTTTGCTAGCCCTATAAAAGTGTTAGTGGAAACTAGCCAGGTGGTGAAAGGAAAGCCAAAAATTTAAAAGAATGGCATATTATTTACCGTTTACTGGGTATTCATACATTTTTTAAAAAAAAATCTACTGTGTGTATACATATATAGCTATTTATGTGAGATATTTTTGTGTGAACTCTCTGCAGAATTTATTTCTGTTGTCTAATTCATTCAGAAATATTAAAAAAAAAAAAGATAAATTTCAATATTTAAAAAATCTTGATCAGAGGATATATAAGGTTGAATTCATGGGGGGTGTTGGTCAACCGCTGGCTAATATGAGCCGGCAATGTGCCCAGGTGGCCAAGAAAGCCTATAGTATTCTGACTTCTATAAGAAATAGTGTGACCAGCAAAACGAGGGAAGTGATTGTCCCCCTGTACTGGTGAGACCTGCAACTCGAAAACCATGTCCAGTTTTGNACAAGGGCACATAGCTGGCTCATGGATAATTTACTATCTACCAGGACCTCCAGATCCTTCTCCTCAGAACTGCTTTCCAGTAGGTCCACCCCTAACCTATATTGGTGCCTAGCATTCTCCCTCCCCAGGTGCAGGACCCTACACTTGCTGTTGTTGAACCTCATTAGGTTCTTCTCTGCCCAGCACTCCAGCCTGTTCGGGTCACGCTGGATGGCAGTGTGAGGTGCTGGAATTCCTCCAAAGAGTAATGAAGCTGCTGAAGGGTCTGGAGCACAAGTCTTATGAGGAACAGCTGAAGGAACCGGAGTTGTTTAGTCTGGAGAAAAGGAGGCTGAGGGGAGACCTTATCACTCTCTACAACTACCTGAAAGGAGGTTGTAGAGAGGTTGGGGTCGGTCTCTTCTCCCAAGTAACAAGCGATAGAATAAGAGGAAATGGCCTCAAGTTATGCCAGAGGAGATTTAGATTGGATACTAGGAAAAAATTGTTAATGGAAAGGGTTATCAACTATTGGAACAGGCTGCCCAGGGAAGTGATAGAATCACCATTCCTGCAGGTATTTAAAAGAGGTGTGGATATGGTGCTTGGAAACATGGTTTAGTGATGAACTTGGCAGTGTTAGGGTAATGGTTGGCCTCAATGATCTTAAAGGTCTTTTCCAATCTAAATGATTCTATGGTTCTATGATTCTATGACTTTGTTGGAGAGGTGGAGTTGTTGCTGGGACCTTGGCTTGGAGCCCAAGGTTTTACTAATTCACTGCATGTTGCTCATCCCCCAGGAGCAGGTATGCAGTCTGACTTCCATGGTGGAATGTCATTTCCTACATGAAAATAAATGTACTATGGATAAGTGATAGGTTACAGCTATAAGTTTATAGTTACATGATGCAAAAAGTACTGCCTGGCATGTGTTATAGCTGTGTAGAGCAAAGGACTGATAAGCAGCCCTCTGTATGCTGGAGAAATAGAGTCACTCCACAAACAAGTATTACTCATGAGCCAGCTTCTCCCTCTGATCTCTCTGGTTTCATTCATTTTGAATTTGAGCAGTATGAATGCATCTGCACCATCGTGTCATGGCTCAGGATCCGATACCACTGCTCTACAACATTTGTTTGTTATTGACCTCACTCTTTGTATTCCTACAGAAACTTAGATGAGAAGGAGGATGGAGGAGGTGACAGTATTGGCAGCATACTAAGTTTTGTCCGTGTTTGTAGTAGGGATAAGGACAAACACAAGAAATTTGTGATGTCTTTCTCACTCACAGTCTTATTAAGGTACCTGAGCAAACCTTGCAACCACCAGACAGGCACTGACCTAATCAATAGGAAAGTAATTTTCAGGACACACACTTGGCCAGGGTTACCAGTCATCATGTCCATGAAACAGTCTGTGCGATAATGACCCTCCTTTACAGATCTTTTGCTTCGTTTCATTCTTCTACACTGGATGCTTCTTAATAGTTACTTTCATTTTCAGGGGACTGTTCATTCTATTATATTCTTCATCATAATATCCACCAGAAAAAAAAAAATAAAAATTGAGAAGTCCCTAGCTACCAAGGAAATGGACTGTTGTACTTAGCCAAATTGGTTGTTCTCACAAAGCATATCATCAACATACAGGGGAGACTACCTGAATGATGGAAAAACTTCTGTGAAAAAAGGCGACGTGAATGAGGAGGGCATGTGGCAAAGGGAGGTCAAAATTGAGTTACTTGGAGAAATTGAGTGACTGTTGCTTGTCCACTACTTCACCTGAAACACTACCATAAGCATCAGAAGAAACAATCAAGCAGTTTTACAAAAAATCCCAAAGGTTTTATTACCCAATACATAATTAGTTTGTAGAAATCACTGCCACAAGATGATGTGGATTCCACAAATTTAAACAGATTGGATTTAAAAAGTAATTAGGAGAGGAGAAACGTATAAAGGTCGGTTCAAATTTCAGTGCAAGCTCTGGTTTAGGAGCTCCCTTTAAGATGCAGATTGTGCAAAATGGGGAGATGCGTATTTGGAATGTGAAGGGAAATTAACACTTGCCATATGCTTCTTTACCTAAATACTTCCTATTGGTCGTGGGTAAAGGAAAGATATTGGTCTCGTCTGTTGCTGTATCTCAGCAGACACAGTCTTACACTCTCTCAGCACCCAGGAAGTATCTGCCTCCCACATGTAAGTGAAGCTCAGTGTCCTGTAGCCTCAGCTCACTGAAAATCCATTCCAAGGTCCCATTGAAATATATTTGAATATTCTCGATATCTAGATATTTCCAGATATTAGATGAACACATAAACTGGAGAGTGTTTCGAGAGGAGCAAACTCTTGATGTTACTGTTCCCCAGTGAACAAACTGCTACATCTCTCATTGGACCAAAGTCAGCCATCAGTCGTTTTTTCTTACACTTACCCTCCACAACTTCTTGCTAAATGTGAGGTTGAAGGTAAGTTCTCTTCTAAGTCTAAGCCACTTGAAGGAGGTGAAAGTTCATTAGCAAGTGAACACAATGAAAAGGGCAAGGGGGATGGTAATAATGAAAAATTTGAAGTGACAAGGTTGCTCCAACACCTTGTACTACAAAGCAGTCTTGTTTAACATCTCTATACGGGCATCACATTGGTGCAGATATCATCATGGAGCAAAAAAAATTCCAAGTGTTTAAAAAGAAGCTGATACAACTTCCCATTTGATTTACTTTGATGCATTTTGAGTGTATACTTTACTTTTAATCTCTCTCTTCCTCAAAACTGGATTCCCTAATTTGGAAGAAAAAAAAAAGAGACTACTCTGCTGGCCCACTCAGAAAGCCTGTATGTTCTTTAAACAAGTTTGCATTAGGAAGAACTTATTAAATGAGTTTCAGGATTTATAATTCCAGTATAGGAGGTGCTTGCATACTGTTGGATACGGTTTTGAACATTAAGTTCAAACCTGGATCAAATGGTTATCGGACTGGAATAAGTAAGAGAAGTTCAAAGCATAGGAAAGCTAGGACTTGATACAATACTTACTAGGTCTGATTCTGTTCCCAGACAAGATTCTGTCTGTCGACAGTTGTAAATGCATGTAGATTATGTCTGCCTTTTGGGAAATATAGACAGTAATTTTTCCTTTATCTATTCAATTGCAAAATATGTGGTATACAGAATCACAGAATCACCGGGGTTGGAAGGGACCTCTGGATATCAGCTATCCAACCCCCCTTGACAGAGCACGGTCACCTACAGCAGGTTGCACAGGACAGTGTCCAGGTGGGTTTGGAATGTCTCTAGAGTCGGAGGCTCCACCATCTTTCTGGGCAGCCTGTTCCAGTGCTCTGCCACCCTCAAAGGAAAGAAGTTCCTCCTCATGTTTAGATGGAACTTCCTATGTTCAAGTTTGTGCCCATTACCTCTTGTCCTATTACTGGGCACCACTGAAAAAAGACTGGTGCCATCCTCCTGGCACCCTACCTTTAAGTAATTATAAGTATTGATAAGAGCCATCCTCAGTCTTCTCCAGTCTAAAAAGACCCAAGTCCCTCAGCCTTTCCTCATAAGAAAGATGTTCAAGCCCCCTAATCATCTTTGTAGCCCTCTGCTGTGCCCTCTCCAGCAGTTCCCTGTCCTTCTTGAACTGGGGATCCCAGAAATGGACACAGTACTCCAGATGTGGCCTCAGCAGGGCAGAGTAGAGGGGGAAGATAACCTTCCACGACCTGCTTGCCACACTCTTCTTGATGCACCCCAGGATGCCATTGGCCTTCTTGGCCACAAGGGTACATTGCTGGCTCATGGTCATCCTGTTGTCCTCCAGGAGTCCCAGGTCCCTTTTCACAGTGCTGCTTTCCAGCAGGTCAGCAGCAGATTTTCAGCATGAGGTAGGAACCATGTAGCTCAAGTCCTTCCTTTCCTCTGACAATAACTTAACCATTAATACCTTATAAAGAACATTGAACTATAAATCTTAAATTAGAAACTATGTTGTTTGTCCTACTAAGCCAGTTTTGGTTGTCTTGCTTTTTCCCTCTTTGGTTATATTGAAAATTTAGTATTAAGATATAAATGTCAGCTCTGTATATATGTGGTTGAAATGCTAAAATCCTTATGATTTTTAAAAAATTATATCTGAATGTACTTTCCATTCACCAAATGAACAATGTTTGAAAATAAATTGTTGTAATAAAATTATTTTTATGGATCTGAAGGTGTTACATAGAATTTACATTTTTACTTCATATAACAGGTTCTCATGTTATTTTTATTCAACTGAAATCAGTAAATCAGAGCTCTGATGGAACTCCCACTCCTGTAAAGAGGAATGTCAGAACTATCCAGTTTCCAGATTAGCAAGAAAAGCCCTGTACGTGTAACTCATTTGCTGTGTAAATCATTTGTTCTTCTTTTCTTAACTATCAGGATCATATTCCTTCTTGTACTTTTTGTACTTAACCAGTAACTTTTTTTCACTAGAAACTGCCCTATGTATGTGTATGGTACCTAACTAATCAAATTCTACTCTCTTGTCCCTGCCTGCATGTCTGGGCTAGCTTGAGTTGACTCAAACACTTTCCTGTGATTTAATTAATAAAGCAACTTGTCTAGTGTCACTGTTGAATGTACAGGATGGAAGTCAGAAGACCATTAAAGGAAGTTACCTCAGAATTGTTATACATAAATCATTGACTTTGGATATATCTCCCTCTCTAGGAATCTACCGAGGCAGATATGTCTTGCAACTCGTGATTTTTAATGAAATATTTTTGCAAACAACTCTCAATTTTAGGGTGAAATATAGTCAAATAATTCCAGAGGCTAATAAGTAAAACTTCAGGTGAAGTTTCTGAAACACATATTGGGATATTATAACCCAAATTTTGGTACATTAGGGCATTGATATGGAACTTCAATTAGAAAATATAAAAGTCCAGTTAGGAAATCAGTATGTCCTGCAACTAATATCAGAAAAGTGATGATAAATATGTCTGATTTTTGGTGTCATTGACATGGCATTTATCAATATACCTTGATTAACAGAGTGAAGACAAATTGCTTTGTTATTTACTTACTAAGGTAAGTCAAACCTTCTCAGTTAGCTGTTTGCTATGCCAAATACAGAAATGCAAGCCATTCAGTAATTCAGTTAATTCAACTGATTTAAGAGAAACAAAATTTTAGATCTAAGGTGGTAGAATATCTCTAAAATTGTGATAATTTTATAGTATGGAATCTATAGAGCTGTCAATACACCTGAATGAGACTGGTCTTGCAGGTCATAACTTTCACAGGATAACCAGAAGAAACAACTTCATAATTTCCATTAAAAGGATTAATAGTGACTACAGACAACCCCAGAGTAACGGATTTATCAAGTGATTGAATACATTTCAGGAAATGAATACACCATTGTCTTGCCATATAACTCTAAATTATCTTGGAAGTTTTTCAGAAAGGTGACAGAAAGGATGTTTGAACTCTAAACAGCAAAATATATTTCTTTCATACAGTTTCTCTAAAGCAGATATCTAGACCTGATTATAAGGTGGTTGGAGTTGTTATTGGAGTTACTGCATTTCTTATAGAAAAATCATGGTTTAAAACAAGTTAAATGTGATTCTTTGCTAAACAATTTGATAGCAGGAGGTTTTAAATTGATTCACTCAAAAATGGCTAATGAAAATCTACCAAAGATATATCTTTAAAAAGTGTGGTGTTGCTCGTGATAGTGACTGGAGTAAAAAGGGATATGACAGAGGTTTATGAAATAACAAATGGTCTACAGTCTATAAAGTGGTGCTCTTATATTCCTTTTCATACTGCAAGAACAAAGACCTGTCCAGTAAAATTGATACACAACAAATAGAACAATGCCAAAAGGCAATAGATTACATAAAATGCACAGCAGTCCTGTAGAAAACAATCCCACAATTACGGTTCAGGCCAAAATTTTAACCATGTCCAAAAAAACAGGTGTAATGAAAACTGCTACCTATAAGAGAATTAAAAGATGCTGCCACTCTCATGCTTCATGACAGAAATGAGCTGATTCAAGACTCTTTGGCTAAAACTCCAGTTACTCTTCAGACATAGAAATGCTTCCACTGATTCTAAAGAGGTAAAGCTTTTATGTGTATATATTCAATAACTGGGATCATGATATCTGCTACTGAAAATCTGTTATTAAGCAATTTAAAAAATGGTATAATATAGATCAAATTACACAAAGCTTGAATATCATCTTTTAACATTCTCCACACATTTAGGATATTCATTCCTTGGACAGTATTCCACTTTACTTTGTTTTCTGAGAAGCACTAAGTGGCAATGTTTGAATAAGAATTTCTTGGCAATATAAACATATGGTATTGCAAATGAATTTATTCTTTTTAAAAAATAAATCTAAGCATGAGATAAAATAATTAATGAGATGAAGCTAAACAAACAGACATATGAATGAAGAAGCCCAAGAGAACATCAACTGTTTTATTGTAATGAGCAGCTAGCTAATCTGGAGTCAGTTCTTTGCTGTCAGCAAAACCTTACCATCTGGGCATTGCAAGGGTTAATAAAACGGCAATAAATACATATTTATGAGTCAGAAGTATAGGTAATCATCCTCAATGATGCAAGATGGAAAACAGGAACAACATTTTCTGACAATTTTGATGGTTGTCTTCTGCTGTCATCCCTGCTAATATGATAACAGCAAAACATTTCCAAAGGTTTTAGAGAGGCCTTTGTGGAACAAAGGTTGGAAAAGAAAAAACTCTCCACTCCCCCAAATGACCAATCTGATGCTAAAAACATACACAGAGTAAGGGGCTGTTATTTGTTTTTCTCCCTTATACAGAAATTCTACTTTGGATTTAAGGAACCTTCCTGATGAGGTTTTCACTAAATCAAATCCACTTTCACAGAATACATTGATAAAAGGTAACTGGTAATTTTATGAGTAAAAGCTGTATAGTCCTCTTTTTATCTTATTTTATTTCTTTTTTAATCATCTCTGATCTTAATGATCCTTTGCCACAAATGAAGCTTGAAATAAATATGAACATAAAATATCCAGTTCATGATCTTTGCAAATTGTCAAATTGTCGCAAGAATATGTATTAACCATAATCACTGAAGCATAAGTTTTACATGGATTATAAAGTTCATATATTTCACAGGAGACACTACTGTTACTCATTCCAGTTTTATATCAAGGTTTTATACAAGTTCAAGTCCATTAACTTTACTGGAATTTCTCCAAGTTTACACCAGTACAAATGAGAGCAAACAAGACCGATGAACAGTAATAACTATTCTTTTTGTTGTTAGGCAAAGTATTTTTTGTCAAGAATGTGCTTCAAATAAGATTTTTGCTGAGAATTTCTCCACCTTAGGGGAATTTCACATGAGAGAGCAACTTCGTTATACAGCTTCTACATTTAAATTGTTTTCAAATAGTTCAACATTTATCAAAAATGTTTTTCTGTCTTCAATTCTGGGCCCCTCACTACAAGAAAGACATTGAGGTGCTGGAGCATGTCCAGAGAAGGGCAATGAAGCTGGTGAGGGGTCTAGAGCACAAGTCATATGAGGAGCAACTGAGGGAACTGGGATCGTTTAGCCTGGAGAAAAGGAGGCTGAGGGGAGACCTTATCACTCTCTACAAATACCTGAAAGGAGGTTGTAGAGAGGTTGGGGTCGGTCTCTTCTCCCAAGTAACAAGTGATAGGATGACAGGAAATGGCCTCAAGTTGCACCAGGGGAGGTTTAGATTGGATATTAGGAAAAATTTCTTCACCAAAAGGGTTATCAAACATTGGAACAGGCTGCCCAGGGAAGTGGTTGAGTCACCATTCCTGGAAGTATTTAAAGAGGCATGGATGTGGTGCTTGGAAACATGGTTTAGTGGTGGACTTGGCAGCGTTAAGATAATGGTCTTAAAGGTCAATGATCTTAAAGGTCCCTTCCAACCTAGATGATTCTATGTTTTTATGATGTTATGATTCTATGAAAGAAGAGTTATTTAGAGCATGTATTATTTTGAAAGAGTCTATATAATATTATTGTAAAAATTTCAAAGTAAAATTCTAAGTACCAGATTATATTTCTAATTTTAAAAATAATTGAAATGTGAGACATTTCTATGCAAGGTAGGCAGTTAACTGTGTCTTGCACCACATCTCCATGTAAATTTTTAAAGTTATTCCTAGTTGCTTGTACATAAGAAAGAGAAAAAGGAGGTGGAGCACTTCAAATAAGCATTCCCAACAGGTGGGATTTACAGTTACTGGTTAGTCCTTTTACAGTGTTTGGTTATATTATATGGGAGTGAGTGTGATTTCTTTTTATAAGTATTAGATTGATCAGTGTCAAGGACATAAATTTAATTTCAAAAACGTGTGATAATCTACTGATTAGATAAAAGTCTTGAATAAAGGTAGTTAGTAAAGCAGTAATATTTTTTATGTTTACTATGATGTATATCAATGCTTTCTAAATTAGCCTAGCAACTCTTCAAATATGCCTTCTACCTCCACTTGCTCTTTCTCGATCTTGCAGGATTCCCAAGTACAAATCAGATGTGGTAAGTTTTATGTTTGTTTTGGAGTAGAGCTACTATAGATTATGTAACCTATAATTGGAAATTGATAATATCTGAATAAGGATATTTCAGATTGCTCTCATTTCTCATGAAAGGGCCAGCTGAATGCTTGAGCAGTTATTTCAGGGGTTTTCCTTGCCGTAATGTCTTAAACTGTGCTAGCTGTAGTAGATTACATTGTTCTACATCAATGACTCAGGCTATGAATTATATTCCCAGTTCTGTGAAATTGTTAAAATGGTGCCTGGTGCAGTTTTGGCTTGAGGCATCCAAAATTCATTCAAAAAATTCCCACACACAGCTTTGGAGTTAGCACTTGCTGGGTGCCATGTCCCATAAGCAGTGTGGATGCAGTCTCCCTGTATTGGATAATTAGTGGATGTTCTGGGCTAGACGTTCGAACAGTCCGTGTAGGTGACCTCAGGAGCAGAGAACAAAACCTTTTGCTAGTTTACAAGCAGCTATTTAGTTGCAAGACCCACACCCTTCTGGAGAGGATCATAACCCAGATCCCCACCTCAGTAGTACCTGAGGAAATGTACTCTCCTGCACATTGTATGTTGATTCCTCCTGTTGGGAAAGGCGATAAAAATTTCTACGTCCTAGGAATAAAATGGAAAAGTCATGTAAATAACAGCAAAATTGCAGAAGCATGGACTTACAATCCAACTTCAGGACATTTACTGAATGACCATTATCAATTTCCAGACACTTTTCTGTTAGAATTTTAAAGAGAATTAATTTCTTAATAGCATTATAGTAATTATTTTGGTAAGTGAATTACATTGGCATGTACAGCCACTCTTAGCTTATATGTGATCGTTTCAGATTCCCTCATAACTAGCTCTGTTGGCACCTTTGCTGCCTTTCTCAATGAGGCTGTAGACTGAATGACTATGAAGACTAAACTGCCTGCTTTATCCCCTGCAGGACAAATTGAAGTAGGCGGAATACAATTATGCTAATCTGAATTTGGCCCAGACAGCAGAGCTAACATTAGTTTTCCTGCTGGGATTTTTGCCTCTGTAACAGTGCAGTAATCTTTCATTAGATAGACTAGCAATATCTACAACTTCAGCATGGAGCACGGATGTGTACTGAAGCATAGTACAACTGTTTCAAAAGGAAAAATAAGTAAATTAGAAATGCCCTTAATAGTCTCAGTGGAACAGACTCCCGGAAGAGCTCCATTAAAATTGCCCCATCTAGAAATATATGTTAAAAAATACAACCACTCAAAACACTCAGATATGTTATTAAACACTATCACACAAATTAGTAATTTACAATTAATAACCGAATAGTATAATTAAAGAGCTTTAATGGTTTAATTTGCTTTACTCTTCTTTTCCTTCCTCAATCCTTTAAGAAGGATTGACTAACGACTTTTTCCTCCTGTAAAAATTTTCTGTCCACTAGTAAGGGATTACAAGCCTGAATATTTCCATACCTGATTTTCTTCAAGTTTTTCCTTACTTCCAAGATCAGCTGTTCAGCACCATGGGCTGCTATTTTCTTCCTTTTCAGATTCAAATATAGCTTTGGCACTTTACATGTGGTACACCGATGTTTTTGAAGTAATCTGTTTTTTAATGGGTTTCAGTTAGACCATGATGTCCACTCTTAAAATTAAGCTACTTACAAAAAAATTATACACAAAAAAAATTATTGGATTGGTCCTTCTACACACAGATTTTTTTTCCTTGCATTTTACAGTTTGCTATCATGAGGTGTCAATACATAAACTGCAACATCAAATAACTTGTGTTCCCCATTTCCTCCTGGGTTTTGGTCTCTTGATCTTCCCTGTTGCAGCATATTAACCCCTGGGCATTATTTTTGAGTGAACTATCTATTTCCCATGGAACAGGTGCTATTTTGGTGATAGTTCACTCCTGACACTGCTCCTAAGGGTAATACAGAAGTTCTTACACCCAGTTTGATGCCATTCACCTATATATTTTATCACACTATTCCAGCAGGTCTTTTTGCAGTGCTCCTACTTACATATCTTCATGACACATCAAACTTGTGCCATTTTTACTGTAGTATAAAAATGTCAGTACGGTAGTTTGACAGCTCACACATGATTCAAGCCTTGGGTCTGAAAAATCATAGAAAACCCAATCATTATTTCTTTTGGTCTCAAGAGTGTCATGTATTATATATAAAAAAAATACATTATGAAAAAAATATAATTACACTGGCTATATTGTGCTTTAAAGGCAACTGCTCAAGTGATGCAGAGTGACCATGCACATACTGCTCAAGACAAGCATCGTTTAAACGAGACAGCCTGAGCTCATGCAGCAGCACATTTAACCTGACTCTGAGCTGTACCGTAATCAATATTTCAAAACATAGAGGTTTTTCCCCTTTTCTGTCCTTTGTGGCTTTGTTTTAGTATGATGATTGCCATGGCTATGACAGAATAGTCATTCTACTACCTACTGACACTTAGTAGGAGATCTTGGCAAAGGTAAACTCTGGGGTGTCTACTAGCTTTTTCCTTGTAGGATGTCCATTCTGGAGAGAAAATGAAAGGAAGGGCTCTGAAGAACTCCGGTGAATTTAGCTCTTTGAATTGTCTAAACTTCATTAGTTAGCTGGAGTCACCTACCAGATCTGACTTTGGCACAACCTTGAGTGTCATTTGCAGCTTTAAAGGCACAGTTTTAAGTATACATTGAATAAAATGAAGCTAACAGGAGCAGGATTTTTGACAGAGCATAAATAATATTCCATTCTAGATCCACAGATACTAATGTTTGTAGATACTACTGGTTTTCAGTGCCTTCATATAACAAAGAAAAAGGAAATAGCACTACAGGGTTGCAATACTATTTGTTTCCTATCAGGTTTACCTCTATAAACATGTATTCTATAATTAATTTTCAAATTAGTTCTCTCAGAAATGCCATGAAAAAAATATTTTGGGGTTTCCAAGAAGCGTCTAGAGGATATCTTTAAACCTGTTAGTAAACTGCTGTAAGTAGCAGAAACCAGAAGAATCACTGAGCACCAAAGCATTTTCTTTGGCAGAAATTGTTATAGTTTTAACAGTTAAATTGTTAAATATGATAAAAAATAGCTTCTTGGCCTTATACTGCCAAGCCAAAAGTATTGCCTGCAGGATACTGTCTGTTCCTATACATATATATGTATTTTAAATGGCTGTTCAGTTCACAGAAATATATTTTTGACCAGTTGCCCTGTCTTTATCTTGTGGGGAAAATGTGTTATTATGATGATATCCAGAAAAATAAAACCCTATTTTAATATGATTTTTAAACTCTATGAAAATACCTTTTTAAACATTTTAATACAGATATCAGTAGTTGCATCTGACACAGTAATTACCCTTGCTAATCAGTAACTGCTAATTAACCTATTCACACTGACATGAACAGTTTAAACATTGCTAGGATGCTAGAGCAAGTTTAAGAGACTAACTCAAAAACTTTTGTGTTTTAGAGGTTTTGCTGTGCTTGCAAAATGTGTGACCAGCAATAACTATGTTGGGATTGCAGTGCACAATGAAAAGTGTCTGCATAACTATAGCAAAAAAACCAAGCACTTAAATTTACAAACACTGTAAATTGTCTTGCTCTTCAGATTCACAGAGACTGGAAAACTTCCATGGTAACCTTGATTAGGAAGCTTGACAGGAGACACCAGAAAAAGAGATGCAAAACAACCTCTAACCTTGGACGTGAAGCAATGGGGAAAGTGTGTTACTGGTTTCATCTGGACAGGGCCAAGACGTGGGTTTGGCCGCTGTCTGATGTAAATACCCTGCAGATATTAGCGTGCTTCTTGGCACAGCTTTGGCCAGATCAGTTGGCACTTCCCAGGCTTGTTCAGGGAACAGTGAGTGTTAGGGACCATTCCCGCTAGACAGTTTGGAGAAGGTCATTCTATACTGGGGAGAAAAGTTGATTTTGCTACTATGGAAACAAACCATGACTTTCCATGCCATTCATCTCCTGGACCAGTGATGTTAGACTGTTTTAGACCAGGCTACATATATTTTAGAGAAGCAGTCAACTGAAGACTCACCTAGAACCATTCTGTAGCAAATACCAACAAGCTCATTAATTTACAGAAGGTGCTTTTTAGTAGGAGAATCAAGCAGTCAGGTCCTTCTTACCCTCTGATTTCCTTGTCATACGACATGTATCTCTCTCTGTCTTGGTCCCTTTCTGGCACTGAATCACCCTTGCTCCTCGAGAAAATCTTGACTGCAGCTCCTGGTAATAAAATAACTCCTAAGAGAAGGAATGGCTGCATGGTTATCTTTTTATAAAGTCCTGTTTGGTCCATACACAACCTTGGACAACTTCCACATGAGATTTCCTTTTTTTGTGCATTCATCAACAGTTTCTGTTTATACTTTTATTCTTTGTTGTTGGGGTTTTTTGGGTTTGGGTTTTTTTTTATTTTTTTTTTTTTTTTCCCCCCTGGTGTATATCAGCCTGCTCAAAAGGTATCAACCCTGAAACAGAGGAAACTGCTATCAAATGTTAACTGCCTACCTCAAGATTCTTTCAATTACAAGTCTGAAAACCTTTTTATTATACAAGCAAAACTATTGTACATGTGCCTTTATGTGACAGCTGATGAAGGCACTTCACCATCTCTAGCATAGTTTAGACTGGCCAGAAAAAAACAGGGACCAGCATCTTTAAAACTGCAGCTATAAAGAACTGACATCCACAAAAGGACTTAGGAGACTAAAGTGAGATTTGGGCAGATACAGATGCCAAAGTGTAAAGACTTCAGAAGCACTACATCATCCCACAGATATCCACATTTTCACAAAGAAAGTTTTGTTTGCACCACAGTTCTGTTTGAACAAGGACCCAGAATAGACACCACTTAGTCCAAACATTTTGGAACTTATGAGTAAATCCAATTAAGATCTTGAAGTCAAATTTTTCTTTGTCTTTGTTGACTTAAAGATCCCATATTTCACGTGCATGTAGGCAATAGTTAAAACATGAGCAGCACTGCATTCTGTAGAAACTTAAGTCAACTTGTAGCTTCTATGTTTCCATTAAAGACTGGTGAGAATAATACTCACCAAAGACATGGAAAACCTCAGTTCATTGTTCCCTCATTAGCTTTCCATTTTCCAGTAGAAAATGCTTCAAGTTTCTAGTAGAAGCTGTGCTTGAGGTTCACTGAGGCACAGAGAAGCAGCTCTATCCTCTAAGCAAGCGGTTAACTCACCTGAACGAGGGAGACCTGAATTTCAGTTTTTGCTCTCAAGATTGTTAATTTATTTTGGACTTTGAATACTAATTACACATATTTAGATTGTTCCTTGCTGTTCAGGGCAGGTGGGAAGAAAGAAAAAAAAAAAGAATGAGTGTGTGATATTCATCTCTCTCCAGTCAAGGATTAGGCATTTGAGCTGTAAGGGCAGCGGGGGTGTGTAATTATAGTCACTACTTTCTTTCCCCTAATGATTGCATAGTCGTGCTGGATGTTAAGAGTTTTCATTTTTGTTTCATGCCTAATAGAGGTAGCTTAGGTACATATTTCAGAAAGAAGGACCTTAAAAGGTAGGTGTTATGTTGCTAAACTTGCGTAAACCTAAATCTCTTTTTCGGTTTAGCTCTGAAAGATTTTCATCTTCAGATATGATAAGAAAGGTGCTTGGAAGGGAACAAAAGATTCATTATCACTTCTATTGCTGACAAGAGGTTGAAGTTCAACCATCCTAAAATCTGTATTGCTCCTTAGAGATATTTACCTAGACAGAAAATTTGAAACATAAATTTAGACTACATGCTTAATCTTTAGTTAATTAAAATTTGACGAGTCACATATATTGCAACTGAATGTGATAGTACTGACAAACAAATCAGGAATTTACTATTTTATATTCCCACTGTGCCTAAATCTATCAACAACATCCACGAGTTGTATTAGTGTAAAATGTGAATGCCTCTGTTCAAACATTGAATATTTTATACTGAAAAACTTCCTTTGTAATGTACATTGCGACTTTCCTGCCTAAAATATATCTTGAATCACACACAAGCTGCTGTGTCTTCCATTTAAAGCCCTAGATCTTGAGTTATCTGCTTGCATGAATATCCACATTTCTTTAGAAGGAAGCAATAGGTCTCTCCTAAGTGGAAAACTTAAATTTGACATAATGTAATCCTATAAATATGTAACGCAAAACCTCTTTTTTTTTTTTTTTTTTTTTTTTTTTTTTTACTTTTCCCAAATTTTTNAGCAAAACCTTTTTTTTTTTTTTTTTTTTTTTTTTTTTTTTTAATTTAACTGTCCCAACATTTTGTGGATCTGACCCTTTACTTTTGAATATTAATGATTAAGAATACCATTTTAATTGTACTTTTCTAATGTTTCTGTTCTGGTGATTACCCCTGAACCATTGTAAAGTCCTAAATTTGTCAGTACATTATAAACCAGAATGCAGAACAAAATCACTCAGAAAAGACAGTAGAGTGGAGGAGGTAAAAATTAAAATTAAATAAAGGAGATTAACAGCTTATCCTCTTTCTTTTTTATTATGTGTCTTGTGTAACTGTTAAAACACTTGATTTTTCTATAAAGACAGATGGAAAGACAAAGTACAGTAAGTTTAGGGAGAAGTATAAGCCTGAAGAGCTCTGGCACTGAAGTGAAGTAAGCTCTGTAGTGCATTGTGTATCACTGTGCATTGTATATGTTCTGTGTGCACTGTATATCATCTTCAAATATGTGTGTCATACTCAAGCAGCACTTCACTGGAATTGAAAACCACCCAAACAAATATTCTGTGTTGAATCAATATGTAATTTTCCTGGTTAGTGATGTATTTAGGCAGAATTGCTGTTAAATGTGAGAGGATTGCTCTTGGGTTCAGCAAGTGCTGTCACAATTGTTCAGGCTTTGATCTCTAGCGATCAGAGAAGGTAGCAGTGTCAAGCTCAGTCTGGAATTCATTCTTCCACCACAAGTGAATAAACCAGTTACTGAAGGAAGCAGTGCTCATTCTGTAACAGGTTAAATGATCTAAGAGTTTATGAGTTTTCAATTGTTAAACTGGAATTATCTATATACAGTGAAAATAGTCTTACATTGTAATAATGGTCTTATATTGTAATAAACAAGTACATCATTCTGAATAAAGACTGCACTTTCAAAGAAAATAAAATACCACAAAAATATAATGATTATTTGAAACAAAAATAACACAAAAAAAGTCTTAAAATCATAGAATCATAGAATGGTTTAGGTTGAAAGCAATCTTAAAGATCACCTCGTTCCAACCAAACTGTCATGGGCAAGGACACTTCCCACCTTGAACATTTTGAGGCATCCACAACTTCCCCGGGAAACCTGTTTCAGCGCCTCACCACTCTCACAGTAAAGAATTTATTCTTAACGTCTATTCTAAATCTACCCTCTTCCAGTTTGAAGCCATTACCCCTCATCCTATCACTACGCTCCCTGATAGAGGGTCCCTCCCCATCTTTCCTGTAGGCCCCTTTCAGATACTGGAAGGCCATTATAAGGTCCTCCTGGAGCCTTCTCTTCTCCAGGCTGAACAACCCCAACTTTCTCAGCCTGCCTTCATAGCAGAGGAGCTCTAACCCTGTGATCATCTTTGCGGCCCTCCACTGCACCCACTTCAACACGTCCTTCTTATGTTGGGAGCCCCAGAGCTGGACACGGTGTTCCAGGTGGGATCTCACAAAAGCAGAGTAGAAGAGCAAAATCACCTCCCTTGACCTGCTGGCCACACTTCTTTTGATGCGGCCCAGGATACAGGTGGCTTTCTGGGCTGCAAGGGTATGTTGCCGGCTCATGTTGAGCTTCTCATGCTTCTACCTCATCTCTTTCTTTTCACAGCATTTTTGTAATTGTTTGCACTGATACATTCCAAGAATAAGAAAGGCTTGTGAGATCTTATTTGTATTCTCTGATGCCTACACTTTGGGAGGGATATCTTCCATTTAAAAAGAGAAAGAAGTGCTCATACAGTAATCAAAACTGAGCAAGGAACATTCTTCAAGGAGGAAAAATATGTACCACTTTGCAAAATCCTATGGAGATTTCATAAATGTAACTACATATAAACATTTAGTACAGTCAAAGTCAAATAACAGTATATGTACCCTATACTACGTAAGAAAACAAACCATTATGTGTAAAATATGTGAACAGTGGAAAGAATCACGCAATCACGGAATTTTTAGAGTTGGAAGGGACCTCTAGAGATCATCTAGTCCAACTCCCCTGCTAAAGCAGGATTGCCTAGAGCACATTACTCAGGGCTACATCCAGGCGGGTCTTGAAAATCTCCAGAGAAGGGGACTCCACAACCTCCCTGGGCAGCCTGTTCCAGTGCTCGGTCACCCTCACCGTAAAGAAGTTTTTCCTTATGTTTGAATGGAACTTCCTCTGTTCCAACTTGTGCCCGTTGCCCTTCGCCCTGTCACTGGCAACCACTGGAAAGAGTCTGCCTGCATCCTCCTTCAACCCATCCTTAAGATACTTAGAAGCAAGAATAAGATGTCCCCTCAGCCTTCTCTTCTCCAGGCTCAAGAGTCCCAGCTCTCTCAGCCTTTCCTCAGAAGGGAGGTGCTCCAATCCCCCAATCATCTTTGTTGCCCTACGCTGGACTCTCTCCAGTAGTTCCCTGTCCCGCTTGAGCTGGGGAGCCCAGAACTGGACACAGTATTCTAGTTGTGGCCTCACCAGTGCCGAGTAGAGGGGGAGAATGACCTTCCTTGACCTACCGGCCACACTCTTCCCTATGCAGCCCAGGATTCCATTAGCCTTCCTGGCGACAAGGGCACATTGCTGGCTCATGGCTAATTTACTACCTACCAGGACCCCCAGATCCTTCTCCTCAGAACTGCTCTCCAGCAGGTTCACCCCCAGCCTTTATGGTGCCTAGCATTCTTCCTCCCTGGGTGCAGGACCCTGCACTTGCTCTTGTTGAACCTCATTAGGTTTTTCTCTGCCCAGCACTCCAGCCTGTCCAGGTCACACTGGATGGCAGTGTGGCCCTCTGGAGTGTCAGCCACCCCTCCCAGTTTGGTATCATCAGCGAACTTGCTGAGGATACACTCTGTCCCCTCATCCAGGTCATTGATGAATATGTTGAACAAGATCGGGCCGAGTATTGACTCCTGGGGGACACCACTGGTTACAGGCCTCTGTTTTTTCCAGGGATCAGCTGTCTATTTCCCCTCCAAGAAGAACTCCAGATCCTCAACATATATTCTACAATTTTTCTGGTCCTGCTGTTCTTCCATGTTCTTTCTTTTAAAAAAAGAAAATTAAAATAATTTACAAGTATCTCCATCTCCCTCCACAGTTTCCTACTCTCTTTCACCCCTGCTTACCTGAAGCAAAAGGTAGGAAGTCTTGCAACTGTCTAGGAGGAATTAATATGGTCATAGATCGGGTGGCAGGCCAGAAAAACAGATAACGGTTGCACCCATCTTATTTTCTTGGTGAAGGTGTTAATTTGCATGCTGTCTCCCAGCCATTGACCATACTTCATGAAACTTAATATCTCATAGAAATTTGTTATCTTTGAGACCTTAACCCACCTGTCAAATTTGAATGAAAATGTACAGTGAGATCTAATGTTATTAAAGGAAACTGACAGATGTGGAAAGAAACAGATGGACAAACAGAGAGAGCTATTATGTAAGCCTTATTCACTTAGGAAATTAAATTAAAAGTCCAGTTTGGGACTAGCTAGTTATTTTGACCAGGTATGTAGTGATATTTACATTCCATAATATGTTTATTGCACTTTTGGACACACTAACTGCATCTTATTATCTATCATTAAGGCTGGAACAGACTATCTTCCTATTAAACTATGTTTAAACATGATATTATAGTGAAAAGTAATTATTTTAGCAGAGGTATTTTACACTTCCCAGGTTAGGAGACCTAGCTTGGTTGTCTCAGCTTACCGACATGAAAAAAATTACTTGACTCCATCAGTCTATGTTTCATGGCTTATATTTAGGGAAAGTGGAACTAAAATTCACAGTGACATCCAAATCGAGCCCTGCAATTACAGCACATGCACTGACAAAAGTAACTTGTTAAGGGGAGAGTGCACTTTCTGGCTAATAGAAAGATATGATTGACAAGGAATAAATCTAAAGCTTGTTTTTGTTTCCTAATGGCTTTGGCTTGCAGGCATAGACTTCATGGAGTCATTTAACTTCACTTTTTCCGTCTCTTCAAAGCATCAAACAATCTATCAATTAGGAACTGTGAACACTCTGTCAAAATCTTGAACTAATGATTTTGGGAAGGAGTAGAAAGGAATCAGTCTGTGTTTCTGAAACAAACCTTTGCCTATGTTTTAAGATTTTTGTGTTGTGTTATATAGTGGAAACTTTAAATAAAATGTAAGAGAGACTTAAATTCTCCCAGTAACTCCTTTGGAAGTTTATTTTGGGAAATCTCATCTTGATAATGCTTCACTCATCTTATTTTGCAAGTTTAAGCAATTATTTTCTTACAATTATTCCCAAATATTTTATCCTTCCCTCCCCCTGCCTTATTTAAACTAAAACTCAACTGCATTGTTGTCACCTGTATTAAAGGAATTTATAATGAGATTGCAAACCAGAACATTAAGTGTCAACACTATCTTATATGGTACCAATGCCATTGCTGTATTTCATCTAATTTATTAGAAAAGAGATTTTTGCCACTTCTAAGAAAGGATTAACTCTCATTTTTGCCTTTATAATATCAAAATAAAACTTGTACATTGGACTACACCACAGCTAGAACAGTTTAGTTCAGAGAGGTCAGTGGAAACTAATTATAATATAGAAACGCCGCCAAGGCTTTGACTGGGATTGAACTGATCTTGTTGGATTGAGTGGGAGGTTTCTGCCAATTTCTCTAGCTTGCCATTACTAATTTAACAAAAATCATTATTGTTTGTAACTCATACTATGTTAAGGTACAATATTTTAAAATTTTTGCATGTCTACCTTGTTGGGAGAAAGAAAAAAAATACTAATTATTGTTTAGTCAAATCTAACTGGTGTTCCTGCATTCATGTATTTGCATTGTGAATTATATTTGTGAATCTAAAATTTTGTGAATAAGGACATAAATGAAGAAAATATATAAATATAAATAGTTTTAAAATCGTGGAATATAAAATAAGACTTTGAAAAATGGCACCAGGTTGTGTAACTGCAATTAAAAAGTGGAAGAACCATAAAAGTCTGCTTTTCAGACTTTTATTGCAATAACTTTCATTGAATGTTTTTTCCCCTCTCTTTTTTAACTAAAAGAGAGACCTCACTGGTATTAGCAAAAGCCAATAAATGCTACTTTTATTGTGAGTGAAGAGACACTGCTGCCTCACATCATTAGAAACAATTTCTAGGCTCCCAGAAGACACAGCTTAATTGATAAAACATTAGCGTGATAGAGAGCATTTGTCAAAAGTTAGACTTCTGAACTTACTAGAACTTAAGGAAAATGAGCTGAAGTTTTTTTTTAAAACTACCTCTTCTTTAAAAAGAAGTTCTGTTTTTCCTTGTTATTTTTTTATCTATTATCTGTAACATTTTTTGTATTTTATAATGGAAAACACAATTATTTTTTTTTTAGATAGATTGCTTTGAATCCTGTGGTGCATGTAATTTAACTTTTTATTATGAATAATCTCTTAGTAGTTCTCTCTGGTCTTCTAATGAATTGTTATTACAGATCTGATTTGATTTTAACTTACTTCTGTAATTTTTTTTCTCAAAAGCTATTGCTCCTCTACATATCATAACAGTCTTCAGGTTTCTCATATGTTCTTCTAACATACTTTGATTCACCTTTAGTGAAGTAAGGCCCCATGGTCACACTTGCTGCAGCAATGGAAGACCAAATTATAACATTCTACAAAAAAAATTCAGCGAGGAGCTATACAATTATAGAATTATAAAATCATAGAAATATCAGAAGGAGGAAATATCCAAAGTTCATAGAGGCCAATTTTGCCTAAACTCGATAAACTGTCCTGACAGATGCATATTTAGTCTTTCCTTCCTCACCTCCCACTGTAGACCATGTTTTCTCAACTTTTTGTCATTATTGTTGTTCTGATATTCTCTCACCAATTGCTTTATACTATTTTGTAATTGTGAGAACTCATGATATACTTCAGCTGAAGACTCATTAAAACAAACAGAGAAGAATAATTCCTTAATTTAATGGAAAATATTTGCATCTCTGAATGAGATTTTATTTTTTGAAAAGTGACTTTACTGACATGTTGTGATGTAGTATAAAGTTTGTTTGGTTTTTTTTTGTTGTTTCTTTTTTTTTTTTTGGGGGGGTGGTAGCTGGGGGAGAGGGGCCTGACATGTTCCTTCTTGGACAGTTTTTCCCTGCTTTATATTTTCACACTTTTTATATATGTCTGGACATGTGAACTTTTTTTCATCTTATTTTCTCCCCCTGCCTTTGCTGAGGAGATAAAGAGATGGAGCTGCATGGTGGGTGCCTGGCAGCCACCACAGTAGTGCTTAAAGGAACGTCACTGAAATTCTGGACCACAGAGGTGAATCCTTAAAGGAGTTCTTCTTTCAGTTCCCTAGAAAATAAGGAGTAATACACAGTCCTCAAGGTACCTAATCAAATTATTACGGCATTAACAGAAATTTGTTGTGCATAAGAGAATTTTCAATTTTATAAAATTTTAATTGGAATCATGTTAATACATAGTAACTACCAGCTGATTGTTGTAAAACAAGTGAAAAACATTAATTTTGACATGATCAGAGAGTTATATGCAGGGGTTTTAAAAATAATAACCATTATTTAGAATAGCCATTTTCCTGGTCTTGCTCCATTTGGAGTGAAAAATAGAAGACAAAGGTAGAATGATATGACATGTATTTCAGCTAGATGTCAATAGACATCACCTTCAGGAGAGACCTCAAGTTTACTGAAAAAGGAATTCTGAAGACCTAGCTTAAACCAGTTATCACTTTTAAAACTGGTAACATTAGGTGAAATAAATCTCATGAGGCTTTTGCAGAAGCAGTATGAGGGACTTTACCCGCTGTTTTTTTTCAATGGCAATCTGTTAAAAAAAATCTTGCAAATCTTGCACCTTTTTCCATCTCTCTGCTCAGTCTCTCATAAAGAAGATTTAAAAGGAACAAAGATTTAAAAGGATTTAAATTGATGGAAGAACATTTCACAGTCTAGTAGTTTAAGTATCAAGGAGGAAGTGAAAAAAATGAAGAAAAATTCATTTTAGAGCTGAAAAAGAAAATTAATCACGTAGTCTGACAACCCGTACAATAGATTTTCATCTATACCTGTACTATGCCCCAAAATTTGTTTGACCAAACTTGGTGCTCTGTAAAGACTTCTGATTATGAAAATTTCAACCCACAATTCCAGTAGGCAGTTTGTTCCAATTATTAAGTTGTTTAAAATTGTTTAGTGTGTGCAATGTGTGACTCTACAGATTATATCATCAGAAGATAAAGCTAATCTTCTGAAAAAAAAAAAGTTATTTTATCTGTATTCATCTTGGAACCATGTACAAGAAAAAGAAATGATGGCAGAGGATAAAGATAAACACTGCGGGAATGCAAAGAACCAGCAAGGAAGAGTAACTTACCATTAATAAGGCATATTAAAGTTTGATCTCTAAGACTGAGATAGTTATCTCCAAAAGGTAATTAATGTAAACCTGAAAGAAAGATACAAGACAGGTGAGATTAATTCCATTCTGGAAGTACCTGTTTATCTACCTTTGCTACACAGGCAGCTCAGTCAGAATTTCTAAAGTTTAGATGATCAAAATTAAAACAAAATTATCTTAATTAGTGAAATCATATAATTTACATATAATAACATTGATGGTTTCAACACTTCAACATACTGAAGATTATTACAGGGATACTATAATTTTATTGTATAAAGCACTTCATTGGTGATAAAATGGATTATAAATTATAAATAGATAAGAAATAATCATTCCTCCCTTTTCTGGGCAAGGAAGGTAGGACCTTTTGAATATTTTTAAGTCAAACATTTTTTCTTTAAATTCCTGTATTGTATTGTGTTAAAGCATACTACTTGTGAAGCGCTAAAACCTAGATTTTTATTTTTTTTCAGCTGATGGCAGATTTCATGAACTGGTTATCTAGATATGATTCTATAAATTCTAAAATCCTTAATTCCTCAGGAATTTTTATTGAGTAGAAGGAGAGAGTAAAAGAGGAATAACTTCAAATTTTATCCTAAAGTGTTTAAAACAATCTTGTCTTTTTCGGTCCTGAAACTTTTCTAATTAATTCAAAGTTTTAAGTGAGAAATATGAGCGGAGATCAGGTTTTAAAAAGAATTATTTTGAAACCACTGTGCAGCCACTCTCTTTTTAAACCTGAGAATCACATTCCAGAAGGGCACTCATACAAAGTTCCTGTGATCTAACAAGGCTCTGCAAACATTCAGTCTTATAATATAGGACAATTTAACATGGAAACTCCAGTACAGACTTACATGCTATACAGCCTCATAAAGGTTTTCTACTGTATAACATTTTTATGATCCTTTTCATCAGAAAGGACTAAGGCTTCAAGCTGCATAGATAACTTCAGATACTTTAGACTATGAAAGGAACCCTACTGAAATTAAAAAAAAAAAAAACAAACCAAAAAAACCAAACAAAAACCAAACACCTCAAACTCTTCAAGTTTAGATCCAGAATAATGACTGAATTTGGAATAGTCTAATCACTTCATGGATGTAATCAACTATAAGTAAATGGAAAGGAGAGGGGTTCTCATGTTCAATAAAATGATTGTCTAACCTACTAAACAACACCTGATCACTTCACTTTACAAGAGAAGATATTCTCTTTATCATTACTTGAATCATAGGCATCCGTACATACTACTTATACCAAAAGCTATTTTATAGTAATTTTATTTTAATCATCTTTTCTTCCTCTTATTGCTTCCATTCTATTTCACAAACTACCAAGCAATAAAATAATTTTTCATCTCATTTTTATGTCTTTTATAAAATTCCCTTACTGAATTCAATGGAATTTTTGTTTAAGACATGAATAAAATCAAGGTAATGACTTTCTTTTGCCCTGCTCTTGAGGCTTCTGAACAGAAGGTGAACATATCAAGCTTAAGTCAATTTGGGTATGCTTTTAGGCCAGCTGAAATGAAAGACCTTATAAACTCAAGAAAGGTGGACATAAGTGATTTTTAACATTTTATTTTTTAAAAAAATTCTTCTCTGAGGTTCAGATGGGTACTCTTTTAAGATTTGCTTATCACATCCTTAATTTGCTGTTAAATTACAACACTGCATTCAAACAGTAATTAACATTTCTGTAATACCCTGTACTAAATAAAACTTCCTCTGAAGTACTTAATTTAATTATTTTTAAAAGAAAGTGTTTCTGTTCTGTATTATCTAAATTCTAGAAAGTGTTACTTTCCACTGGCTTTAGTATATTGTATCATCCATTTTAATTTGCTTGCCCAAAATTCTTTATCCATTAGGTTATGCCAGTTACTGATGATGTAGTTCAATGAAGTGACAGTCTCTCTTACGTAATTCTAATGCTTAGAAGAACCGAAGTTCTTTTTCCTGATCATAGGATTAATAAAGTGGAAATTAATTTTCTATGCATAGCTTCCTGTCTTGCTTTTTCAATATCTCAGTCTAAAAGTTTAGTTTCCATTCTATGCTTCTCACAAGGTCCTTTTCCAGCGCTTGGTCACACTGGGACAATATGGACTGTTTTCATTTTACTCAGCTTTCTGCTGATCTCTGTTCTAGTTGTCCTCAGAGACGAATAAGCCCTTTCAGACAGTCATTCATCTGAATTGTGTCTTAGAGGCTCTTTTTGGGTAGGATGAATTTCTCTAGTGTGCCTATATTTTTCCTCCTACAATTTAAGGATTTTTTGGGTAAATAACTCAAATGTGAACCTCAACACTAGAGACTGACATTGTTGAATGAAACCCATTCCTTAACTCCCTGTTTCCCTTGATGAGCTCCGTTCCCCCAGCCATTCCTGCTGCCAATCTGCAGATACCCAGCAAATCTCTCTAAAACCAGAATTGAAGTTCGGCCCCGGAACTGGAATTATCATCAGACGCAGCTGGGAGGCCATGCCAGTGGGTTAATGAGGGTCACGGTCCGGTGCAGGGATGAGGGTGGGAACTGAAATGCATCTCACCACCCTGGCTCACACAGCTCATCCCACTTCATCCTGGCCCCAGCTACGTGGCAGCATCTGCAGCTCCAGCTGGGGGCATGGGCAGCCAAACCCCCGTGGGGCTGGGGTTTCAGTCAGGACCCTACACCTTTCCCTGAGGAACTCTCAAGCCTGTGATTTGTGTTTGGTGAATTTAATCCCCCCAGCCCCACTTCCGTTAGGGATTGAATGACCTCTCACTGCTGTTGTTATTGTCGCTTTTCACTGGTGTTTTCTACCATTCCCCAGTGCTAACGTCACCTAGCAATGTACACTCTATGTCTGCCTAATAAATGATGCATAAAAAATACCAATTTTTCCTGACTGTAAAGTTGCAATTTTATTTTTCATTTTCAAAGTTTCTTCAGTTTTAACTTGTCCATATACATTCCCTGAAGGCTTTCACTCCTCAATTTCACTACTATTTAGGAAAAATACAAATACCATATTGTATGATGCTGTCTTTGTAGAAGTGCAATTAAGCCTGCCAGTAATACAAATGGTAATGTTACGGACGGACTATATATATGAAAACATCACAAGGATAATGCCCTGCAATGTCAGCTCTTATGCCTCGGTGACAAAGCACTCTAATAATAGTTATCTACAGAGATGTATTCTACACTCCAGTGAGTTAACAAATTCTAACCCTCAGAGCCTAAAATAGAAGAATAAGAGAAATAATTTTCTCCATCTGTTGAACTCTCTTCTGCTGCTTCTAGTGACTCTTCATTTGCTTTGAAACAACTATTCCCACTGCATCTGGTAGAAATAACTCATCAGCAAATGCTACTATTCTGTTTCCTTTAATAGAAGTTAAATAAGCATTCTGAGGTGTGTCCAAGGTGTATTTACTCCCAAGTTAGAAGTAAATTATATCAAAACCTTTTTAAGGAATAAAGTTAGCATCAGTATCAATATCTCCTCATTTTATCTCTTTGTTTCAAATTAATGAAATTCTGAAAATAATTAATGACATGCGGTGTGAATCAACTAGCAAACTCATCTTCAGTAACAAGTGCAGATATGGAAACAATACACTTTTCTGTTTGTTAATTAGTTTATAAATCATATGCCTTCAGAGAAACAAAATACAGAAGTTGTTTTAAAGAAATTAAATAGCAATGTGGGAATAAACACAGCAAGAGTGTATTGAATGTTATTGGGCACCAAAAAATCTGAAATCTTTTGTGCCACGTGATTTGGACATTCTGCATTTCATATTCTAAAAGAAATATCAGGAAGTTAAAAACTGTAAAAGGTGCAAAAGGAGCTTTGAGGGATAAACCTGCTACTGTGAGCATCATGATGACCTCTACCTATACAGCTTAGTCAAAGGACTGAGCAGTAACTTCGTAACAGTATATAAACATCCTCACACAGAAAGAACACTAGATACCAAGGGCTATAAAATCTTTCAAGAAAGAGGAAATAAGTAATGGAAGCTTAAACTGAATATGTTTAAATATCAATGTAAAGGATGACTTTTTTTAAAAAAACAAGGATAATAAATAAATGTAATAAAATACCAAGAAAAATGTTAGATCCTCACATACTTTGATGCCCAGAGAATTAGATGCATTTCCAAAAGATATGTTCTACACAAATAAAAGGACAAATTCTATGGTCTGTGATATATAGGAGAGGTCAGACAGAATTACTGAATGTTCCCTATTGTCCTTTCACTTTATTAATCTGTTTTATAGTCTTGGTGAGTAGGGCTCTGAAAGGTGCAGACATCTATTTATGAATCCAGTTGCAGGAACAGGAACTAAAGAAAATGCAGAAATGAGAGAGAAAAAGTATAATGAATAGAAAGATAGCTATGGTACTTGAATGCTGCGAGTTACCATGCATAAGTAAAGAAGGTGATAATACCAAGGAACATCAGTTATGCATGCCTGACCATACCTTTATCCCTAATGTATATTTACTATAAAGTATTTAATTGCATTATCATATATTTATTATCACAAGACTACTGGCTCATTCACTGTGCACAGAAAATTGTGAGTGAAGTAGCTGAGCTAAATTTAGTTTAATCGTAACTATTTAATGGGTTGTTCTTTGCCTTGTGCGTAGTTATCAGCAAATCCACATGTAGAGTACTTAAAGTTGTTCTCAGTAATATCTTTGGATTTCTAAAGTGTCTTCCTTATTAATCAGATTTGCTTCAGATTTTTATTATGGGAAATGCAAATACAATTTGAATAAAAATTAATTAGAGATCCAAAGAATTATTTTGGATTCACCTAAAGTGAGTCACTTTCTCATATATTCTGCTTATTATTCAAATTATCCACCCAATTAGGTAGGGTCTTGTGGATTTATTTATTTATTTAATCATACGCATAAAGATATTTTCAAAACAAATACAAAGCATTTCATCTAAACTGATGAATTGTCTTTATCCCACAAGGCCACAAAACAAATACAATAGTGAAACTTTGGGGAACAGTTTAGAAATGTCTGTTTATTGGCTGAATATATGATAGTTGACCTAAATACTGAGGAAGAGAGAATATAGTACTAACGATGAAAGACAAGTAGGTGACTGGGAATTTCTTGCATGGATTTATCACAGGTAAATCATGTCCGACCAAACTAAAGACCTTTTCTGTGACAAGATGAATGGCTTTGTGAACGAAGAGAAAACAGGATGCTGGTTACTTTTACTTAATGGTACGGTACGGTTTGGATAGGTGAACTGTATGATAGGCGGACCACTGGTTGTTGCAGTGCAGTACAAAGTCCATTTAGTGACCAGTAATGAACAGAATTTCTCAGGAGCTTATAAGCAGGTAATACTCTGTACTGCCTTTATTAATGACATGAACAAGGGGATTGAATTTACCCACATAAAATTTGTGGACAGTAAAAAAACTTGACACCTGTTGGATATGATGGAAGAAATCACAGAATGGTAGGGGTTGAAAAGGACCTTTGGAGATCTAGTCCAATGCCCCTGCCAAAGCAGGTTCACCTAGAGCAGGTTGCACAGGAACGCATTCAGGTGGGTTTTGATTATCTCCAGAGAAGGAGACTCCACAACCTCTATGGGCAGCCTATTCCAGTGGTCTGGCACCCTCAAAGTAAAGAAGTTTTTCCTCATGTTCAAATAGAATTTCCTGTGTTCCAATTTGTGCCTGTTGCCTCTTTTCCTGTCACCAGACAAACTGAAAAGAGTCTGGTCCCATCGTCTAGACGCCCACTCTTTAGATATTTATAAGCACTGAAAAAATCCCCTCAGCCATCACTTCTGTAGACTAAACAGACCCAGATCTCTCAGACATGCCTCATAAGAGAGATGCTTCATTCCCTTGATCATCTTTGTAGTCCTCCACTGGACTCTCTCCAGTATTTCCTTCTCTTTCTTGAACTGGGGAGCCCAGAAATGGACACAGTACTCCAGGTGTGGCCTCACCAGGGCAGAGTAGAAGGGGAGGGTAACCCCATGGGGTTATTCCTCCCCAAGTGAAGAACCTTATGCTTGCCCTTGTTGAACTTCATGAGGTTTCTCTCTGCCCAACTCTCCAGCCTGTCCAGGTCATGCTGAATGGCAGCACAGCCTTCCGGTGTGTCAGCCACCCCTCCCAGTTTTGTGTCATCAGCAAACTTGCTGAGGGTACACTCTATCCCTTCATCCAGGTCATTGATGAATATGTTGAACAGGACTGGACCCAGTACTGACCCCAGGGAACACCACTTGTCACAGACCTCCAGCTAGACTCTGTGCCACTAATCACAACCCTCTGAGCTCTATCTGCCAGCCAGTTTTCAATCCACCCCACCATCCATTCATCCAACCCACACTTCCCAAGCTTGCCTATGAGGATGCTGTGGGAGATGGTGTTGAAAGCCTTGCTGAAGTCAAGGTAGACAACATCCGCTGCCCTCCCCTCATCTATTTGTGCAGTCACACCATCATAGAAGGCTATCAGATTATTCAGACATGACTTCCCCTTGATGAATCCATGTTGACTACTTCTGATAACCTTTTCCTCCAGATGTTTTGAGATGATGCCCAGAACGAGCTGTTCCATCGTCTTTCCAGGGATGGAGATAACATTATTCATGTTGTGTTTGGCCATTTCTAACAGGTGGGAGGAATCCATCTTTTGCAGTACCTTTCTTTCCTTATTGAATACAGAGAGCACCCAGCCTGTTGTCTACCAGCTGATGCTTTCATAGTCAGTGAAATTAATTTAGGTCTTACTGTCAAAACTATCATGTATTCTCTTAAACCCAGGACAATCTATTTCATTAATGCTTCTGCTCTGTACGTTTGCAGCGGCTGTGAAACTATACTGCTTTAGTCTCTGATAATCTAATTTTGAATTAATACCCTGCAGAAGAACAAATTCTGAATCTCTATAGACCAATGGATTAAATAACCTGGCAAAGTGGAGGAAGAAAAACACAAGCAAAGCCTTGGAATGTATCATTGTTAACAGCAGGACACATTTCAAGTTTAATGGCTTATTCTGCAGAGTCCCATTTGAGGATGGTAACTGTACATTGTATTTTTCATTATAAACTGTGCTGAGATTCAAATCACTCACAACTGTTAGTTTAGCCTGTGTTTTTATTTTCTCTCTTCTTCAACTCATTGAGAATTCCTAAGCAGATCATGATTTTCTTGTGTTTGCTACTACAGTTTTGCTACTGGTATAGATTGATTGTTGAGTTTATTACAACTTTATGCAGCTGTCAATGTTCAGGCTAAATGAAGAAACTAGTGTACTCTGTGTTTAGAAGAAAATGCTAAACCACAATTCATGGTTAAAACACAAGAAATCCTGGGTAATAACTGAGATATAGGATTGTAATGGGTACTTTTATAAAAATATAAGGCAGAACAATAATTTGATTTCATGGATACCATGCAATGAGATGGAAAAGGATGAGAGAAAGTCTCAAGGACAGATAGGAAAGACCTAGAAGATATATCCCTCTTACACAACTAAACAAACAAACAAAACCTATAAGCAGCAAATTTTGGGGAAAGAGAAACCTAGGAAGAGGGTTTTGAACAGTGAAATTGACTCTAGTTCTTGTTTCTTCTGGATTTTTCTTCTGGAATTTTCCATCAGTTCTTTCTAAGGAAGTCTATTTACATACAAAAATATCTTATTGTTGTTATTTTTCTTTCTTGATAGATTAAAACCAGAAGTCTCTGAATATTTATTAACCACATGTATCATGGTTTGTAAGTGTTCTGCCCTCCCACATGATCTGTAAAACCTTAGATCTGACAATGATTCGGTTTGAAACCTAAGGTTTGAAACAAAGGTAATTATAAGATGATAATTCCATGAATAAAAAAAAAAAAAAAAAAAAAAAGATGGGTAAACCCTTACAAAAGGGTCAGC
>VYXH01009055.1:99693-184726 GCA_013397275.1 Burhinus bistriatus | reverse complement strand
AATCATAGAATGATTGAGGTTGGAAGGGATGTCTGGAGGTGATCTGGTCCAACCACACTGCTCAAGCACAGCTATCTAGAGCTGGTTGCCCAGGACTACGTCCAGATGGCTTTTGAATATTTTCAGGATGGAAGACTCCACCACCTCTCTGAGCAACCTGTTCCAGTGCTCAGTCACCCTCCCAGTAAAGAAGTGTTTCCTGATGTTCAGGTCAAATCTCCTGTGATTCAGTTTGTGCCCATTGCTTCTGGTTCTGTCACTGGGCACTGCGGAAAAGAGCCTGGCTCTGTCTTCTTCACTACCTCCCTTCAGGTGTTTATAGACATTGATGAGATCTCCCATGCACCTTCTCTTCTGCAAGCTAAACAGTTCCAGCTCTCTCAGCCTTTCCTCATATGAGAGGTGCTCCAGTCCTTTAATCATTCAGCAGCCCTTCTCTGAACACTTTCCAGTANTTTTTTTTTTTTTCCCCCACTTTCTGATGCTCCACCAAATCATAGAATGATTGAGGTTGGAAGGGATGTCTGGAGGTGATCTGGTCCAACCACACTGCTCAAGCACAGCTATCTAGAGCTGGTTGCCCAGGACTACGTCCAGATGGCTTTTGAATATTTTCAGGATGGAAGACTCCACCACCTCTCTGAGCAACCTGTTCCAGTGCTCAGTCACCCTCCCAGTAAAGAAGTGTTTCCTGATGTTCAGGTCAAATCTCCTGTGATTCAGTTTGTGCCCATTGCTTCTGGTTCTGTCACTGGGCACTGCGGAAAAGAGCCTGGCTCTGTCTTCTTCACTACCTCCCTTCAGGTGTTTATAGACATTGATGAGATCTCCCATGCACCTTCTCTTCTGCAAGCTAAACAGTTCCAGCTCTCTCAGCCTTTCCTCATATGAGAGGTGCTCCAGTCCTTTAATCATTCAGCAGCCCTTCTCTGAACACTTTCCAGTATCTCTTGTACTGAAGAGCCCAGAACTGGACGCAGCACTCCAGGTGTGGCCTCACCAGTGCTGTGTAGAGAGGGAGGATCACCTCCCTCAATCTGATGGCAACACGCTTTCTAATGTGGCCCAGGATACCATTAGCCTTTTTTGCAAGGGCACGTTGTTGACTCCTGTTCAGCTTGGTGTTCACCAAGACCCCCAGCCTTTTTTTGGAGAGCTGGGTGGCCTTTCCAGCTGGGTGGCCACCAGCATGAACTGGTGCATGGGGTTGTTCTTGCCCAGGTGCAGGACTTTTCACTGGACTTCATGAGATTTCTGTCATCCAATTTCTCCAGCCTGCTGAGGTCCCTCTGGATGGTGGCATGATGCCCTGGCATATCAGCCACTTCTCCCAGTTTTATGTCTTCTGCAAACTTGCTGAAGGTGCACTTTGCCCTATTATCCAGATCATCAATGAAGATGTTAAACAGTATTGGACCCAGTTCTGACCCCTGGGGTACACCATTTCTGTCCTACAACCAAAAACAATGCTCAAAGGTTTCTGCTTTAGTAATAGTGCTCTTCTTCAAAAATCTATCTAGTGAATTAGGACTAAGGGGAGGGTGATCTTCCAGAAGCAAGATAACAATTTTGATAGATGCCCAGTGTCAATGGTAAAATCCTAACTGAATTTTTTCAGATAATATATCTCACCTTGACCTGGTGAGTGTCAGTCAGCATTGAGAAGGATTTTTCATGCATTTTGGAAAGAAAAACACTGAAAAAGCCATTGACAAGCTATGGAGCAAGGTCAGGACTATGGTTACTATTAACTGACAGGCACTCCACAGTGAGATAAATACTGTAGGAATTACAAATACACTCCCTAGGCTTCAAACTGCCAATGTGTGGCCGCCATCTGAATGTATGACAACTAGCAGCACTGTGGGACACCAGAGTTTCTGTGTTTTAGCATAGATAACAGCTTTGGGTTTAAGCGTTGAAAATACATTTATGGGTGTTCTCCCAGCATGACTAAACCAGACATGCAATCTGAAGTGAGCTAGAACAAAAATGGAGAAGAGCTGCAAAACTCTTTTTTTTTGTTAACTTACAGAGTGGAACTCCTTAGATATGCTTCATATGTTACCCTTTTTAAGCAGGGCCTTTTACACATGCTGGTGAAAAATTTGAGAAGATAATTCCTGCCAGGACTTTCTTAACTTTCTGCATGAAAAGGAGGAAAGCACTTGTCCAAGCTGCCTCCAAATATCTTTTTCTTGTCTTATGCAGATCAGATCTCTCCCCACAGAAGTGGGAATCACACAGTGCGCTCACAAATAGATAGCAGCTAACTCCATGCCTGTAACACACAGACATGCGTAATGGATTGTTGTTTCATTCCCTCTCCCTGTTAAATGGAATTTAGCACTCCTACTTCCACTTTTTTATGATCATTATGCCTGCACCTTCCCCTCTGTTTTTCTTCACATCTGCTCCAATTTCAGGAGTCACTGTTTCCCCCTTCCCTCATAAAGAATGCAAAGGAGTCTCAGAGAGCAGGTGAAAAGTGTGATGAAACACAAGATATATAAAGGGAAGGTAAATACAGATGGAGTTATTGAGGTCAGACTTTTATTACATGAACATGCTTTATTCTGGTCAGAAGCAGAAAGCTCTTGCACACTTAAAACATAAAGACCTTGCCATAATGCCAAATGAAACATGGCTAATGCATGAGTTTTAAGCTCTGGAGCACAAGACATCTGTACTATTGTGTTGGTAGTGTGTGTGCACGGTTTTGGCTCTAGCCAACACAGACTGGAAATGGCAAAGGCCACGGGTTATTCCCAGTAGAACAAAATCACTCAAAGATCAGTTTCTTTTATGTTCCTCCAATGCTGCCCTACCAGGCTGCTTCTTCTACCTTCATGCCATATCTCAGAGTGTTTAAAACATAACACACATATTTTAAACTATGAAAATACTTCACTTATGGGCTGCAAACAAGCTTTTCGTTATTGCAGAATTTAAAACACCTACATGGCAACAGTTATATCTCGGGGCCCCGGTGACACCATATAGGGCCTGAGAAAAAGGATTGTACAATGTGGTCAGTCTGTGGCACAATCTGTAGAATGGCCTTTTTTGGTATAGCATAGATGCAAAGGAAAGTGTAAAAAAGCTATGTATAGAATAGCAGTAAAAGATGTTTACAGGGAGTAGATAAAGCCCATTCCTCAGTCTCGTTCTAGTCTCCTGCTTTGCAACCAACCTCTTAGATCAGCTGAGCAGCCTCACTCAAGGTGGAAAATACCTTTAAGCAATCCCACTCCTCCCTCCATGTTCCTCCTGTGTGGAACAGGAGGCAAGAAGCCAAAAACAAGAGGTGAACTTCAGTGTCTCCTCCTCCCCACACACCCCGGGACCGGAGGGTCCACACAGGATATCAGCAGGACCGGCACAGCTAGTTGGCATCCGTTTATGTGGACTCACAGTAGTGAGCAATGGGGGTCTTGTAGGTATTTTGGTGAGGTAGTGGTTTCTTTGTGGCTTTGGAGGCAGTGCAAGACTTCTGTTGAATTTGTCAGATGAAGCTTAAGCTTATAATACAAGGGTCAAACTTTTAGGATGGTATTGAAACATTAAAAGTATTATTCCCTGATCTGTGGTTCAGAATAAAGCTCTGGAATTTGTTTCAGTACTTTATTGCTTTTGTTGTCTTCAGAAATGCTTAGAGGTGGTTTCCCGATCTCATCTTTGACCTTTCTTTTAAAAGAGCACATGCATTGATGAACATAGATTGATGAAGATTTCTTTGCATCTCATCTCAGCCCTCTATGGAAATCAAACTATTTGCATTCTTCTTCAGTTTTATTTTAAATTATGTGATCTGAATTACAATTATAGAATACTGTATGTCAATGAAAATCTGTTTACTGTAAATAAAAATGGGAGAAAGAATATTAACATAAAATGTAAATCTATAAAGTTGGCTAATTGTCTTCAAAGATAATTATATTCTCAGATTAACATAAGGACAGCAGTGGACTTTTCTTTGTGATAAAGAATTCAGTATCAATTCATCTTAACTAACATGGCCAAATAGTGGAAAATATTCCACCTAAAAATGTCAGATATTGAAGTGACAAGACCTAGGAAAATGAACTCAGGCATCAATTTATTTTTTACACTTTTCAGATAATAAAATAAGAGAAAGGTTTCTAGAAATAAGAAAAAGTAAATCTTTAAAGTGTCCTGCATACCTTATTCTAAAATATATCCATTTGTGTGTCTGTGTTGTGTCCAAACTTTTCCGTTGACAGGTGTGATTCATCTCATTAAATTCTAGCCACCGAGAAGACTGATAGCCTAGCTTCCTATCTGGTCAGGACTGGCATTTCCAGAGAGAGTTTCATACTCCACTAGCTCAGATCTTAAGAAGAGACCAATCGCCTGCAATGTTTTCCTCCCATCAAGTGCTGAGGAAACCTAGGACGACTTATTTGGACTAAACACTTTTTGTTGATGACTACAATTAGCTGAGATGAATCCTGTTATTCCTTTTTGTTCCTAAGTTTTAACCAGCCATGCTGAAATCCTTGCGCAAGTGTGATAGCACATAGATAGAAACGTTGTATCAAAAATATAAAGCATAATGCAGGTACTAAGTTGGCTTATTTTATTTCCCCTCTCCTCTCCCTTCTAGATGAATATTCTTTAGTTTGTACATGATGGGTTTTACTCTGAATCTTTTTCCTTTAGTAGCTTTTAATTTTCTTTTCTCTTCCATTTTTCTTCACACAATTCATATCATATTCCCCTTCTTCTAGCCAGTCCCAGTTGTACCATCTGTTTCTTTCCCATCTATATTCCAGCTCTTCACTATTTTGTATTTGTTTCAGATGTCTTTGTACATAATATTTCAGGAATACCATCAGAACATCTATATACCATGTGACAACTATACTAGTAGATGATAGAGAGCTACAGCATGGGTACAATACTGGTCTGGCCATCCATACTGTTAAACTGTTAACATAGTTTTGACTTGTGCTAATTAATTTTCTCCCAGACAGCTCCAAACACGCTTCAGGGATGTCATGTTACATATGTATAGAAGAAAATAAAAGTCTTTGGAGACTTAATCCATTTTAATGAATGTATACAGAGCATATGCAACACCGGATTTCTAATTTCAGTGATAAATAACAAATAGTGTAACTTGACCAAATATTGAATTTTTTTCACAGGAAAAGAAAAAAAAAACAGAGCAAAACTACATATCCCCCTTTAAAGAATACCACAACATGAAAATGAAAGTACTTTTATAGTTTGTTAAAGAACACCACAATGCAAACAGCAAGGCCAAGTGAAGAATCTAACCATTTCCAAAAGTAGTCTTTACCATGATCTCTTTAAGATGCCTGGCTTTGGTTTTGGGGTTTTTTGATTGTTTGCCTGTTATCTCTGAAAACATCTATATGCACACACTTCCAAAAATCTCATTCTGAGACAGTTGCCAGAAATGGAAAATTTGAACCAGGTGGCTTAGTTTGGAAAATTTAATAAAAACTCAGAAAAGAGATTTTTGATGGGAAGTAATGGATAATGTAATAGCATGTGGTGCTGTCAGGTGTTATACTTGTAAATTCATTACATATTACTTAATTTTTGGGAAACTTTTTCTTAATCCCTTAAACTGTAACTGTCTAGGGAGAAAGAAGGTTGTCAATTTAAAATCTACAATTTAAATAAAGCTATTGCATCAAGTTTAATCATTTATGTTCAGCCTACATTAATTTCTGCAGTTTGAATGGAGAAAATATTTGTAATGCAAATAAAATAAGTGTGATGACTAGTAATGTGACACTGGGAATTCTCTGAACTACTGCTGAACTCTGTTGTGGCTCAGAAGAAGTGGTCATTATACTTACTGCACATGGCAGTGTCAGTGAAGTAATAAATATTAAATCTGTCCCTACAGGGAAGGAGAAGAAGTTTTTATTAATATGAGCTAAGTACCTGGGGTTATTCAAGAGTTTTCTTCTTATCAACTTTGAGAAGCAGAATTAAAATTAAAGTTGACATAGCAATACTGAATCAAATTAAGGAAAGACTTGCTGCTGAAGAAATTTCCGAATACTGGCAAATTAGATTATTTAAGTAATACAACAAATTCATAAGAACAGCTAAAGGACACCTCTTTAAAATTGTACTAACATGGCTAAAGATGAAGTACATAGTGAAGCGGAAGAAAAAGAGTCTGCCAGAGTGGATAAAGGGGATGCAAGCCTTCAAGGATAGAAGTGTGGCTTTATTTGCAACAAAACCTTGCTTTACAATATGAAATGTGTGTTTTATTAAAAAAAAACCCACAGTGAACTGATGCAGGTCACAGATAAAAAACCTCACAAGATTTAGCTTCATAACACTTCTTTCAGCTGGAAATTTCTGATTTGCTACAAGGACACAAAGGAGTGACTTCAGATTGTGAAACTATCAATGTAATTTAGAAATATTTGTATTTTACTCATCGTTATTAGTATTAGTTGTTTATTTATCACGTGCTGATTGCACAATAAAGTATATAAACATATTGCAATACATGCTTTTTTCAAGTGGTAGTCTAATCATTTAATGTAATATTAAAACACATGCCTAAAAAGGGAAGATAAATGGATGAATTTATACACCAAGAATTTAAATATATATTCTTTTAAATACCTAATGAAAATCAGTATTCTTTTTCATTTTGAAATAGAAATGTAGCCTGAGATGCTGCAAGTGTTAACAAAATATTAAATGAATTCCAGATTTGAAGACCTAGTGGTACTTTGGTTGTTTTATTGATCACGGAAAAACGACATAATGTATGTCTTGGCTTTGTAACTTCCTTGCCGTTTGTGTAACAGGCATGTATATTACCGAATAGGTGACCTAGATACTTGTTATATTTTGCACCAACACCCTTGACTTGCAAAATTTAGTAGCCATTTAATTGTACAAGTAAGCACTCAACTTTTGAGGTTGCTTTCTATTCCTTCCAATTTATTACCCTACTTTATTCTCAGAGGTTCCTGGAATTGAATACTTTGTCAGCTCTGTGCCTTCATTCTTTTCATATATTTTTGTCTCTGTCAACCTCTGGTTTCTCGTATTCTTTTGAACACATCAAAAGCTTATTTTCTGTTTTATGCATGTTAGAAAACTGAACAGGAGCCAAGCCAAGATTCGTCAAAATATGGTTTTGGACCTTGAGCAAAATGGCAGCCTATCAGAACTCCTCGCCAATGTCTCTGGAAGCTGGAGCTTAAACAAAGCACTAATTGATAAGAACAACTTTATTATTATTATACAGATCTGATAAAATAAATTATACCTACAGTCTGAGACAAATAATTTTGTTTTTGCTTTTAAATTACTTACAGGCTTCACTTGAGAAAATATTTCCATTCTCTAATGTTTGTGAAAAAGAATCCTCTGCCAGTCTTAAGAAGTTCACCTTCAAAACATATCTAAAAATAGAAAAGAATATGCTCTTCATGTCAAAAAGAAAAAGTGTTATGGCAAAATGGTATGCAGGTTTAACACAAATATACTGGCCTCACTTACCATGCAGGGGACCATAATCCAAACTTCATGTGTTTGTATGTTTATCTATATTTATCTCTCACTACATGTATGAATGCATGGCTACACTAGCTCCAGAGGTGGAGAGCAGTTCAGTAGTGTATCAGGAAGGTTACCAGCGGTTTTACACCTTAGAATGTATTGTCTGCCTGCAGACAGGGCACGCCAATCTCTCAGAGTTCTTCACATCCACCTCAGTGGACAGCATTTTTACCTTTGTGGTGAGTTATTTAGGCTATTTTTTTTATGTCTTGAAAAGTCATTTATTCATTCCCAATATTTTTTTGTTCTATTGCTTGCTGTATGTCTTCAAACTAGCTCATGAATTTCAAGCACGATGCTTGTCACAGGTAGTGGCAGATTTGTTCAAAGCACGGCTGCAGTCAGCTGCCTGTAATGTACAAGAGAAATATTTTACCAGTCAACATCATGTTTAACCCACATGCCCAAGGAGACTGTCTGACACGGAAGACATGACACCAACACTTGAAGAGAGATAAAGCCCTCCTGAGCATTGGGCATGCTTTTTCTTTTTATATTGACAGATTTAGGCAATTTCATAGGACAATATAACTCTTCCTCTATAACTGAGATTTCCAAGGGTTTGGGTATTTCAGCAAAGAAACAGACTAAAAGGGATGCTGACTTGAATGTATTTGCCTCGATTACAAAATGGGTAAGAGGCAATCCTCTGTCAGAGCAAAGGTGTAGCCTGTCAGACTCTAGGAAACACATCTGCTTTGCTGTTTCTAGTTACACCATTTGCAGAGGAAATTCTTGTAGATCTTTGGAGAAGTAGGTATTGTGGTTTCCTCCGCCAAATGATTCTTGTAGAATAGTAGTACTTTTAGTGACAGCAAGAATAAACAAGCACTCAATGGGGAAAAAAACGCAAAACCAAACACCAAAACCCACAACAGTTTCTTCTTTGTTCAGAGATATTCTGTATAACTGCTTACACAATCCCTTCTTACTTTCTTTCAAGGTCCCTAAGAATCTGAAGAATTTATGCTTGAGAGGGACCTTGAAGGACACTTCATTCTCTTCTATGAGAAGAAAATTGGAAGTATACAGATGGAAGTACACTATTGATGCAGCCAGATCAATTCCCACCCCTCCAAAAACCACTAACTAAACCCCACTTTCCCCAACTATATATTTGTATATTATGTGTATATGAAATGTATGGTGCATTTCACTGAGTAGTCCCAGGTAAGTAACGTAACTTTAAATTACCTGTCTTCACCCTACCCCAGGTATTGTACCAAAAAACCCCAACCAAACAACCAACCAAATGCCAAAATTGTGCAGAGTGCATTGGTAAAACTCTATGACTGGATTTATGAATTAATTTATTTATTAAAGGAATATTGTTTCCTTCCAGGTTCACCCTGCCTGTGATTCTGATCTGACTTATTTTCTCTAAGTTGTGAGACCTTTATGACATGCCATGACTCAAAGTATCAGAGTATCACTTGCAAACAGCAATGTTCACCCCTTGGGTGGATTGATTTTTGGTCTTGGCAGAAAGTCTGATAAAGATTGATTTCAAGACTCTTTTTGGGTGTTGGGGGTTACAGGCATGCTAATTCAAAAGGTCAAAGGTATCTAACATGGTCTTGGCCTCATATTTTTCATTGTATATCACAGTCCTCTATTTTTGTCTTTGTCAAAAGGTTTGCAATTCTTATTTTATTGTCAAATGAAATGTCATTAAGAGAAATTAAGTAGAATAATATTTTTCTTTTCTGTATATGCTCGTTATAAATGTCTACAATACACTCGACAGTTGAAGGATGATATATTGATTTCTTCTCTAATTTCAACTGTGAAACTGCAAGGCAGCTGGCTGGCTAAGCATTTTGAGATTCAAGATGGGTTCCCTCTATGAAAGAAATGGATTTTCTTTTTCTCTCTGATGGGACTACTGTCCAGGCAAAGTTAATGACATGCTACAGCAGCGTTTAAAATTTTTCAACACTACAGTACATCTCTGTCTAAATTAAAATAAACTGTATTAATACAAAACCCCATTGTTTTATATTCAGGCTTGGATACTACTCACAAAATTGTGTATTACTTTTCTTTACCTTCCTGAGGATAAAAAGACTTTACAGAAGAGTGCATTACAACAGTGTCTTTGAAATAATTATTAGGCTTTACAGAATGACTGTGCAACTAATTCCTAACTTCAGAAGAGTGGTTGTAGGACAGGACATTTTAAGCTTTGTTTTGGTTTGCAAAAAATTTTGCTATATATATTTTTTCAAAAGTCTTGAATTAGGATTCATCATACCTAAATTTAGCCCTAAAAATTTATATGTCTAATATAGACTCTTTTTCTAGTCCAAGGAAAGGGGCCTGTGCTTTGGACAGTAACTCATATAGTCTTGGGTGTAGGGAAAAAATCTAAATAGATTGCGTAAGTCTGTTGCAGTTAACATGGTTCCTATTGTAACCTGTACATAAGCAATAACTTGATAACTGGTTGCAATAACTGATTGTCTTTGTAGGATGTATTGGCCAGGGAAAAAGATGTTTCCCCTGATGCTTAAATTCTGTGCTCTTAATGTATCCATTTTGGGGGGGGGGGGGGACAGGGAGAATTCCATCTACTACAAAGCCGATGGCTGTAATTCAGGGCCAGGGACTTGGAACGGGCTGCCCAGGGAAGTGGTTGAGAGTCGCTATCTCCACAGGTATTTGAAAGACATGTAGGTGTGGTGCTTGGGTTTAGTGGTGGACTTGGCAGTGTTTAGTTAACAGTTGGAATCAATGATCTTAAAGGTCTTTTCCAATCTCTGAAAAAAACAGCAGTCTTGATTAGGTAGAATCCAAACCGTAACAGTTGAAAACATCTACTGAAAATTAGTCTTGATTGTGCTAGTCTAGGCTGGATTCAAACACATTTCCAGCAGAGCAGGAAATAATATGTTGACTTTATAATTCTAGTTTCAGAGAAGCATTGATATTTCCTACAATAAAAACAGTTCTTTTGGAAAACCACTAGTCTCTATCAGTTAATGTGTTGAAAAGGTATCAGGAGATGATCATAGGTGTGCAGAAATCTTTACAAATATGGTACTGATTATTTGTTTTTCATAGGAGAGTTTAAAGGATATAAGTCAGCATCTTTATTAAAGATGTCATATGCATTTATAAGCTTAGCACTTCTTGCTTCCATTTAGAATGTTACCAGATATTGAACCAACATTTATTTGGTGCTTGTGCTCATACATCTGCATAAATTTTGTTGACAACAGGTTGGCATAAGTCAGCATTTCCTAGACCTTTACATTTATATGCAATTATCATGTCCTCACCCCTGATTCAGACAACCTCACTCTAAGAATAACCCAGAATATATTGTCTATATTTCAAAGAAGGCAACAGTCCTCTTAGACACATATAAACATGTGGCTTCAGTTGCAAGAACAAATGTGTCTTAGATACATTTTTTCCAAGTAATATGATACCAAGAAACTCTGTTGTAGCTACAATATCAATATGACTGCAAAGGTCTTCCAGTTAGCTATATTTCAGAGGTAAGTTTGCAATAACCCTAAAATTTGCCTCTGTGTTCCGTGTCAGATTTTGAAGCTAGTACTGTTACAGTGAACAGAAAGCAGAAATTTACTCTACCAACTACTGCTAATTAAACAAAAAATCAAATTAATATATTTTCATCTGATTAACACTTCTGTCCTGAAAAAAATTATTGGCTGTATTAGATTCTGTTTCCCTCAAAACAGTCCAGGACCCGTATCATCCTTGGATGACAGTTTTTCATCTGTGGCAAGCCTGCAATTTTATAATTCTCATGTTAAAGTTGTTTTCAGTGTGAATGCTTTCTCATCCATCTGGTCAGTGTTGTCTCGTGTCATTTCTTGCTCTCCAGCAGCCTTGTAGCAGAGAACGAGCAGGAAGACATGATCTCATTAGCCTGAAAGACTCCATAATGTCTTTTTTCTTCTGATCTATGTTCTATTCAAATTAGGGTTTTTTTTCTGTTGAGGTCCCTGCCAAACACTGAGATCTATTTTAACTTTCTGCTCAGTATCTCCCATTTAATTTTCTCGGTGAAGGCAATGCATACAGGCAAGTTGCAAGTTGGAAATGGAGCCCAATTGTCAACTTAAATTATTTGCACATCAATCCACTGATGTTACCGTATATCTTTGCGCCTGTGTGTTTCACTTTCCTCTTCCTATCTTTTCATATGAATATTTACAGATGATTATTAAAGGAACCTTAAAATACTTCATAAAGTAAAACTTGTATTCTAAAATAAAACAAAAAAAAAAAAAAAGTTTTGGTCACCAAAAAAAAAAAAAAAAAAGGCACTGACTTTGAACCAGAGAATTTAAAACCCTTCATTTAGATACTGCAGTTTTATCCTAGAAACAAAAGGTTACTGTAAGTCACTCTCAGCACTGGAATTGGTGGTCTTAAAGCAGACCTCTTACACTCTTGACAACATGTAATAAAAAACATCAAACAGTACTGTAATCACACAGCAACAGATCACTTTTAAAACCTTGCAAAACAACTGAAAATAAAAATAGACTTTGAAAATGTCTTTCTTTTGAAAGTTACTTTTTTTCCAGTCGAAAGTTATGTGTAACAGCTTCTGAGTGTGAGTCAGATACCACAGACTTCTCAAAAGCAATGTGACTGCAGCAAAATATGATGTGGTTTATTTCTAGTTGATATTTGATATGTTTATGAACCCAAGAAAAGGCCTTCATTCTCCTGGTGCTCACCTGGTACTCCTGCTTTCTCCCTACTTCTGACTCTATCAGAGAGCTTAACGTAAACTCTCCTCTCACTTTGAGCGAATTCATACCATTGGGCTAGAGGGAACCTTACACCATGAAGGATGTTATGGGTGGCTGCCAAACTCCCCAGACCCCTGGTCCTGGGAATTCCTCCTGCCTGGATGCTGGAGCCTATCTAGGTGTGCTTGTTGTCCTGACTGATGCTTCTGTTTGCACGTTTAGCCAGTAGCAAGGCTGAGTTGTACTCCAGGCAGACAGACACACACACGCACTACCAGAAGTCACATAAAACTCATGTAGAGGTAGCCAATTCACCTTCCTACTCTCCAAGCGGTCACGATTAGGGTTCACTAGTGAAAACACACATGCCCACACTGTCTAGATTCAGAAGCACATGCATATTCATAGATCAGTATCTGCACAGCTCCTCAGCCTGTCTAATATCCATGTCTGGATCCTGGCCCCCTTACCCAATATGCAGCTCTTCTACTCACGGCTTTATATTTGCTTATGAATTACACATATGCACATACACTCGCAGAGGATGAAATTCACTGGGGAAGTGTAAACACACCCCAGTCCCCCCAGTTGCTAGTATGTAGAACTATGAGCCTGGCCGTTTGCTGCACCTTTACTCAGACCTTGTAGCGCTCCAATAAGACATAGAGTAAGATTACACAGAACAAAACACTTAAGGATTTCATAAATGGGTAGCATAGACTGCAGTGATCAGGCACAAGGCATGGCTACAACGGTAGTGATCTGCAACGCCCTTACATGCAATTGCCCCTCTATTTCTCTTCTTTTTCCAATATTTTTTCCTCCTTCGTTGACCCTGATCCTCCCTTTCCCTGTCTTTTGCTTTCCTCAAGCCCCCTCAAATATCCCATGATACTCACACTTATCATGTTTCCCCATTCTTATCAGTTATAAAGCTCAGGTTGACCTCCTTGGAGCTTGTTCCTGAGTGGTTCTTCTAATGGCCCATCAGTCTGTGGCTGAAGAGATCTAGTTTTACTTACTATCTCCGTTATCATCTCTTTCTTAACAGTTGAGTTTCTGTGTTTAATTTATCACCTTCCTTGTTATTTCTTTTATATTGAATAGCCCTTAGCCAGATAGCTTTACGAACCTGTACAAAGACTACTAGTAAAAACAGGCTACTAGCAAATCTTGGACACGCTTGGACACAACTGCGGATCCGTAGATAAGAATAATGGTCAGAGTATCAAATTTTTTCTCCAAACAAAATTTATTTCTAGGGTTTTTTTGCCTAAGGCTCACCTGTTGCAGCAGAACAGGAAAGAAAATATCCATTTGAGAAAGAAATGTAAGAGAAAGGAAGTGAAAAATTGAATGTAGGAGGCAATAACAATGAAATTAAAGTGGTACCTTTTAATTAGTTTTAAAATAAAACAAAACAAAACAAACACAGAAAACCCTACAAAACAAAGAAAAAAAACAAAAAAAACCCAGACAACATTCAAAATCCCAAAATAAATTGCAGTCTTATACTGAGTTCACAATAAATAGGATTAGGAGTAATTCAACAAAGCCAGTGGATGAAAATTTATGTATAACTGTTGGTTATCTAGCATTTGGCTTTAAATTAAAATAGAGCAGTAAGCAATCAAGCAAACAAAGAAAAAAATTTGCTTAAGTTCAATTCTAGCACAAGAGTCTGGATATCTTCAAGATGTTATTTCCTGGATTTTTCAATGACACAGTGCTGAGTTTAAAAAAATGCACTCATACATCCTGTGCATGCATCCATGTGCCTGCAAAGATTCATACTTTTACCACTGATATTTTTTGCAAGAGAAGGAATTTTCCCACTCAAAACCAGATGTAGCTATGAAAGAAGCAAGTGACCTCTAAAATTACCTTCCTGTTACCTGGCCCAGGATATATTTGTTACACTATGTAGTGCAAACGAGGGTATTATAAACCCCTTTTCCAATGATCAATATATCTCTGTTCTTACAAGTCATACATTCTATTATGTTTTAAAATTATAAAGTGAAAAGGAATATTGTTATCATCCTGACTGGCTTCTTTTATGACAGAATTTCCAGGCATTAATTCTTAGATGAAGTGGATTGTGTCTGTTTGCAAAAAATGACAGAGAATTAAAAAAATAAAAAAATAATAATAAAAAAAAGATGCAGTAACCATTCTAGCTTATAAACAATTTAAGTAGTTGCTTGTTTTCAGTTGAACTTTAGATTTAAAATAGAAATTAGAATTAGAATTTTTTGCCATTGGAACCTAGCATGCCTTTTCCTGACAGACAGGAAAGCTCACGTTGCTAGAAGAATAACACAGCTATGTGAAAAGAGAAATTACTATGGATACATAATGCATCCTCTGGTATTCTACACCCAACCCCAAATTTCCCACCTGAAAAAGCGGGTTACCCTGTGAAAAGTGCATTTTTAAGAATCCTGTCAGAGTCCGTCTACAAACCTAGTAATTGAAGTAGTTGGGGTTGCACAGATGTAATCAACTAGAGGTTGGTTTTGCAGCTAAAACAAGAAATAATTAAGCTGATGGCCACCAGGAGACAAAAATCAAATCCAGCACACATAAAGTCTCTTAGTACAGCAGGGCTGAAAAAAGTTTTAAAAATTCATTCTTGTCACTGAGCAGATAAGAGTTGAAGAGTAGATTTATTGATTAAGAAGGTGACAGTCACTTTCCAGATTATAATGTCACTCTAACCAGTATCGCAACACTGATTTCCCAAGGAGATTCTAATGAAACTGAAACCCTCAGGAAAAACTATTTCAGATATGAAAAGGATTAATAAAAAGAATGTATTTTAATCACTATTTAGTCATCTGGTAAGATTAGATATTCAAAATCCTAGCTATACTGTTATCTGTGACAATATTTCCTCAGACGCTGTGTTCCTGTTTTAATAGTTTACATAACAATATATTTGTTTTTATCAGTATAATTTTAATGGGTTGTAAAGTGTGCCTTTTTCTTTTCTGGCTGTTTTCACATTATCTAGCTAACAGTTTTGATTAGAATGGCCCAAGTATTTAGGTGGTCGTGATCATGATTATTTTTTCCTTTCTTTCTATTGCTTATCCCAAATTCAATGGCTTTCTGGGACAAGGCATAGTGGGATTTGATGTTGGTATAATGCCTGAATGCTTAGCAGCACAAAAAAACAGTCCAAACTGAGGTACCAAATGTACCAATTCACAATAACAACAGTAAGCCCTTAATACTCTCATTAAGTCTTAGTCCATACCATCCAGCACTTTTCTGTGTGTTTTGAATGGCTCACCAGAAGTCTAAAATACTCATATTTGTGGAATTAAAGCCATACTGCAAAAGGATTTCAAATAGTTTGAACTGGAAATGTTTCTAAACTGCCAGAAAGAGTAACAGATGTCCATCCTTATGAACTATTTTAGTAACCTGTTTTCACTTATTTTCCTACTTAATTTTAAAGAAGTATACAAATTCTTAGGACTTTTACTTTTTCATTTTGCAGATGTTCTTCTCCCAAAGATGAATGTCCTCCTTTTCACCTTTTCTTGTATGTGAACCTGATCAGGCCTAGGAAAAATATTTATAATCAAATTTTTCATTTACATTTAAATTAAATTATTAAAACATGGACAAACTCATTATTGGCCTTGAAAGCAAGAAAGGAACATTTTTTAGGGTCTGAAACATCAAACGTTAAAATAATAAAACATTACTTAAAGAGCAAGAAAAGACTTTTCACAGCAACCTATTTAGTTCAGTAGTTATAGAAAAGAACAGAGACTTGGTTGAGATAAAATAAACAAAAATCGCATGATTAGGTGAGCCTGCTAGAAGAAATGTTTCTCTATTTTATTAGTGAGGACAGAAAGACCATAATAATTTTATTCAAAATATGGAGAGATAACATTAAATGTTCTGAGATAGCCCTTCCTCAGAACCGGTTTAATTTCTGCCATCCTTAATGACATTTTGAAAATATAGAAGTTCTTTAATAACTTTCACCTGTAAATCCGTGATGAGTAGGAGGAATGTGATATTTTCACCTTTAGCCAACTGATGAAACAGGATTTTATGAGCCAAAAACATCTACAGGGGTTTTAATATTAGAATTTAATCTGTTTTACAGGAAAAAAAAGAAGGCAACCTCTATTGACAGGATTTTGGGAATAGTTTCAGATGCATAAGTTGTATTTAAGACTGAGAATTCTCTGTTTACACTTTAGACTATACATTGCATTTTAAATGTGGGCACAATTACCTGCTTTTACCTCTATATTGAAGTAGAGTTGATAAGCACACTGGTAAAATTCTTGTACCTAGTACTTAATCAAATTTTTGATCCTTTGCTTAATTCAAATAGAATGCCCTTGAACAAAGAGATGACAATTCTTTCACACATCAGTTTTCAAATCTATCCTTTACAGGATAATAGCAATGTCTGCCTGATAAAACAGATAACGAATTTTTTGTAAAAGAAAGGGTCTTTCACTGACTGTTGTTGAAGAAGAGAGAAAAGATACAGTATCAGGAGCAGAAATCTTGCTAGTGAAATAGCAAAGGCTCCAAGTTTGGAGACAGAAATCCTAGACCTCCAGATTGGGACCATCAACGTAGCAAGAGATTGATATGGAGTCAAGGTTTGTTTGAATGAGGGAAACCAAGCCGAAACGTGCACAGACGTTTTCTTCAACTGCCATGTGCTCCTGAGGATTGATGAATCCAGTTGTCCATAGAACCGATGCTTTGAGGAAGAGTCCATTTAATCTAATGATGAGCTGTAAAAAGCCTTGAGGTTTTACAGTAACCAAGAGATGAGGACTTTTTTTTTTTTTTGTGAACACTGTTACCCTAAAGCAAGTATGGCTTAGAGTCTGATGCACTGCCACCTACTTTTGTCACATAAACTTAGTAATCATGTGTTCTAGTGCCATTGAACCCACGAAAAACAGCCAAGCAAATGCTAAGGGTCTTCAGTTCTACAAATATGTGGATGTCAGATGCTTTATAACTTTGTAGTAAAAGCAGTGATCTTATTAAATTTTCCACTGAGCATTTAATCTTGCTTTTTTTGAGGTTAATTAAAAATCTCATTAATTTCTGAGAAAGCCTATTTAGTACTGAAATTATTTTGTGTAAATTCTATTTTTATGTCACCTCTCCACACTTTTTTAAAAGTAATCCTAAAATTTTGTTAAGTGCTTAAAACCACAAGTCATCTTGAATCCTTATAATCTTTCATCACGTGTATACATATAATTACTTTTCAGTATAGATATTTTGTCTCAGGTCTTTTTGCAGAGGTTTACTCTGTTTTCCTTAAAGAGTTATGCTAAAAATTCCTCATTTCTACTTCAATTTTTTGCTATTTAGTTATGATTTGAAGGTAGTTAAGAAGATGGTATAAAATTCTTTTAGCTTAGCTCACTCTTTATCAGTTTTATTACTTATTCTTTATCAAACTCACTCTTGTCAAACTGTCTCTCAGCTTGCTTTGTATATCCTGAAGGATTAATGTTTATCACATTCTGCATATGAGGCTTACTTGGTATTTAGCAATAAAAGGTTCCATTGTCAGTTGCTTATAGCTTTTCCAATAATTTAACTCTCTAGCTTGATGTTCTTTATGCTTGTCTCAAAATTAATATCTTTAGGAAAAAAAAAAAAATTGATTTCTTCCCAAGTAGGTCTATCTGTCATGCCAATCATGTGGAAAAAAACCAACATTTGCTGATAAACAATATATCATAATTCACAGGGAGAAGAGGAAGATTCATTTATATATTGTTACACTCTATAGGAATGTCAATCAGTGCCAAAAGCATTTAAGAACTGTAAAAATATATTTAAAGTTATCAATCTTGAAGCACATCTACAAAATTATAGCCACAGCCACAGAAATCCCACAGAAGAAGAATGAGCACAAGCAGTCTTCATTGTGAGAAGTTTGAGGTGGTATATGCAACCTTTTATTTTCATGTGGTATGTTTCTGTAAATGTACATGTTTGTGTGTATGAAATATCAGTATCAGGGAATGTACTACTTCGAAGTTGGCCAGATGAGAACGCATTTCTAGTGAAAGACAATTTGAATGTGCTTTACCCTTCAAGATGTGTCTTCCTCCTTTGCCTGTCATGAGCTGAGGCAGTAATGAGACTCTATTTTGTAACAGATGGCACTGCTCAACGTTTAACAGTATAGCTAAGCAGTATGGCTAAGCAAAGCTTGGAAAAAAAATCTGATCTAGTTTTAGTGTTGCTATTCTGGGTACTGACCATAGTTTAGACGGAACAGTGAAGACTGATGGGCTTTCCTGAGGCATTTCTGCAACTATTGTGTGAACAAACACCGAGATTTGAATTTTTACTACCCTTTTAATGTTCCTGGTATTGTGTGTTTGGCATCTTGTTCTTTCTCTGTTGTTGTTCTCTTGGTATCTTGGTCGTTTCTTCTAGAAAATACCAGCTGTTTCTTTTATTCATACACATAATATCAGTCAAAGTCATTTATTACAGATGATGCTAAAGTGATATGGTTTGTGCACAACCAAATAAGCCTCCTCCATCCTTAATTCAGCCAAATATAAATGCTTGCTAGAGTACAGTTCTGGGGTTTTTTAAATCAATTTAGGCTCTGTGTAGATAGTGATCAATGGTACTGCTCTTTGTCTAACATAATTTGAATCGCCACTTAGGATGCTCTATATGAGAAAAGGTTGAAATAGGAAAAAGCTGAGAAAAAGAACAGAGAAACAAGGTTCATAAACGAGTTCTGCTAGCAAACTAGATGCTTCAGGAGAATAAGAAATATAAGGAAGCATAAATGTTAGCATGAATTTTAAGAGGTGAAATATTTGTTAATTGCCAGTTTTTAGAGTTATGGAACGTTCTCCAGAAATTGTATGGGTCATCCAGAATTAGTATTTTTATTGAGACAATATGTCTATTGGCTTTATGTGGCAAGATTTGAGTAGTGGGGGGTGCAAAGGTGGGTTCTGTGAGAAAATGTCAAAAGCTGTATCCATGTTGAACAGAGCCAGTTCCAGCCAGCTGTAAAACGGACCTGCTGCTGGCGAAAGCTGAGCCAGTGACATTGGTAGTGTCTCTGTAAAAACGTATTTAAGAAAGGGTTATATAGCTGCACAACAGCAGCTGAGAGAAAGAAGTGAGCATACGTGAGAGACACAACTCTGCAGACACCAAGGTCAGTGAAGAAGGAGAGGGAGGAAGTGCTCCAGGGACCGAAGCAGAGATTCCCCTGCAGCCTATGGTGAAGACACAGGTTGCCCCGCTGCAGCCCATGGAGGACCCCATACTGGAGCAGGTAGATGTACCCTGAAGGAAGCTGTGACCCCGTAGAAAACCCACATGGGAGCAGGCTCCTGGCAGGACTTGTAGCCCTGTGGAGAGGAGCCCATGCTGGAGTAGGTCTTCTGACAGGACTTGTGACCCTGTGGGGGACCCATGCTGGAGTAGTCTGCTCCTGAAGGACCAGACCCCATGGAAAGGACCCATGCTGGAGCAGTTTATGAAGAACTGCAGCCCGCGGGAAGGACCTATATTGGAGAAGGTCATGAAGGACTGTCTCCCGCAGGTGGGACCCCACACTGAAGCAGGGGAAGGACACGAGGAGGAAGGAATGGCAAAGAAAACACATTATGAACTGACTGCACCCCCTGTTCCCCTTTGCCCTGTGCTGCTCAGGGCAAAGGGGTGGAGAAGTCAAGAGTGAAGTTGAGCCTGGGAGGTGTTGGGGAAGGTGTTTTTTAGATTTGTTCTTATTTCTTATTATCTTCTTGTGTTTGGTAATAAATTAAGCTAATTACCCCAAGTTGAGTTTGTTTCACTTGTGATGGTAATTGCTGAGTAATCTCCCTGTCCTTATCTCGACCCATGAACTTTTCATCACATTTTTCTTCCCTGTCTTGTTGAGGAAGGGTAGTGATAGAGCAGCTTGGTGGACATCTAGCAGCCAGCAAAGGTCAACCCATTATACTATCTCTCTGCATCTTCTTTCCTGTATTGAAAATTAAAGAAGTTCTTTTCCTCTCATCTGACACTCCTCAATCCCATGTAAAGGAACACATAAACCAGAATAAAAGTGAGAAGTGTTGTCTTAGTATTTTTAGTTTGTTTCTTTAGAAGCAAGAATCAAGTTTTTTATAAAATCAAATGCTTCCTTCCTGGACACATTTCTCATCTGTTGTATTTTCTGATGGTGGGAAGATCACACCTGATTCCTAGAGGCTGTAATTTCCTTTCCCTTGCTTTTGTCAGTTTCAGAACTTAATTGCCTACAGAAGTCAAGGTGGGGTGGGGGGGACAGGACACGGGGGGACGGGAATGAGGTTGGGAAAAAAGATAAAAAGAAGAAAAATAAACTTGACTTTATTTAAATATTGTCTTAAGAGGTCAATACCAGGAAAAATATTGTCAGTGCAGGTTTAGGATTCTGAAGTTAGCAAATGCCAGAATTAAGATCATTATTCATCTTCAGCTCAATTCCAATGTTTTCATAAGTTCTGAAAGAATCTTTAATAACCTGGACATATTTCAATAAGACCACTTTCTTATCTGGCCAAATAGGACAGTCACTTGTGAACCAAAGTTGGTCACACATGATAACTGCTCACAGGACAACCATCTGTCAGGGACCTGAGGGCCCTTCCAGACCTTACTGGCCCTGACCAGCTCCCTGGAGCTTTTATTTTTCTTTAATGACAGGATAGGAAACCCAAAAATTAGCAAGCATAAGCTGTCGAGTAAGCTAGGTTGTGCCCAGCCCTGCTTCCTGATGTCCCAACTGATCTTCCTATTTGGACCCTGGACCTATGTTATAGGTCACATTGTCCCAGTCTCTGGACCTGTCTTCTGCTGTTCCTGACTGGATGGACCCAAGACATGAGTCATTTCCTTACCTTCTCTGGGACTGTAGGTAGGACTTGTTGCTGTCACCAACCCGGCCCTGCTCAGATGCTGCCGAACTGTGCCAGGTCACTGCCCTGCCTATCACCCTCAGCTCCTGGCTCATCTCACTCATGGACCAGCCCTGTGCCCTTGCTGCTCCCTTTAAACGAAGGTCATTCCAACACTTTTTTTGTATCTACTGTTTTATGCATAGCCAATATGCCTTATTTGAGACATCATATTCAAATCATGCTTGGAATACGGAATTATAAAGCCCCTCCTTAGAAATATCAGTATAACACTTTAGTTACTCATGCATGTGAACATATGTATTTGCATGTCACTGTTACAAATGGAGAAGATAATTTCCTCTCATAGAGATAGGAAGATAAAGCCTTAAGAAGGCCTTGGAAAGGTTTTTCTTCATATGAAGATGAGCAATTAAAGTTAAAATGTTTTCATTTCAACTTTAAAAAAAATGTCTCTGGGTGTCCAATATGAAATAATTTTTCCAAACACTTAGCATTACAATTTCATAGTTTCAAACTATGCTTTCTTTTAATTTGAAACTGTGAATGCTTCACGTGTGTGTCTATCAGACCATTGACTCCTGGACTATGTACCCAAAAAGGAGGCTAAAATGTACTAAAATCTCAATTTGCTATAGAATAAATAATGGCGGTCTCGCTTCTTCACACTTGTTTCCCAAAGCATTCTGCTAGACTTACTTAATGCTACCTGTGCCTTCTAGACTGAATTAATGAAATTCTGGGCTGCCAAACTTCCTACCTCACTGAAATACATGGAGTAAATAATTGGTAATACTCCTTTAAGATCTATCCTGTGTTTATGCATTGGTGGAAAAAATACAAAACTAAAATCTTTAGCAGCTCCATGGCTGGTTGCATCACACAACGTTAAACATTGTTAAACAAAGTTAAACAGGGTGAACATTCAGAACCACAAGACCCAAGAAATATTTTATAGTGGTGTCCCAAAACATTTAACAAAAGAAAATTTACTTTCAATAAAAGCAAAGCTGACTTCCAGGCCAGAAGGCCTACCACTCCTCAAGGGCAAAAACTACATGTTCATCTGCCTCTCTGCTCGCGTAAAGAGCAACTCCACCACCTCGCCTGGCTAGCCTATCTTTCCTAAAGAGTATATAGCCATCCGTGACAGCGTTCCAGTCATGTGAGCTATCCCACCATGTCTCTGTAATTGCAATGAGATCATGGCCCTGCGACCGCACACAGATCTCCACTTCTTCCTGTTTGTTCCCCACGCTACATGCATTGGTGTATAAGCATTTCAGAGAGGCAGATGAACGTGCAGGTTTTGCCCTTGAGGGGTGGTGGGCCTTCTGATTCTCAAAAATACTAGCACGCTGCCCCACAGGTGCTGGGCTACTGCACCCAGGTGCCTCTTTAGCAAGCCCAGTTACATGCCTGTCCATCTGCTCTTCCTCCATTTATTTGCACCCATTCTCTTGGGAACTGCACGACCAACTTCACCATAGTTCTTTCCTCTTCTTCCCTTCCTACAATGAATACTTGGAGGCAGAAGTCCACCTCCTCCAAGTAGGTGGGAAAAGACAATTCTTCCTCTAAAGCGGTTTTGACCATCAGACTGCCCCAGCCATGCTCTCAGATTTCCCAAGTTTTCCTGCATCAGTTGCTATTCAAATGGCAGTACACTGGGAAATAAAAGAGGTTTCATTTTCACTGACTAGAACTATCCAGTACAAGCCCACTTGAATGAAAGTAGAAACGCACAAGGTTATGATTTTAAGGTGAAAACAGCTCAAACACTAAACTGCATAAACCAAACCCATCCCTATAATAATCCCAATTAAAGCAGAGCTCAGTTCAGCTTCATATGTGCAGTTTCTGGTCCATACAAAATGTGATGATCTTTAGTAACACATTTCAGATGAATACTGGTTTTAGTAATGCATTTCAGGTGAAGACTGTCTACAGATTTTTAAGAGGTGTACGTTCACAGAAATGGTCTTTTTCTCACAATTTTCACTGCTCATGTTTAGTGTAAACTGTTCGCTCATTCTGCAAATTGGTAGTTAAAATGAGGTATCTTAGAAATAGGATATCAATTTTTTCATGCTATCTTCACAGCTCGCGCACACAGAAAAAGAAACAGGTGATAAGCTGATTACTAAATAAACAATTAAAAAACAAATGTTACTGCTTCCAGTCCTTTTACTTATAACACTTGCTTCCAACATGTTGTTTTCAGCTTTGCGGTGAAAAATATGCAGGATAGTGTTTGGAACAGATTATATGTAGTTTCATGTGATTCAGTCTGTCTTCTTGTGTGCTGCATATACCCACAGACTTTATAATTCATGTAGAACACAGTCTGTCATTAATCTTACATCACAAGATAAGAAGCAGACACATTAGAAATGCTTGATGAGTAAGATGCCTTAGAAGGAAACTCTAATAGATGTGATAACATGCATACAAAATCATTTGCAAGGCAAAATTTTATAAGATACAGCAGTGATGAAATAGCAAGTTAAGAAAAGACAAGTAACATTAGTGTGGAATGATTAATGAAGCACTATTCCGTAAGATCATGGAAATAGCATGAGGAATCAAATAAAATCTTTGAGGTAGGAAAGGAAAGGAACTTGACAATATGACTGGATTGTCAACATGGAATTAAGTATAAAAATAATTATCTGTAATATAAGTATGTTAAATAGATAATTAGCAGATACTAACCAAACTAGAGAGATCTTTGTAGATCTAGATGCTTATCCTCATAAAGAACGAGATTTTTTCCTATTTTCTAGAGAGACACTGACTGGACTTTATTCATTCTGGAGTATGATGAACTGATTTTATTGCCTGAGTTATTTTCTCCAGCAGTGGAATGAGGAAGATAAAGTTTTCAAAATGCAAGAGGAAGAACATTTCTCTTTATTCAGAATCAGACAGAGCTGGCTGAACGTTCAACTCTGAATAATTACAAATCCATTCCTTCCACCCATTACTGAACTACTTTCAAGCAAGTTCCAGTTTCTAAATGTGAATCCGTGCAAATCTTAAATGTATACCAAATAGACCTATAGAAAAATGGGTGGACTTTTAGAAAAATAGTAAGGCCTTGGTTACCCAGACCAAAGCAGTTTTGGATCAGACATTTCATAGAATCCCATCATCAAATGAAAAAAACTGTGACTCAGCTATCAAGATGTCAGCTGTGTTGCTGAGTTAGAATTGTAGTCAGCATAAAAGTTAGCCTTGTTGATTGTCCTCGTGGTACTCTTACTAACTTACTACTTCCTTGTAAGGAATGGGATACAAAAGGCAGCAAGGGATTTTAAGGCATGGAAAATCTATCATGATCCTAAATCAAAGTAAAAAATCCATATAATGTCAAGACACTCTTCTAAATTAGAGGCCACAGGTGGAAGCACTCATAATTGATTGTCTGTCAGACTTGAAATGAAGATACAGTTTAATTACATCCTTATAGCAAATATGAGGACAGGAAATGATATAAAAATCTATAATTCTATCCCGAAACACACAAACAAAATGGGAGTACTTATTGTCCATGCTAGAGAAGATCATTTCACTTCAGCTATGCAGGTAGCCATAAAGAAACACTATGTAGCCAGGCTGCAAGGTGATTTTCAGGCTAGCAATTTTGACGTGTGCTAACTGCCTCTGATCAAGGAGTGCCAACAGAGCTCAGTATTTACCTTTTGGTAGGCACTAGGAATTTCTAGGGTTAAAATAGACCAGATCTTACAGCAGTTTTAAAGAGAAACATTACCTGGCTAAGACTGAACAAATAACTCTTGGTTACAAATATACTCTTTTGTTTTTTGTTTTTTTTTTTACAAATTTAAATAATCATAATTAACCCCTCATTGCTTTTAATGTCACTGATATCTCCTTCACTATGGATAAGGGTCTATATTTCAAGTAAAGTAGCTGAACATCTTGAGGTAGATTAAATTCATAGGTTTACAGTTTTTTCCTCCAAGACAAACATAGCTTTTAAACACAGAGAGGAAAATAAATGCAGTGGTTTCTAGGAGTTTGTTTCAGTGTTTTCTGTCTTGTTTTGGAAATGTTTTCACCCCACTTTGACAGTGGTCCTGTAAGATTCTGAGAATTTGGGAGTCAAATAAAAAAATCCATTGAAGTCAACATAGGAACTCTTGGCAATACTTCCATTACCATGTGAAGAGAAGATCTGAAGACTGGGAAGGCTGAGGGCCAGGACTCCTCGCATTCTCTGTGCACAGCATTGATTGCAGCCCAGTCATAACTCGGGCTTTGTGGGAGAAGTGAATGCTGGAGCCCAGAAACATGCTGTCGATGGTGTCTGAGTATTTCTTTGCTAAGCCCGTATCAGAAAAGAACGGTACGTAGAGTTTCCAAGTCCAGGGTTTGTGCTGATGCAGATAACCTTCCCACTCTTCTGTAAAGGAGTGCAGTCCTGTTCAAGCTGCCTGTTGGGAAAGGCTGTTGACTAACACTAATCATGATTAAGCATAGGGTGGGAGCACTTTTTTGTTTGCCCAAGCCAAAACCCAGCCATTTTTGATCAGGCTATTCATTGATATGGAAATCACATATCAGTCTTTAGACCTGTGTCTGAACTTTTTCTTTACTAACACAGATGCAGACCAAGTCCCTGAACATCCTCTGGAATACAGTCTGAGGAAGCCTTTTAATGTGAACTTGGATGTTTACAATGTGGGTATTGGGAGAGTTTTGCTGTTGAGGGAAGAGTTGGACTCCAGTTTAACAGATGGTATATCCCATGGAATTCAGCAGGTGGTTGAACAAACCTGTGAAGAAGTAAAAAGGAAATGAATTCACGTGAACTTGAATGTAACTTACACAGTAGAGGTTTGATCCAGCTAGATGCAAAACTGTGACGTATTAAGGCACGGACTCAGTTCGGCAGTGAGACTGAGACTGAGATAAGTTTATTTGCTACAGCGAGGCTGTATATGCCAGAGTTTGTACCCTATACAGATCCTCCTAGTGCTTTTCCACTGTTCAACTTCAAGCAATACATGCATCTCGTGTGCAGCTGTTCTTCTGCTACCTGATAATCCAGCGCCAACCGCAGATACCGCTGGCTCTTGCTCCCACGGTTTGTTCAGTCCTCAGGCTGTCTGGCTTGACGCCCAAGGTCTTTTTATGCCTTCAAGACTCGCTTTCTCAGTCGCTCGACTCACTTCCCACACAAAACCCTTTCATGAGACTTTTTAAATCTTCTTAACTGCAGTATAACAGCAAACATTGGTTTGTGTGCCTATACAGATAAATATACACTTGAAATATATATAAGCACATATATATTTAAAATATTCGGTAAGATCAGTATTATTAGAAAGCATTCAATCTGCTGGTGTATATATTTGCAATTATAATATTTTGTTTAAATACAGAATTTGGCATTTTACCAAGTAATAAATTCTTTCTTCTAGAGGTACCCTGTCATGGTTTATAACGTGAGAAATGAACATAACTGTAAAGTTGATTATTACTGTTGCATCCAATCTTCTGGAATACCTGCTGTTTCTCTCTAGGTGTCTGTTATTATATCACAGTTATTTAATTTTTTAAAACAGCAGTATTTTTAATTTAAGTATAAATCAACTGACATATACTTGTTTGGAAAAGAAAACCTACAGGCACCTTGAAAGACAGTCAATGGAGGTATTTTTTTGGTTGAGAATGTAGTGGTCATAACAACCTTTATGTACATTAAAGCTATAAAGCAACTGAAACAACAGTTATTATAGCTAATATCAGAATGCACCTAGGAAAAGTGCATTTAGCAATTTTGCATTCCAAAATATCTGTAGTTGGAATGAATTCTTTTCATAAAAAAAAAAAGGAAGTCTTTGACTGTTATAACTTAAAGGATGCAGATTTTATTAGTGGCAAAGAAATGTAGTCAGCTTGAGAGGACAGACCCCGGTATTGCTGTGTTTGTTAATGTAGTTGTAGCCATAATACGTTAGCAGATATTTCTGCATGTTCTTTGTGAACAATTCACAATGAAATCCTGTAGAAAGATCTGACAATGATGTGCAGATAAACAAAAAGGTCCAGCAACTGAACACTTGGAATGCATTTACTCAAAGAAATAACTATTTTATAATCCCCTGTTACGCAAATCAAAAGCAGATGTTGTATCAGTTACATAGCAATTACAATAATAATCTATGTTAGACACTTTGTCCTACTAGTAAAAAAGATGGGAAAGTCACTTGAATAGCTAGCTAAATTATTGCTATAAGATGGAGTGGCAAGGTCAAAATTTGACGTTTCTATCAAGAAGATCAAAATTTGATGTTTCTGTTTAAGGTGTGTCACTTATCATGAAGGAATGATCATGAATCTTTTTGTTACCAAAGACACATTTCCTCTTTTCCTTCAGTTTCTTTTGAGTTGTTTTGTCAGCCTGCTGCAATTACAAACTTGCAGTCCCTCTTCCAAGCCAGCAGCAACAACAGAGGTTGGACATTTGGCTGCTTTAAGCAACTCTTACCAAGTGTCAGTTTTGCCTGTCCCAAGCTATGACCATAGCAAACAGAACATAACTCTTAACTAGGTTATCAACATTTTGGAGAGGGGTGATTTTTTTACCTAAATGTTAGGAACATGCAAACTGTCTGCAAGGTTGTTAAAACTGATAATAAACATTATGTGCAATGATCATTGGTCTCCCACTGAAATGGATTTAGAAAAGATCACAAATGAAGAACTGGGAAAAAGATTTACGAATACAATTACAGTCTTCAAAAATAGGAAAAAGCTTCTTTCAAAACAGATAGTGAAAATAGTTCTTTATATCTACCAAAGGTAGACATGCATTTAATAAAAAATATTTAATAAAAAATAATCAGCCTAAATTAATTTAAAATATACTTGATATAGATGAGGCTGTCATAGTTAAGCACATTACCCAGGGAGACTGTGTAATTTGCAACATTAGACTTTATTTAAAACAGACATATTCAGACAATAACAGACAAAAGCATTCTGTCAGACCTGGTCTAGACCCATTTGGTTATGCCTCTGAGCAGTGATCTAGACCAAATCATCTCCTGAAGACACTTTCAAGCCTATGTTTCTATGACTGCATTGTGCAGCTCATCGTTTCTATTCTGAAAAATGACAGCTTGTGTATGAACTGTGAAGAGTATTGGAACATCTATTAGTATTTCCTAAAGGAATCTTTTGGAGATAGAAGTATTATCTAAAGCTCTGTCTGCTACTTTTATAAGACTAAAACAAAAGGTATGTTCACAGAAGGTGATTTTGAGCACTGTTAATTATCTGTGTTGGTGGCTCTCACTTTAGTAACATTCAGTATTTCACTGAGACCACTTTTTCCCCTTCTCGTGCTAACAGAGTTTTGGCTTTTTTACTTGTCTTTTCCTTCTTGTTTCTGGTAGCCTCAAATTACTTTTTCCTTAGCATTGCTATTCATTATTACTGACTGCATTTTTAGGTGAAATAAAGAATTCTAAACCTTTGCTTTTCATAAACCTCCATAATATGACATATTGAATGTTTTATACCTTTACATACAGAAAATAATGATAGAACTAGTCAAGTTATTGACTAGAAAAAAAATTGTTAATCATTCTAGAAAGGAAGGTGATTTTCTTTTAATCTTGGTAACACTAATTATTTCTGCCTGAGATACATTCAAGGTAGTTGTGTAGGAGTTGAATTGTTTAGTTTCACTGTCTTTTTTTCTCTTCTACTTCTTATGGGGTTTTTGTTGCTTGTTTGTGTGTTTGTTTTTTAAATCAGTTGCATACAAGGTAGTCATAAGCTTATGGCTATCATTTAAAGATACACAAACAGATATGATGAAATGAAAATGTGCACAAACTACATAGTGGAAGAAATAGTGTGTGCAGAACTAGCTCACAAATGAGTTTAATAGAACTAGAGGGATCTCTGAAATACAATAAAATTGGTTGTAAAAATGTGATCAATGAGGAAAAGTCAAAAATGTCTGGATTTCTCTGGTCAGTTATAAGAAAAACAGAACTACTATCTCTGCATAACCATAGTTCAGCTTTTAAAAGAAGTATCATGAATTAGTAATAGCTTGACTGATCCAAGGAAACATGAGCTTTTTGCAAGGTATGCCAGTGCACAGTAGCATTATAATATTGAGTCCTTAGCTCAGCAAATGGAATGCTAAAATGCTTTGCATCACTATGACTTCTGATATTTCTGTCAGCCCACTGCTGTATTTCAGCAGCCCAGTGCTGTGCAGAGATAACTGGTCATAAGCGAGCGAGCTTTAGTACTAAAAACAGCGATGCTGAATTGAGCTTCATTTTCTCTTTCTTGCTTTTCCTTGAGGTTACATCAGCACAGTATATGCATCAGGAAGACACATCTGACCCTCAGACCAACAGGCATAAAGAGAAAAATCCACTCTGTTCAAGGCTAACCCCTCTAGTTCAAAATAAGTTGTACAAAGAAATAGATGCCCAATTAAGTAACTTTTTATGGAATGAAGTTGAGGGTATCAAAGCTATGAGGTATATTGTGAGAGTGTGCAAGGGCGTCTGAAGACGCAGAGTCTGTTAGGATAGGGTAGGAAGGTGTCAGAGAGTACAGAAAGAGCAGAGCTGGTGCAGTCTTGTCTGTGCTGTCTGTTGGTAAATGTTCCCCTCAGCATGAGCAGAGCATGTAGTCATGAAACCATTGATCTCTAAATTTAACCAGCAAGTGTAGAAAGACCGAGAACGAATATATCAGCTCTACCTACCATTTCTGTGATTAACTCAAGAATTTCTACATAGCTCTGAATTATGTCAAAAAAATAAGCCACTTATTTTGTCACTGAAGAACTCTGTTTTTCCAAACCTGGAACGTTAGGCCTATGTATAAATTTGAAGGATGTATATGGATTTGCAAGAAAATAAATAATTGTTGGAGTTCCAATATCTGTTTTTCCCTGTCCTGGGATAACCAAGATGGATCCTTTTGGGAACTTTAAGAAAAGAGGAACACATCTGCACACTCAAATTCAAAGACCAGTGATTAAATCATAAAATATCTCAAGTTGGAAGGGACTCACTGCTCCTTGCAGGACTTCCTAAAACTAAACCATATGACCAAGAGCATTGTCTAGACGCTCCTTGAACTCTGACAGGCTTGGTGCTGTGACCACTTCCCTGGGGAGCCTGTTCCAGTGACCATCACCTTCTCAGAGAAGAACCATTCCTAATGTCCAAACTGAACTTCCCCTGATGCAGCTTCATTCCATTTCCTCTTGTCCTGTCATTGCTCACAAGAGAGGACATCAGCACCTTCCATTCCGCTGCCCCCCTTGAGGAAGTTGTAGACTGCAATGAGGTCACCCTTCAGTGATGAGATCACCCCTCAGCCTTCTCTTCTCCAAGCTGAACAAACCAAGTGACCTCAGCCACTCCTTGCAAGTCTTGCCTTCCAATGGTATGGGAGGTCCTGCTTCAAATCCCCAGTCTTTTTCCTGGAATATTTAGTGGCAAAAACTTCTGATCTACTGTAAGTACAAAACCAGTTTTCCTTAAGCAAAGCAATTATACCTCATCCATAAATTAAGTTTGCACCTTAATAGGGTCAGTAGTAGGATTTCATTTTAAAAGATATTTTTTTCCTCTATTTCATATTGTAGTATTCCCAAATGTGGGACTTCATAATTTACTTTTTAATAGGCAGAAATTAAAAAATTTAATTTCTTTTTAGATTTGATTAAAAATAAGTCCGTCTCTCAAGGAATGAAAAGTAAGTGACAATTAATGATAACTTTTAACTGATAACGCTAATAAAAAGGTATTCAAACTGGATCCAAAATAAATAAATTTTATATTGTCTACTTTTGTAAGAAAATCAATTATTCGTTCCATAAAATCGCTGAATCCCAAATTTGTTGTTTCCAACCATTTTTTTCCTGTTATTATTAAATTATCTTTAATGAAAAAAATTATATGCAGTTTTAGAAGCATCTCAATTTTTAAATTTAATTTATACAACTCTGTTTAAATTAGGGTTTTTATATTTTTCTGAACATACTCATTAGATTCCCCACATCCTTCAGTCTCTGAACTATTTTAATGTCATTGTTTTTTTTTCTTTTTAAAATGTTTTTGTTTGGATTGCAGTATTGAACATAATGTTGTCTGTTTTCCTCAGCAGCCTCTGAATTCCAAAACAAACCTGGACCCAATCTCTCTCTGTATACATAACTCCCTTGATCATGGTATCCCAACACCTCCTAATTTTAACTGCAATTATCCTCTTAACACCTTGCCATGTATAAGAAAGGGACTGTATCTCCTTAAATATTTTGTCATAATTTGTTATGGTTCGTGATTTAGAAATAGTTCTTTTAATATTTTAAATAACGGTATCTACCTAGAAAATCATTAATCTATGGCTTGTCTAATATAGATACCCAGCACAGTTATTCAAAACACAGAAGTCAGCTTCTGGTTCTGTATAAATGGAATAGATGCAATCACCCCTGTGAAACACTGCTGTCCTCATTTAACTGATTGGGAAGAGCTGTGAGCAGAAGCTAAGCAAATAGGAATAGATCACAGAAGGATGCTGCCATGAAGCGAAGTCACTTGTCTTAACCTCAGGCTATGAATTTAAGCATGGGATTTACTTGTTTCTAACCAATACCTCTATGCGGCTGGATGTTTTTTCTGAAATTGATGGCAATCCATGTTCCTAGTAACTTATATGCATAAGTTGTATGTGCAGAAATTCTTCTTACTTAAAAAATAAAAAGCAAGATAAAGGCTGTCATAACCGTTGGTTTAATAACCTACAGAAATAAGGAAGGGATGAATTTATTTGCTTTTTCACATGTGTAAAATGATAGTGAGAAGTTCAAGAAACTTCCTATCAAACAACATGAAGTGATTTTCACTTCTAATAAATTGCATATTTTTTCTTTTCCCCATTTTTCTCATCTTTAATTTTATCCAGCTTTCTAGATTAAATAGTTAACTCATGTCTCAGAGGACAATCAAACCTCTATTTCACATTGATTTTGAAGAATCACAACTGCATTATTAGGTCCCAGATATAACACAGGATCTATTCATAGATGCACATAAAGAATTTTGTAGCAGGAGTGGATTCACGCACACCAGAGTGGTTAGGCAGTATTAATCAGTGGCAAGTTATGTAGCTCTTGTGACTCTGACAGTAATAGGAATCAAATAGAAAAGTATTCAAAGGGGTCTTTTTCGCAAGTACTTTCTACAGATAATTCTATAATATTTGGACAGCCCTGAGGTATGGTAAGCAACTGATTTTCTCTAAAATTTATACCTGAGATATTTAACATAGGGCTTTAAGACTTGAGATTCATGGAATCACGGAATCATGGAAATTTCAGAATTAGAAGGGATCTCTAGAGATCATCTAGTCCAACTCCCCTGCTAAAGCAGGAATGCCTAGAGCACATCACTCAGGACTGCATCCAGCCGGGTCTGGAAAATCTCCAGAGAAGGGGACTCCACAACCTCCCTGGGCAGCCTGTTCCAGTGCTCTGTCACCCTCACCGTAAAGAAGTTTTTTCTTCTGTTTGAATGGAACTTCCTCTGTTCCAACTTGTGCCCGTTGCCCCTCGTCCTGTCACTGGGAACCACTGAGAAGAGTCTGCCTCCATCCTCCTCCAAAGCACCCTTTAGATACTTCTAAGCAAGAATACGGTCTCCCCTCAGCCTTCTCTTCTCCAGGCTCAAGCGTCCCAGCTCTCTCAGCTTTTCCTCATACGGGAGGTGCTCCAATCCCCCAATCATCTTTGTTGCCCTACGCTGGACTCTCTCCAGTAGTTCCCTGTCCCGCTTGAGCTGGGGAGCCCAGAACTGGACACAGTATTCCAGTTGTGGCCTCACCAGTGCCGAGTAGAGGGGGAGAATGACCTCCCTCGACCTACTGGCCACACTCTTCCCTATGCAGCCCAGGATTCCATTGGCCTTCCTGGCGACAAGGGCACATAGCTGGCTCATGGATAATTTACTACCTACCAGGACACCCAGATCCTTCTCCTCAGAACTGCTTTCCAGCGGGTCCACTACTAACCTATATTGATGCCTAGCATTCTTCCTCCCTGGGTGCAGGACCCTACACTTGCTCTTGTTGAACCTCATTACGTTCTTCTCTGCCCAGCACTCCAGCCTGTCCAGGTCACACTGGATGGCAGCACAGCCCTCTGGAGTGTCAGCCACCCCTCCCAGTTTGGTATCATCAGCAAACTTGCTGAGGATACACTCTGTCCCCTCATCCAGGTCATTGATGAATATATTGAACAAGATCGGGCCGAGTATTGACCCCTGGGGGACACTCCTGGTTACAGGTCTCCAACTTGACACTACTCCATTAATCACAACCCTCAGAGTTCTGTCACACAGCCAGCTCTCAATCCACCTTGCTGTCTCCTCATCTAGCCCACACTTCCTCAGGTTCCTGATGAGGATGTTATGGGAGACAGTGTCAAAAGCCTTGCTGAAGTCAAGGTAGATGACATCTACTGCTCTCCCCTCATCCAGCCAACCAGTTATAACATCACAGAAGGCTATCAGATTGGTCAAGCATGATTTATCCTTGGTAAATCCGTGTTGGCCACTTCCAATAACTTCCTGTTCTTCAATGTGTTTGGAGATGACATCGAGAACAAGTCACTCCATTACCTTCCCAGGGACAGCGGTGAGACTAACTGGCCTGTAGTTCCCTGGGTCCTCCTTCTTGCCCTTTTTGAAGATTGGCGCGATGTCGGCCTTCTTCCAATCCTCAAGCCCCTCCCCTGTTCCCTGTGACCTTCCAAAGATGACGGAGAGTGGTCTAGCAGTAACATCTGCCAGGTCTCTCAGCACTTGTGGGTGCATCCCATCAGGGCCCAGATTCTCACTAGCTTTTTTATTTTCTTTCACCTTTTTAGTTCCCTCCTCTGCTGACATTTTTGTATTTTGGTCATCATCAATAATATTCTTAGCATGTGACTGTTTGTATTGGGTCTGGCTGAGGTGGAGTTAATTTTCCCCACAGTAGCCCTCCCAGTGCCGTGCTTTGTATTGCTAGCTGGAAAGGTGTTGATAACACACCAGTGTTTTGGCTACTACTGAGCAGTGCTCGCACAGCAGCAAGGCTGTCTCTCCAACATCCTCCCCTCCCCAGTAGGCTGGAGCTGCACAAGATCTTGGGAGGGCACATAGCCAGGACAGCTGACCCAAACCGACCAAAGGGATATTCCATACCGTATGACGTCTGCTCAGCAATAAAATCTAATGGAAAGGAGAAGAAAGGGGAGGTATTTGTTATCTACAATATTTGTCTTCTGGAGCAACCGTCTTACATACTGAAGCCCTACTTCCCAAGAAGTGGCTGGGTATCGCCTGTTGATGGGAAGTAGAGAATAAATATTTGTTTTCCTTTGCTTCCGTGCACAGCCTTTGCTTTTCCTTTATTAAACTACCTTTATCTTGACCCACAAGTTTTTTTCTGTCATATTTTCTGTCCCCCTGCCCCCAATCCTGCTGAGGAGGGGAGTGATAGATTGGCTTAGTGGGCACCTGGCATCCAGCCAAGGTCAACCCAGCACAGTATATACATCTTATCTTTCTTAATTGCTATGGAATAGGTGGACATACAGACGAAACTGCCTACCACTGTAATGCCAAGGGTCAGTCTGGTTGCAGAAATTTAGTAGAGACGTTTCAGCTACATTTATAGAAACTTGGCCACACATCTCATAATTTTAAATAAATTTTTGAACTTTTTGCTATTCCACCGTAACTGGATTTCCTATCTTGTCTTTTTTGTTGCATTTTATTCCATAGCTTTTGTATCATATCCCGTGTTTATTTTTTAACTAAAATGTAGAATAGCAATCTCACACTGCACATTTCAGGTGTCAGGTGACAAATAACAGGCATAACTACCTGTCATTGTTCAACCCCAGTCAGCAACTAAGCACCACACAACCGTTTACTCCTTCCCTCCCTGCCCAGTGGGATTGGGTAGAGAATTGGAAGTGAGAAAACTTATGGGTTGAGATAAAAACAGTTTAAAAATTGAAAAATAAAATAAAATAAAATAAAATAAAATAAAATAAAATAAAATAAAATAAAACAAAGCAACAATAATAATAAATTGTAGGGAAAAGCAAAATAACAGAGACACAGAAATAAAACCAAGAAAGTCAAATGATGCAAATGAAAACAATTGCTCACCACTAACCAACTGATGCCCTGCCAGGATCTCAGCAGTGGTTCCCCTGCCAACCTCCTCTGTAGTTTTATTGCAGAGCAAGACATTGAACTTAATCATTAGCACATACGTTAGATTTTAAAACCTTTATATACAGTGTAGATCTTGGGTATGAGAGAAATAAATATTGTTTTCTGGAAACAATCTTTGTGTCCAGTCTGAGAATCTATCTACATCGGGACACGGGATGTTGCACACTAGACACTCCACCGAGTTACACATAGAATCATAGAAACCTTCAAGTTAGAAAAGACCTTTAAGATGATCAAGTCCAACCATTAACCTAACACTGCCAAGTCCATCATTAAACCATGTCCCTAAGCACCACATCTACAGATCTTTTAAATACCTCTAGGGATGGGGACTCAACCACTTCTCTGGGTAGCCTGTTCCAGTGCTTGACAGTCCTTTCAATGAAGAAATTTTTCCTAATATCCAATCTAAATCTCTCCTGGTGCAACTTGAGGCCGTCTGCTCTCATCCTATCCCTTCTTATTTGGGAAGAGAGACCGACAGCCACCTCTCTACAGCCTCCTTTCAGGTACTTGTAGAAAGCAATAAAGTCTCCCCTCAGCTTCCTTTTCTCTAGGCTAAACAATCCCAGTTCCCTCCCAGCTCCTCATAAGACGTACTCTCTAGACCCTTCAAGTTTAAAGTCTTTCAACAGCTACTGAAATGATATGACATTTTCAGAAGATAATGGGTCTCACACTGAAAAAACCTGCCCAATATAGGTGGGATGTATCATCCATTGGTATAACTGGAGATCTTTCTACTGGGACTAGAGCAACTTTCATAAAGCACTTACCTTTCAGATGGCTCAATAGAGATCTGAACGACTCTCAGCACGATGAAGTTCTTCTGCAACTCTTTACTAACAGTGTCGCTTATGTGTATTCAGATTTATTTTATATCACATAGAAATTTTATCATCTTTGTGTTTTCCTAGATTATTTCTGAATAGCTTGACCATCTTAGGTTCCAGAAAAAATTATCCTTGCATACTTTCAAATTATTCCAATACTCTGCAAGATATAATATCCTAGTGCAAAAGAAGTATTGAATTTCCCTGTATTTATCCATGTGTTGACTAATGGATTTCTATTTGTGACTTCCATAAATTTGCATGGTGTATGTGTCAGAACTATCACCTGGCAATTTCTGGACCATTGGTAGAACTCTCTAAAAACTGGTGCCACTATTACAAAAATTTGTTCCTCTGATTCTAGACAGATTGGATGGATGGGTGACATAGTGATTAATTTTTTAGTGGTTTCATATCTGAGTTCCTTTAGAACAAGTAGAAGATTACCATGAGTCATGATGTTTTAGTATTCCTTTGGCTTTTTTTTAAGAACATTTTGTACTGATACTGAAATTGCCTCGGAAATTTCCTAGGAATGCTCTCTAACAGAAAGTAACTCTGGTGAAGGAACCTCCCTGAAGACTTTTCTCATGGGAACACGTGCAAAAAAAAAAATCTTAAACAAGTTTACTTTTCTACAATATATTTATATATCTTTTATGATGATCTTAAACTTTGATACAGTCAAGTAATTTTGCATCCATTTTCTGAGCAAAGTTTTCTATTCCTCATCACTTTTTACTTCTAATAGGACCTATTGTTGCACATCATCAAAAATTGTATGTGCAATATATTGTTGAACCTTGCAATTTTTCCCCTTTAAATTAATTGGAATAGCAGTAATAAATTTTGTGGTATGTCTAGGAAGGAACTTTTTCTGGAATTATAATTAATTCAGCAGAATAAGGCCTTCTTATCCAGCACAGCTGACTTTACATATTGGAAAGCAACCAAAGTAGAGTCTGACATTAACGTTACATGTTGAAAACACATTTTAATTCTTGCATCTTATCCTTTTTGATCTTAGGAAAACTGTGCATAAATATTGTGGTAGAGAGACAACATAATAAGTCAAAGCCACCTGTCTAGAAGATGAACTCCAGACTTGCTTCAGACTGTGATTTGATCTTTCCTCTTCTGTGGATTGTAAGTATTTCTGCTGTGCACTTACGTTTACAAGATCATAACAAGTCAAATCTGCAACTACTACTCATTAGAAAATTACAAAGAACAAATGACAGAATGTAGATTTTAATTATGAATGGATTTGGGAGCTACATTAAAATCACCTAGTTGGATCTCTTATTTTGATGCCACAGTTCTCTCACAGGATTGCATAGAAGGGTGTGTTCTGACAAGATAGAAAGCTTTTGAAATTACCCGTAAGTTTTTGAATACAGATGCTTTAGCAATTGTGGCATTAAGTTAGTAGACTTCAGTAAACTCTTTGAAAACAATCCTTTATCACTACTTAAATGTCAGTCTGGTATATTTCTTGATAGAACCTTGAGAATCAAATTTACAAAATGAAATAGTATTACTAATTCCTTAAGAGATTAAAATATCATTGTCACATAGGACAGGTCAAATTTTTCCTGTTCTCCCAGTGTGCAGCATTTTGGGAATATATACCAATATTAAAAGAATTGAAGCTACCACAAATTCATTCAGATGTCCAGAGAGCGAAGCGCAATGTCAAAAGGGTTGGTATCTCATATTCTACAGTTTATCAGCAGTGTTACTGGTATATGGATTTTTATATAATCTAATTCTATCATTTTGCTCTGTATTGATATATAAATTCATTTCTGTGTATCTGTTTGTACATGTACAAACACACACAGAAGACAATGCATATGCAAATTATATACTCCACTAAAATTCTGTATTATTTCAGAGATGGCAGGGATTCATAATTATATATGCACATATTCTGTTTCTAATGGAACAAATAATAAAATCTGCATAAGTTTCCCAGTGATATAATATTTTAAAGAATTATTAAGTGTCAACACTAGAATGGTGCTTTTTTTTGATGTTGCACTGGATATGTAGAGACAAGGGAAAAAGAAGTAGGAGTTGCTCCAGGACAGTGTGAGAAAGAAGGCTTTAGGACTCACTAATGAATGTTATTTTTTATCTTTAAACCATACTTATGTAAATTGCATGAAATGCTTGCCTGTGCATGAAAAGGATTTGTATCTGTGGGGGAACATAATCTCTACAAAATCACTGAACTAAAATACTTCATATTAGAACACTATCGTGTTCAGTTCCTAACGACACAGAATCACTGAATTTTTCTTCTCTACACCCCGTTTAACATCAATGCAAAATATCTGTAAAATTCATAGACTTACTGAGTGTTTGGTTACTCAGAAATTATAATTTCTAAACTAGTTTTCTTTTACAACTTGTGCAACATATTTCGAAAGAGTCCAAAAGGTTTCCATCCCCTAGCTCTGATGGTGTCAATTTGGCATAATCATTAAAGGGCAAAGTAAACTTTCCTTAGGTAAAATCGGAAGTGTAATTAGTAACAGAATCCATCATGTGATGCCTGAGATATGCGGGTAGAAGCGTTATCCAAGTAATAACATTATGCATCTGTATTACAAACCACAGCAGACTAGCATGTTTAAACCACTGCATACAAACACAAAGAGCAAATAAACCATGCAACACATTCGTCAAGTTAAGCAGAGTTGCATCAATTAACTTCAAACAAAGCTCTCTGACGGTATGATATAATATTTTGCTTAAGAATGAGATGATGTGATCTGTTTTTTCTAATCTCTGAGCAAGCTGGAATACAAACTATTCAGACAATCTATCAGGACCCTGGTTGTGCCCTGCTTGAGCCCCACTTTGGGCTCCAATAAATCTGTTGTCGTTTGCACCAGACTGGCCACTGGGACAAATGACAGATGCTCTCCCCCACCTCTCTCCAAGGAGAGGAGGGAGAGAGAGAAAGAGACTTATGAGCTTAGAAGGAAGTAAACTACCGTAATGAAATATTAATAATGAAATAAAAAGAAAATAATGAAATATATACAATATATCCAAAACCACTATCGAGCTCCCAGGATGACGATCACATCACTGGCAGGCATTGGGACAGTCCTAGACTGGACTCAGCGATGGATGGGAACTGGATTCCAGATCTGGATTCAGGAATGCATGGATTGGGATAAAAGACAGACGAACAGAGTCCTCCTCGGATGCTGGCCACTGAAGGAAAAAAGGCTGATCCTTTGATCCCTCAGCTTTTATACTGAGCATGAGGCAGACGGAGGGCAATACCCTGTGGGTCAGTTTTGTGTCATCTGTCCTGTCTGCTTCTCCCCGCAGGTGTGACCCCTCTACACTTCTCTGCTTCTGACCCTCCAACGGGGCAAAAACCAAAGCTGGCTGGCCGTGGTTGTTGCAGCAATAAGTATAAGCAAGAGCCTCTCTGCACCTCATTCCTTGGCATAAATTACAGCTAATCAGGTCTTATCACTCTGAGAATGAACAGTGTCTCCACAATATGCTGTTAATTTCAGAGAGCTTCAGAGAGTTCAGTTTGTTAGAAGATTCTTAGCTGCAAAATAAAATTACTGAACAGAAAATTGGTTCTGTTTTACCTGAAACCAGGGCAAACAGCCACCCAACCTCATGAAGATGCAATAGGGCCAAATTTAGCCTGTTTTTTCATAGCGAGGAGTTGATATGATATGATATTTGACATGCTTTGGGAGCATTTTAGGTGCCAAAATTAAGCTGTATATAGTATGTCCTTACTGGAGTTTGCTGATGTACGTGAGCTTTAACCAGTGTCAATTTCACCAGGATGCGTACCCAGAGAGATCATTTTTCTCATCTTTATTTGATCAAACCATAGGAAAATCATGGTTTTGGTATGTTCAATATCCTCTATAAACTTCTGTGTTTAATAAAAAATTTAAAAAATTAATAAGCATCCTTTCATCCACCATTAAAAATATATTCATATTATTAATTTAAGTTTCAGTACTGCTGAAGTTCCAAAAAAGATTTAAATTCTTCTGTAGGAAACATAATAACAAATAAGAAAACTTCAACATTAAAAACATTTTGTAGTTTCAATACAAATCCCGAAAGCACAGAAAACCATGAGTTTTAAAGATCAGACATCAAGTAACAATATTACCATAAATATTTGTCTGTTTATTAAAACATATTTTAAAACAGCACAATCTTCTTGAACTGAGGGATGTGTATGCAATCCCATAAATACCCTATGGAAGTTTGTGTTTAATCCATTTTTTGCAGCTTGTAACTTTTTCACTGCCTGACTCTTCCACACTCCCTCCTTCCAGGGAAATTTAAGGAAAATGTAAATTTCTAACTGTCTCACTCCAACAGTGCAAACACTTCATAATACAGAAAAAAAAAATTCCTGAAACAAATAATACATAACTAAGAAGACAAATGCAATCATTTTTTTTCCATTTCTTATGTACTGTTTACACGAGGCTCAGTAGTTAAAAGATAAAAAACATATCAATAAGCTCTACTGCCTGAAAGCATATGCACACATTAAATAGATTTTCTCATCAAGAAAGTGCCACTGTTGCTAAATTGATGCTTGACCTCACTGACTTCATATCAAGCTCTGTAGCCACACTGGTAACTTTCCCCATTTATGGACTTTTTTGCTCTGTTTCCTCACTTTCAGTTTTGTAGTTTGGTGTTAATAGACTAACTGTATTTCAGCCATATTGTAGCTTAAATATCACAGGTTGAACTGTTTCTTTGTCGGTGGGTACTTTTTTGTTTATTAATTTTGGTTTGGTTTGGTTTGGTTTGGTTTTTTGAAAGAAGGTAAAATGGTCTTATTGTGACAGGAGCCTTAGGCAGAGGGAAAGAATAATTACTTTGGAATTTATTGCAACATATTCTACATTTTATACATGTTCCGTAAAGCAGTGGTCCTCTGCATCACAACTAGTACACAGCACATTGCCTGTGAATTTCCCACTGCACACAGTCATCAGAAGAGAGGTAAAACTCAGTTATAACCAAAAGAACACAGGGCCACCCATACACCGGTACTGACGTCATGGTCAACATGGATCAGCATAAGCAGCCACCTCCCTTTCCTGTAGGCTTGAGAGAATATACAGAAACTACACTTGGGAGGGCAAGGTGAAGGAAGAGGGGATGGAAAGGTGGCCAGCAAGACTGTGACAGAAGTTCAGGATTTCTTTCCCAGATTTATTTTCCATAAGAAATTGAATAGCACTTACAATGGGGGTGGCTAATGTTAAAGAAAGTGCCTCTTTGAAAGGAGAAAACAAACACTGGCAAGGTCATGAGGATCGCGCACACAGCTCTGTGAGACGGGGTCACAAAAGATTGGTTGTTAAGCTTTTGGAAGGGAACCATAAATCATCATTAAAGATCTTGTATCTTCAATGAGCTATTCTTAAGGGAAAGAGGTGAGTCTGAAAAACTATTGCAAGTGCAAGTAAGTGGAGAAAAAAAAAGGGTATGCAGAACACAGATGAGTGTTTTAGACCTACAGGAGTGTATCTAGACATGAAAAAGTCAGACTGTGAATGCAAGAATAGTAAAACTGTATGAGACCCACCGATTAAGGAATCAGGAACCTGAACAGATGCACCAAAATTAGTAGTGGGAGAGGAAAGCTACCTACTTCTGCATTTCCCTGAGAACAGGGAGAAATTTACTATTTGGAGAATAGTAAATACGTGTATAAATTAAAAAATCCTACTTATGTTTAATTCTGCATTTTTCTCCAATGTCTTAAAAAGTATTGTGTTTACTAGCATAAGTGTTTAGGTGACTGCACCACTGAGGAGAAAAAAAAACCAACAACCCAGCTGTACCTGCTTATGGAAAATAAAGACTGCAGACTCGTGCTTGTTCAAGTGGCACAGAGAAAAAAGGTCTATCTTAACACGCTGTGCTGTGGAGTAATTGCAGTAGATGAACAAAAGGAACGAAGCTGAAGGACCTCTCAGGAGATGAGAATAAATGATGTTGATCATTTATTGTTGGTTACAATGACGTTGATCTCTGCTAATGTAAAAGTAAAGGAAAAGGCAATGTTCAGGACCAAAGAAATGTTTTATAAATTGAATAGAGACAAAATTGCCAAGGTTTTAATGACTTGATTTTTAAAAATTTATTCTTCTCAACTACAACTAGAGGAAAACACGTACCTCTAAGTAACTGAAATTAAACAATTAATTAACCAATGCCTCATTATTAAGCAATAATAACAAAAACTGGAAATTTTTTTTCTTCATTCGCATTTGTTGTGGTTATAACACAAGGAAGATCCAAGTATACCTTGGTGATTTCAAGAAAGACTATGCTTTTTAAATGGTACTACTTCACGAGGCAAAAGAAAATACCATTTAAAATTAGGATAACATTGGAAACTGCATGTGGATCCTTCACCTTGCTTGTGGTGTGCCTCTTAAGGTTATGTCTGTTCAGTCTTGACCACAGAACTCAGCAGTACAAAATGTTCTTATGGGTTAATTGCTTCAAAATGCATTGAAGTGCGGTTTCCATGGCTCTCCTACTCACAGTCCAGGAACTACTAAATATGACAGTACTTGGAGTATTGTAAAAAAAAAGTAATTTCAGTTAACTATGGTATATTGGAAAACCTAGGCAGAAACTCACTGCTGAGTAGCTTTTGCAGTCCTGGAAAAAAACAAATTTAGTTTGAACTTATAATTGCTTTCTCATGATTTTTTGCATTTTCTTTTTAAAATCACAAAATCACAAAATAATTTGGGTCAGAAGGGACCTCAGGAGGTCTCTAGCCCAACCTACTGCTCAAAGCAGGGTCAGCTATGAGATCAGACCAGGCTGCTAAGGGCTTAATTCAGTCGGGTCTTGAAAACTTCAAGGCTGGAGACCGCACAGTCTGTCTGGGCAGGATCATGCTATAGTAGATCCTTTAACAGTAGATTTCAGTAGACCTAAGTAGATCCTCTAAATAGTTTAGTAGGTCATCCTATTTCTATATAAATATTTTTTTGTTAAAACTAGGACAATCACAACAACTACTGTAGACCCTGTGATCTTAGTATATTTATTCCTCTTGTTCATCTAGTTACCACAAGCCTGAAAATATCTGAAGCCTTTATTTTTCTTTACTGAAAGGAAAAGAAACCCTAGAATTAGCTGTAGAGTAAGTCCTTGCACATGGACAGCTAACACAGCGTGGCTCCTGTGTGGGAACTTGCTCCCGGATGAAGCTGGAGCTTCTGATGTAGGGTATGTTTGCTTCCATGCCTGGTCTACTCTGGGATATGGGCTTCCAGGTCTGAGGAAGGGTAGTTAGGAAGAGAATACAAAGGGCAAAAGCCAGAGGCTGAACTTAGGGGACTGTATGGTATCATGAAAATTTACATGGAATCATAGAACCACAGAATGACAGAATCACAGGGGTTGGAAGGGACCTCTGGAGATCATCTAATCCAACCCCTCTGCCAGAGCCGTCTTCAAAAAGGGCAGGAAGGAAGATCCGGGAAACTACAAGCCAGTCAGCCTCACCTCCATTCCTGGAAAGATGATGGAACAGCTCATTCTGGGGGTCATCTCAAAGCATCTGGAGGAAAAGAAGGTTATCAGAAGTCGCCAACATGGATTCACCAAGGGGAAGTCGTGTCTGACTAACCTGATAGCTTTCTATGATGGCGTGACTGCACAAATAGATGAGGGGAGGACAGTGGATGTTGTCTACCTTGACTTCAGCGAGGCTTTCAGCACCATCTCCCCTCCAACCTCTGTGATTCTGTGATTCTGTTAGGCCATGCAGATATTAGGTGTGTTTTTCAATTAAACCACACGAAGACGTGTCCAGGATTGTCCCTGCTACTGGAATAAGGAAGCAATTCCATTGATAATACACAGCGTCTGAAGTGATAAACTCCTTAGTATATAGAAGAAAAAAAAAGGAAAAAACAAGAAGAGAGGGAAAGATATTTAAAAACCCAGTAAGTGGAAAATTCAATATGAATGAAATTAAAAATATCCCCTATGTAATAATACTGTTATTGTTGCATTTGTTATTTTAATATTTTAAAATTTACAGTTTTTTAGGCTGATACTGGTGGGGAGGGCATTGACATACTGCTTTCAGATTTTTTTAAGATTTTTAGTAACTGGTCACTAAACCAGCAATATAACAGTGTAGATGCACCATTTATGTGGTCTTGCAGTCTATTTTTGAAGACTGTCTAACAAGAAATTGTCAAATTTCTTTATATCAGATATGCATTCAGAGTTCAAGCTCATTAAGGTTTCTAATATTTTCCTTTTATAAAAGAAAACAGATTTATTCTGACACTCCATCCATCCATCGAAGTCTTCACGTGTTTCTATTCATTGGCCCAGATTAAAGCCTCAGATAGGTGCATTAATTTCAGTGGAACTATACAATTTATGCTTATACAGCTTGCCTCTGGAACAATTCTAGTTGTCTGTGTTCTAAATTAATCTTAATTATTTCTGAATAGAAAAGGCAGAGGACTAGCATCAAACACAGCATGATCCCTCTGCCTCTTAACCCATGACAACATTCTCCGGTACTGTGGCTATGTTGTTTTTCCTTTCTCACTTACTTTCAGTGTTTTCTTCCCATTTTATATGTATTCATACCTGCCCCATGTTCTTCAGTTTTCTCAACGTGACTCTCCTCTTCTGCATCTGACATTTCTGTCATCTACCTGACACATTCTCCTAACACGCATGTGCATCATTTCTCACACGTGGTATCAAAACCCAATCTCAAAAGCTAAATTTATTTTCCTTGTAATGCTTATGGAGTAAGTTATGAGGACATAATTCTATATTCGTACTACTTTACCAGTAACAGAGTTAACTTTGCTGACTGAAATGGAGTTACTCCAGGGACATACTAATGTAAATACAGATAATATTTTTTTGATCCTTTCCAATAAACTCTTCACCTGATTTGTATGGACAAAATCATAGTGAGTACAGAGAGTTACAGTTAAAAGCTAGATATAACTCTGCAGTTTTGTAGTTTTACAAATTATATTCCATGGCAGTTGATGACAGGACCTTATTCCTGCTCTGTTTGAAATTTCTTTCCTACCCTTTTATTTTTCTTGTCTCCTGTCTGCTCTTCTGTGCATCTTATATTTATGTATTTCTTTCCCCATTGTTCACAGTATGTACGGTATATACAGTAGGTATCACAGTTGTACAATAAATCATAGAATCATAGAATGGTCTGGGTTGGAAGGGACCTTAAAGATCACCTAGTTCCAAGCCCCCTGCCATGGGCATGGACACCTTCCACTAGACCAGGTTGCTCAAAGCCCCATCCAACCTGGCCTTGAACACTTCCAGGGATGGGGCATCCACAACTTGTCTGGGAAATCTGTTCTGGTGCCTCACCACCCTCACAGTAAATAATCTATTCTTAATATCTAATCTAAATCTACCCTCTTTCAGTTTAAAGTTGTTACCCCTCATCCTATCACTACACCCCCTGATAAAGCATCCATCCCCATCTTTTCTGCAGTCCCTCTTTAAGTACTGGAAGGCTGCTATAAGGTCCCCCCCGGGGCCTTCTCTTCTCCAGTCTGGACAACCCCAACTCTCTCAGCCTGTCCTCATAGGAGAGGTGTTCCATCCCTCTGATCATCTTTGTGGCCTTCCTCTGGACTTGCTCCAGCAGGTCTATGTCCTTATTATATTGGGGCCCCCATAGCTGGTTGCAGTACTTCAGGTGGTGTCTCATGTGAATGGAGTAGAGGGGCAGAACCACGATCCTTGACCTACTTCTCTTGATGCAGCCCAGGATGCGGTTGGCTTTCTGGGCTGCATGCGCACATTACCAGCTCATGTTGAGCTTCTCATCCACCAACACCCCCAAATCCTTCTCCTAAGGGATGCTCTCAATTCATTCTCCCCCCAGTCTCTATTTGTGCTTGGGATTGTCCCAACCCACATGCAGGACCTTGCACTTGGCCTTGTTGAAATTCATGAGGCTGGCATGGGCCCACCTCTCAAGCCTGTCCAGGTCTCTCTGGATGGCATGCCTTCCCTCCAGCGTGTCAACTGCTCCACACAGCTTGGTGTCATTGGCAAACTTGGTGAGGGTGCACTCAATCCCAACATCCATGTCGCCGACAAAGATGTTAAATAGCACCGATCCCAATATTGTCCCAATACAATACAAATTGTCCCAACAATCCCAGTGTTCCCTGAGGAAGACCACTCATCACTGCTCACCACTTGGACATCAAGCTGTTGATCACAACTCTTTGAGTGCAACCATCCAGCTAAATCCTTATCCACGGAGTGGTCCATCAGTGAAATCCATGTCTCCAATTTAGAGGCAAGGATACCATGTGGGACAGTGTCAAATGTTTTTCACAAGTCTAGGTACCTGATGTCAGTTGTTCTTCCCTTATCCACCAGCACTGTAACCCCATCATAGAAGGCCACCAAATTTGTCAGACATGATGTTGCCAATCACTTCCTTATTTTCTACGTGCCTTAGCATAGTTTCCAGGAGGAAAGCTCCATGACCTTTCTGGGCACAGAGGTGAGACTGACTGACCTGTTGTTCCCCAGCTCTTCCTTTTTTTCCCTTTTTAAAATGGCAGTTATGTTTCCCCTTTTCCAGTCAGTGGGAAGTTCACCGGATTGCCATCACTTCTCAAATATGATGGATAGTGGCTTCATCCACCAGTTCTCTCAGGACCTATGGGTGTATCTCATCAGGTCCCATGGATTTGTGCATCTTCAGTTCCTTAGATGGTCTTGAACCTGGTCTTCTCCTACAGTGGGTGGCTCTTCATTCTGCCACTTCCCGCCTTTGCCTTCTGTGACTTGGACGGTGTGGCTAGAGCACTTGTCAGTGAAGAGAAAAGCAAAAAAGTCATTGAGTAGCTCAGCCTTCTCCGTATCCCAGGTAACCACATCTCCTCTTTCCTTCCAGAGAGGGCCCACATTTTTCCCAATGTTCCTTTCATCACTGAAGTAGCTGTAAAAGCTTTTCTTGTTGCCCTTGACATCCCTGGCCAGATTTAATTCTATCTGGGCTTTAGCTTTCCTAACTTGATCCTTGGCTGCTCAGACAATTTCTCTGTATTCCTCCCAGGCTACCTGTCCTTGCTTCCATCCTCTGTAGCCTTCCTTTTTGTGTTTGAGATTGTCCAGGATCTCCTTGTTCATCCATGTGGGGCTCCTGGCATCTTTGTCTGACTTTCTTTTTGCTGGGATGCATCACTCCTGGGCTTGGAGGAGGTGATCCTTGAATATTAGCAAGCTCTCATGGGCCCTCTTCCCTCCAGGGCTTTATCTTATGGTACTCTACCAAGCAGATCCCTGAAGAGGCCAAAGTCTGCTCTCCTGAAGTCCGGGGCAGTGAACTTGCTGTGTGCCCTCCTTGTTGCCCTAAGGATCTTGAACTCCACCATCTCATGGTCACTACAGCCAAGGCTGCCCTTGAGCTTCACATTCCCACAATTCTTCCCATTCCTTGTTGGTGATAACAAGGTCCAGCATAGCACCTCTTCTCGTTTGCTATTCTATCACTTGGAGAAGGAAGTTATCATCAACGCATTCCAGGAACCTCCTGCATTGCTTATGTCCTCCGGTGTTTTCCCTCCAACAGATATCAGGGTGGTTGAAGTCCCCCATGAGGACCACAGCTGGTTAATGTGAGGCTGCTCCTGTCTGTAGAGGGCCTCATATGCTCTGTCTTCCTGGTCAGGTGGCCTGTAGCAGACCCCCACTATAATGTCACCTGTCCCTGCCCTCCCTTTAATCCTGACTGATAAGCTCTTGGTCCACTCCTCACCTATCCCCAGGCACAGAGCTCCATGCACTCCAGCTGGCCATTGACATAGAGGATGACACCCTCTCCTTGCCTCCCCTGCCTGTCCTTCCTGAAGAACTTGTGTCCTTCCTTTCCAACATTCCAGTCACAAGACACATCCCACCATGTCTCCATGATGTCAGTGGTCTCATAGCCCTGCAGACATATGCACGTCTCTAACTCCTCTTCTTTGTTCCTCATGCTATGTGTGTTTGCATAGAGGCATTTAAATTGGGCCACCGATGAAGCTGATTTACTAGCTGGAGTGGCTGTCACATATATAGATAGTAATCCATGAAGATCACTTTATCCACTGTATATAGTACACAATATGTCCCTTATTCATTATTTATAAATTATAAATAAATAGCTGAACTTCTAAGCTTACCCCCCAATTCCTGTTTACTTGACAGTAATCTGGCTATATTTGGTTTCTACAAAGTACTTTGCTTGCTGCCTCTCTGTGGTTCTAGGAATACATTAATAAAAAAACTTAAGGTAATGCTTCCTGACCTTCCTCACCTTCTCTGCTGAGGTCCCACCTGGAGTCCTGCATCCAGCTCTGGAGCCCTCAGCACAGGAAAGATGTGAACCTGTTGGAGCAGATCCAGAGGAGGGCCACAAAAATGATCAGAGGGATGGAACACTTCTCCTATGAGGACAGCCTGAGACAGTTGGGGTTGTCCAGACTGGAGAAGAGAAGGCTCTGTGGAGACCTTATTGTGGCCTTTCAGTACTTAAAGGGGGCCCGCAGTAAAGATGGGGACAGACTTGTTAATAAGGCCTGTTGCGATAGGGCAAGGCATAACGGCTTTAAGCTGAAAGAGGGTAGATTCAGACTAGATATAAGGAAGAATTTTTTTTACAATGAGGGTGGTGATACAGTAGAACAGGTTGCCCGGAGAGGTGATAGATGCTCCATCCCTGGAAACTTTCAAGATCAGGTTGGGCAGGGCTCTGACCAGCCTGATCTAGTTGAAGATGTTCCTGTTCATTGCAGTAGAGGTTGGACTAGATGACCTTTAAAGGTCCCTTCCAACCCAAATTATTCTATGATTCTATGAATCTTTCAGCTAATTCAATAACTGACTGCTCTTTAATATTTCCAAATACAATTTTCAGACCATTTGGGTGACATTTTAAATCACAATACCAAAGTATGTGTTTAATTGAAAAGGCAGACAGAGTTGATAAAAATTTTCTAAAGTTTACCCAAAGAGGCTGAAAGCAGCAATCACTATGTTAACCTGTTGCCCTAAGGGTCAGTTTAGGCATTTTGAACTGGTTGCTAATTAGGCCATCAAGAGTACAGGGATCCACGTGTAAGACTTCAAGGTTAAAGACATTGTAGATGATAGACACATTTTTGGCTACCTCAGGAAATAAAAATGTTAACTGTCTTCACTGATTTTAAATTGCAGTTGACAGGATCTGAAAACAAATCTGACCCTTGTCATATTGGATTTAACTCCAACCGGGCAAACACTTATGAATGGGAAGAGTGACACTCTTCACTAATATTCATGTTTGAATGTATTAATGTATTTAAGTATTCATGTGTTTAAGGCTACTCAACATGTGAATATGCGCAGGGCTTTTACAAGAAGATGCTGAGAATACCAAAGCTTGAAGAAGGGTTTGAAACCCTGCACACTTCTCTGTTTTTTTAAACTGTCATTTGGCCTAAAAAAACATACTTAGCTCCCCCTTCAAATAACGCTTCAATTCAAAAATATAGTTGTTTACAAGTATCAAACAAAAAGTGGACTACAGTTCACTGCTTGCGTTAGAGTCGTTTTGACTTTCCTGAGCTATGTCATATAATGAGCTTCGCCCTATTCCAATGCTGCTCACAAGATATATTTTTTAAATTCTTGAAAAAGTTCAAAGGGAACAATATCTTCAAAGAGAAAAAAACGCTCCCATTTTTTTTGGTGTTAAACATAAAAAAAAGATTATGTGATTTTTTTCTTTCTCCCTCTTCACAAACATCACTTTGTGATTGCTACCAAGTTCCCACAAGGAATATTCCTACCTGAAATCCCTCTATTTTCACTTTTTATTCCTGCTTTTTTAACTTCATCAAACATTTTCACATTATAAACAGTGCTTATATATAAGATGCCTATAAATTTAAGCCACAATTTAGATACTCTGACTCTCTACTTACTTATTGTCAAATACTGGAAGCAGTTAAACCAGTACCATATTGGATAAAAACTAAAATCCACATTAAATATATGCTAACAACCAGGCACAGATGCTCTTCTGCAACCCAACTCAAAAGAACTACCCATTGTGCTACATAATGTAACAGAACTCCAGCTGAATAGAATGAGACCTCTCTACAGCCTACTAGGAACGGTTTGCTGCCAGCAGATTGGGGTTGATATCCCAAAAAGGAGCAAAAGAAACTCGAATTCTGGCATCCACTTTTTAGGTGATGCTGTATGGAAAAGAAAGGTCCTCTTCAGGACATGATTTCCCAGAATGATTGGCACCTTTCACTGTTTAATACAAATAGTATGGAGAGGAAAAAAAAATGGGATTGTGATTCCTGAATAGGAAGAGACATTTCTCTACATCTCAAAATTGGACATTTAGGTCTGAGAGCGAGGCAGGATTTGAGACGCAGTGACCCCTTCATGAACGTTATTCATTTGATCTAATATGGCTAATTAATTAAGCTTTTAACATCAAGTGAAATAATACAGGCCTTGATATGCTGCAATCTCAAGAGAGCTGCTTCTAGGAGCAGCTGACCCAAGCTAACAGCTCTCTGTTTCAGCACCTCACCTCCTTTCAGGAGTTCAAATCTGAAATCCTAGCAACTCCCTTTTGGTGAAGACTTCAGTTCCCTTCTAACCGAAAAGAAAGCCACTCACATTTTTCGTGGTTTATTTTCCCCTGGTCATGTAAGTTTTCCTAGCTCACTTGAGGGATCTAGCAAAATGAACGGGTGCAGCTAAGAGTAGAGGAGAGAAACAAATAGAACAAGAGGGTATGACCTCCTCATTTTGATAATAGCAATTTGTTGGATTTGTTTGCCATAAATGGGATTTAAGTCTGCACACCCAACAGCTGTATTTCCTCTGCAGATTGGCAGAGGTAGAACCTAAAACTATTATAGCACTCTGGGGGCTAAGTGCTGTTGTTTGAGAGGGAATAATTGCAAGGAAAAAACATCTGATTTTTCTCTTTGTTCTTCACTCTTCCTTTAAAAAAGACACTAAAAATATATACCAAAAAACCTAACAGAAAGAGAAATTGCAGTATTACTCTCTTCAGTGTAGTTGCTTACAACTTTTGATTATGCTTCAAGTACCTTTTAGCATCAAGTGAAATAGCAGCGATATCGGAGTTCAACTACCCAGTGATACATTTTAAAGTATGCCAGGTTGAACATGGTGCAACTTCAAGATGCTAGAGGTCCACAACCCCTTTGGTGGAGCTAAATAAAAGGGCTACTCTGTTGCGTATGCACAAGAGCATGTGGCTACGAACCTGCTTCTCACCATGGTCTCATAGGCTACTGCAGTCTGGAACAGGGTGTGGAGATACACGTACAGTGAATTTCAGTCACTACGGTACAGGCACATACAATCTAGCTAACACAGGCAGTAAATGTTTAAAATGAAGATACACAGTAGAAGACTAGAAGCAGTATATGTGGTAGCTCCTGAGATGGAATCTGTACTTTTATACAATCACTCTCATGCTTTCAACATGTAGTTTATTCCAAGATTTTGTGGGATTTTAGGTTGCAAAATACTCCACTTGTAATTGCACCGTAGACATAGGCTTAGTTGAAAATGAGCTGCACTAGTTGAAATTGCCTTTCCCTATAAAACTAGGGAATAGGAGATTCACCATAGAAATGAACTACACCCTTCATTTAGAAATATATAAAAGAGATTGCAAAGTCCTCTAAAAAAAAATAAATTCAATCCTTCATTTCAAAGTGTCTGCTGAACTTAATTTCTTAACAAGTATAGAAAAGAAAGTGAAATGCCACTTTTTCTCATTATATAGTTACATACTAGTAATGTACAATAAAGTGTGCTATTTGAATTAGCTGGCCCATTGGTGGGTGATATGCATTTATTGTATAAATGTTCAAACATACACGTACACACACATATACATTCAATTTTTAAAAATTTTCTAATATGTTGCATATAGTATTGTGTCTAAGAACCTTAAGTAGAACAGAATCCTCTTCTTACAAGTTACAAGAACAGAAAATATATGTTCCTTTTCATAGGCAATTAGTATATCATATTAATCCATTGTCTGGAGTTATAGTTCTGGCTTTACAGATCAGATTTATATCGGGAAATCCATAGATCACAATTTAACTTAATTATCAATGGGATAAAACCTATGTTTTTTATTTTCGTTTTCAAGACTTCTAACCAAAATCATAGAATCACAGAATGATTGAAGCTGGAAGGAACCTCTGGAGATCATCTAGTTAAACTCCTCTGCTTAAGCAGGGTCAACTACAACTGGTTGCCCAGGACTGTATCCAGACGGCTTTTGAATATCTTCAAGGTTGGAGACTCCACCATCTCTCTGGGCAACATGTGCCAGTGCTCAGTCACTGTCACAGTGAAGAAGTGTTTCCTGATGTTCAGACGGCACCTCCCATGTTTCAGTTTATGACCATTTGCCTCTGGTCCTGTCACTGCGCACCACTGAAAAGACCCTGGCTCCGTCTTCTTTGCACCCTCACTTTGGGTATTTATAGACATTGATAAGATCCTCTTGGGCCTTCTCTTTGTCACCCTTTGTTGGACTGTCTCCAGTATGTCCATATCTCTCTTGTACTAGGGGATCCAGAACTGGAACCAGCAGTCCAGATGTGGCCTCACCAGTGCTAAGTAGAAGTGAAGGATCGCCTCATTCGACCTGCTGGCAAAGCCTAATTCAGCCCAGGGCACCATTAGCCTTCTTTGCTGCAAGAGCACATTGCTGGCTCATGTTCAAGAGAAAAACTAACTTAGTAAAATGCCTGGATAATTTCCTGTATTCACATGATGAAGAGAAATTAATGAAACATTTTTAATGGATGAGATTTATCACAGAAGACTCACTATAAACTTTTTTAACACAAGTATATGCATGAATAAGGAGTCCTAGTAAACAGGTGAGAGAACTGACACAGATTTTATGTTTTAAAAAATGTTTTTCTGCTTCTACCTTCATATCACTTTCATCTTCCAGTTGTGTCTGAATTCCTTTGCTCCCTTTCTTGAGTTGATGGATACTTGGGCTTTGTTTTGCTTTGTAGTGCTTTGTTTCTATGACTTTGCTAATACTTAATGTTTTATTTCTGAAAAAGGGTAATTGAATACCTAAAAAAACAAGAAGCAATTATAGTTTTCACTGGAATACTTATTGCCAGCGCTTGACAACTGTTGACAGGTTGGGAGAAGAGAATATTTATCTGGAATATATTATGGAAAAGACATTTCTTTCTCTCAATTTAACCTCATTAGTCCTAGCTACACGTCACTTATTATGGATGAGATGTTATTAAGGCTCTTAAAAATGGGATTTAAGTGAAATTCAAAAACTTAGGTCCAAAACTGTGATTGTTAAAACACACACTCAACTGTCATCTAACTCTCTGTGTACATTGCATTTTTAAACTCCAAGTTTTCAGGTATAGAGAGTTGTGCCTCTGAGCTTGTGCAGAGCATCAGCCCTTGTCAAGCTAAACAGTGTGTTTTGCTTTGCCCGCTCTTAAATAACACCCTTGTGCTTTTCACTTACTTGTAGGCATTTTCAGGCAACAAACAGCAAGTTATAACCAGAAAAATTAGGTTGCTCTTTTTAAAGCTGGTGGTGGCAGTGTAGCAACAATACTCGCTCACCTTCAGGTCTACGCTCCACCTAAGGGGTTTAAATCCCATTCCCCCATGGAAATGCTGTAAGGATATTCATGGCAGCTAGCTGGGAAAGGAAAAGGACTGCAAGCAGTATCTCAAAATTACATCATATTTTAGAAGGGGTAGAAGGACCTGAACCAGTATTGCATAGGAACTTAATGGGGGCATTGGAGATGTTGACCTTTTATTTCTCCCTACCTGAATTGGGCTTGGCACTAGGGAGCTCTTTGAAGAAGTAGGAGAAGTGTTCAAAGCAGGTAAAAAAAGATTTCTCAAGCCCTGATCTTACATTACGAAGAAGACAAAAGTGCCAGCATCTCTGCTCTAAGTAGCAGGATATTCTTACGAGCTACAATATCTCAGTGTTCAGGTTACAACCAAAAAGAAAAGAACAAATGCTACATAATCTTTTGGAAGAGACACTCTTGAAATGTTTTAGAAAAATGTTCAGGGCCACTCTCTTGCTTTGAATGAGGCTCCAGAAAAAATAATTTAAAACATAACATAGTTACCCACGTAGTGCTATTTCATGTTTCTTCCCTTCCAATTTGTGCTTTTTACCAAGAGAATAATATATCTGGATTTGTAGAGGGAACACATTTGTTAAAGATGATAACGAAAAGCCATTTCAACATGACTGTTCATCAGAAGGTAACATATAATGACATCAGAGAGACTGGTTTTCTATTTCATTCATAGTAACACAGTTTAGTCCAGAAACATGCTCTCTATTGGTCACTGCTGACTTTTTTTTCCTCTCTCTCTCTGTTTCAGCATGTGTGTGAGCACAAAGCAATGGGGTATCCAAAAGCATTCCCTTTTCTTCAACAAGTGACAAATAAGATTAAAAGCAATTTCAAAAGGACAAATGTTAAAACATACAATTTATGCACATCAGATACTTTAGTATCAGACTCCCTAACTTGTTTTATCCAAAACTCATCTCTCAAGGTATTTTACCGGTTGTTTTCCATCTGTGGTACTCTGCCTCCATTTCAGCTCCTTATACCTCTCCTCATTTCATCCTGACTTTCTCAGGTATTTTCTGACTTTTTTTTTAATCAAATATTTTCCACTGCAAGCTTTCAGACTAAAGCAACACAGATTTGTCTATAATTCTGTCTTGGAAAATGCTTCTTATATGTTTTCTGTTTATGCAGAATATATAAAAGCCAGTCTGAATTTTGAGAAGTTATTCTTTCTCAAAGTGTGCATGCCTCAAAGAATCATAATGTACTTGATTAAATAGCATATAATATCTGTAATCTTGGCAACTCACAGATTCTCTGAAAGAGTTCATTTTGTGCCAGGTTCAAAGTACATGAAGTTGTAAGGGTTATAATGAAAGAAGGGTGATGACTCTCCAGGTAAAGTCACATTTAAAATATATAAAAGGACTTCAGGGCTGTTTATTCAATAGAGTTAGTCTTGCATTTTCACATATAAGCTTGGTTTGATTACATGGGAGTTCCTTCCATTCCCATTGACTTTAGCTGACTCAGTAAGTAATCCGTTTGACTTCAATGGATCCACTCGAATGAGACATACGTATGGGAGTCAGTGGTAACTGTTGAAAATGTTTTCAAATTAATGTCAATTTGCTGACTTTAGCTGCTCCACTGAGAACAACGATTACTGTGACATACAAGCATGCTGACAAAAACTGCTCCTTATTTTTGTTCTCAGCTATCTGACAGGAAAGAGGGATGAAAGATTACCTCTCTGTCATATGTCAGGAGGTGTAGTCAGTCGACTGTAGCATTTCCTGCTGTAATTACCTACAGGGATGTTATTTTCATTATATTCTTTAAAGAGTTTCCAGAGGTGCGGTAGACATGAGGGTGGAAAACATGAAATCACTGTGGTAATACAGATTTCAGTCACAGCCTTTCTCTTTCCTTTGTCCCAAATACACGCTGATAGAAAGTTTAAGACTTTTGTCTGATTTTTCATTCATTTAATTTTTTTTTCCAGGCAGCCCAAAGCATTCATTTCAACAATGTGTTTCAAATCAACTGAGAAATAAATGATAACTCTATTTTATTTAAATACCTTTTCCATGTCATAAATGGGATCATTATTTTAAATCATTAGTTCTAGAGGGGCATAATTCTGTGAATATTAAATATGCAGATTATTCTCCTTATGTACATTCTGTAAGAGAATACCTTTCAGTGAGGCACTGAGGAAGCAATGAGGCCATAAGAAGCCTTTAGCAACCTTGTTAAGATGGTGTTCTGGTGGCTTTCTCTCTTCCAACAGTTGTCTTGACTCAGGGAAGCTGGGCAGCTGTGTACTCCCTAGCAAAATCTGACCTGTCAGACTTTTGATTTCTGTGACAGAGATAGTATTTACATTTGAAAGCAGACGTTCTAGTGGGAATGAGGAGCAGGAATGAGGGCTGGTTTACAAACAACTGCTTAGAGTGATGGGAGCTAATATAGATCTATTTAATTTTTGCAAAGCCTCACATTTCATTTTCAGTTGAATAGTTTTTCACATTGCACCACTGCTACCCTAGGAGGCCATAAAACCATTGCTCCCCAGCAGGGCACTCTTCATCAACATTGTCTAGAATCTCTGTACATCACCTATCTGACCATTCCAGTTACAGTTCCTGCCTTTTCATAGAATTATAGAACAGCCGAGGTTGAAAGGGACCTTGAAAGGTCATCTGGTCCAATCTTTCATGGGAAAAGGAGTTTAGATGAGATTATCTAGCACCTTATTCAATAACATCTTGAAAACCTGCAGTGATGGGAACTCTACCATGTCCCTGGGGAGGTTGGTTCAGTGAATAATTGTTCTTACTGTAACAAATTTATTTCTCATATCAAGATGAAACCACTGTCAGTGTAACTTGTACCTGCTGCCCCTTGTCTTCTCTATGTGGTTCTTTGTGAAGAAAAAGCCTCCATCCTCTTTGTAGCTGCCCTTTAAGTACTGGAATACTGTGATGGTCCCCCCCAAGCCTTCTCTTCTACAGGAAGAGAAGACCTAACTCTTTTCAGTCTTTCTTCATAGGGTAAGTTCACCAGCCCTTTGATCTTCTTCATACTGTTCTTGCTGGCCCATTGTTCCAGCCTATCCAGGTCTCTCTGTCAGTTTCTGGCAAGTTCACCTCACCACCCAGGTTGATGTCATCAGTAAACCTGGTGAGGGTGCTTTCAGTCCCATCATTCAGATCATTTACGAAGGTGTTGAACATCACGGGGCCTGGTATCAGTCCCTGGGGGATCCCACTTGTGACAGGCTGCCAGCCTGAGTAAAAACAATTGATCACCACTCGCTGAGCGTGGTCTGTTAATCAATTTCCTACCCATCTTCCTGCTTCTTTTCTTACATTAACTCTATTTTTTTACCTCTGCAAATCAACTAATCAAAGATTCAGTCTTATCTTCCAGTCTTATCTTCCAATGGAGGTGGCTTTCTAAGACAGGGCTGGAATTAGAACAGCATGAAAGGTTGCTGTGTCCAAATGTCTCTCACCTGCCGTGCCAGCTGGAGGGTCAGTGCTGGTAGTAACAGGCAACAGCAGTGTAGCCATGTTTTTCAAAAAGTTTGGCAGTCATTTTCACCCCCAAACCATCTTATTTCTTGTATTCTACTTTTATAACACTACACTGGTGATACTAAAAAAAAAGCCAAAAACAAACAAACAAACAAACAAAAAAACCCAAAGACAAAAAACAAAAATGGAAAGAAGACATGGCAAGGATTGTAAACAGGACACATAGGAGAGCTCAGAGTTTTGGAGCTTCCTAAGAACCAAGGAAATCCCTTTTCCAGAACAGCAATGATAGCAAGTTTTCTGTTTGGTTGTTTGGTTTTTTTAATCTAAATTTTAAACAAGCATATTATCCATTAAATGACAATTTACATGAAATCAATTAGCTGTGGTGTCTAACTATTTTGCTGTTTGTCATAGGTTTCATTTATCTATATTTTGCTTCTATTAATCTATAGATAGATTAAGGAAAAATCATTCAGAATTAAAGAAAAACATTATAGAAGCCAATAAGTTTATACAATAACAATACATGTTGTGACTAGAATACATTATGTAATACATTTTGTGATGTACATGTAACAGTACATATACAATGGCATATAATGTAATATGTCAAGCCATTATATACCACTGTACACAATTTATTACCAGTGAATGCCAGGCAGAGTTAGAAGTTATTTGCTACTTTCAGTATTATTCTTGTAATATAATACTGTGCCAATAATATTTGTAGATCTAGTTGAAAACTTTCTTAACTGGGGTAAAGTAACAATTGTGTGAATTATACTTAATTAGTGACTTCTAAACTAATACTCTTTAATTGTTTTAAAGTTTATATTGGGCTTATATTTTTCAGCACACAAGTTACAGAACAGTTTAACAACAAACCTCTTCTAATTCTATACCATTTCTCTTGGTTCAGGTTATTGTGTTAACACTAGTGCAATAGTGGAAGAAAACAGCAGAACTGAAAAACACAAACTTTGGTTTGAATTTACGTCAGAGAAGTCAAAGCAAAATGAAAATTCTTTGCATGCTGCCCCTGTTCTGATAAACCTGCAGAGGAGAGTGAAGGTGTAACTCATGAGGGAGAAATAGAGCCCACCAACACAATAAATTCAAAAAGCCCAGGTCTGCACATCTGTAGAGTTACTGTAACCATGTATAAATATTTCTTATCATTGAGGAGACTATGTAGGAAAAATATGGTTGATCCAAGCCATCCTGTGCAATTTCTGTAAGAAAAGAAGGACCATGTGCATCCCCTGGCTCCTGCTCAAACCTTTCATTTGTTCTCAACTTTTTCCACTCCAGAAATAATTTTGACATATGGAGCTAGCACTTTTTGAGGTAACCATCTTGTTTCACTTCTGAGAACAACCTTCCTTTCTATGTGATATGGCCCTTTGAAAGCTTTATGATGAAAGCAAATGTGAACTACTCTATAAAATGTGATAGGTTGTGTGTTCTATGGAAAGAAGAGTAATTTTCTATGGGCAGTTTCCTCCACAACCAAAAATAAATGTCCTGCTAGAATAAAGATAAAAGCTTCTGTGGTGGCTGAAGATATGAAAAAGAACATCTGTGAGTTCCAGGTGTAGAAACTCCCTCTGAAAGAATTTAGGAAAGGAAATGTGTCAGTCTGCTCTACGCTCTGGTCAGTGCCATGTATTGCTGTGCCTTCCCCCTAATTTCTGATCTGTGGACTGTGCTATAGCACTGCAACTCTTTCCAGTCTAGGAAGAGCCACTCCAGGAGATATCTGAAGTCACAAGTGTCTACTATTACTGCTGCTGTTACTACTACTACTATTAGTACTACTACTACTACTATGTTTCTGTTTATCTGGCTACTACACTTTATTTTCCCAAAAGGCAAAAACAAGCTTGGTTTTATAGCATTACCTTGTCTGGAAATGTGTCATTTCAGACCTATGCAAGGAAATTTACCTTTGTATATGTCTATCCTTATTCAGAGAGGAATTTTTCTCCTTTTGGTAAGAATAATAATGCCTATGTTTTCTGAAGATCTGGCCTTTTTCTTTCTGTGCACCTACTCTTCATCTGTTTAAAGGCATTGATCATACGTTCCTGCTTCACAAGCATCCTGTGAGGAAAAAAAAAGTTAAAACATTGGTCTTCTGACAACAAGGCTCCATGCATCTAGTCAAAATAAATCTGAGAATTATAATGAAGTGTACTTTTCTTTTTAATAATTCATCTGGTCATTAATAGGACATATGTTTTGCTTAGAACATAGATTTGAAAAAATAGCAAAGCTTTTTGCAGAGAAACACCATCGTCACAGATGTAAATAGCTATAGGGTATACTAAAGGCAAAAGCAGCTAAATAAATAAATGGTGGCTAATGTTTTAGATCCAAATGGAACATGGTATTCCTCAACACTAAAATGGAAGCGTAAGGGCCATTCCCGCAGCATGGGAAGACTGTGTTTGTTTGTTTCCACTTTGTATTTCCCTAAGGACACTTTGCTCCGCCAGTATAATTAGGATGACATTTGGAGCTGCTATATGTCGATGCAAGAGTAAGAGACACTGTGCAGCTTGACAAGAGATTACGATGTCAAGTCAATTGCTGCTGCAATATCAATATTTATTCCCTAGTTCCTTGTGTCTTGTTTTATTTTTGTTCCTCTTTATATTATGCACAGAATAATATCTCAAATCTTCTGGTTGCAACATATTTCTTTTTGCTCCAGATGTTCTTGCTTTTTTCCTGTTAGTTTTTATCTTAAATCTATCCCTTCAAAAGTGAATTGTATTTAATCCTTTCACTAGTGCAATTACTTTCATAGAATGAATTCTCAATTGATCTAGTGCAACATTTCTAATGAGTTCTGTATGTGATTTCATCAAAGAATGATCTCAGAACAATAATGATATTTTTTGAGTTTTAATTGCTTTACTAATGGTGAGTACAATGGATATATACAATGGATATGTATGGTGAATACAACAGATACATACAATGGGTATGTATTCACCATTAGTGAAGTAATTAACACTCAAAAAATATCGTTATAGTTCTGAGATCACTCTTTGATGAATTCAGTTACAGAACTCATTAGAGGTGCAGGGCTTGCCTTTAAACAGGCATAACTTGCCAGCCCTACATAGCATTACCTGACATTCTTGAAAGTTTCTTATTGTGAAGAGGGAAAGAGATGCTTTCTTTTTACAGCGTAGCAGAAAAAATTTAGCCTGAAGTGGAGTCAGATCATCAGGTATATCCTGATGAACCTTTCAGCATTCTTTCCATGGAATAATGTAATAGCAACAAAACACAGCAACACAGGTGCCAGAGTTCAGAGCCAGCAGTGAAGCAACTACATTTAATTGATATTAGTTTAGTCTGATTAATTTTCTTTTATATTTGCCCGATTTTATTGTAGAAAACATAAGTATAATTATGTTCAGTAATACATTTTATATAAGAGAATGTTTCACTTTCTTAGAGATATGTATCTGTCTCTTTATAAGCAGATCTATCTCATACTGAAGCACAGTATCATTGATAGGATTATTTTTTAAATGGATCAGAAAATCAGCCTCCCAGTTTAAGGGTCGGTTAAGCTTCAGTGCATTAGCTCCTCTTTGACAATTGCGTTTACTTCTCTATAACACCCCCAAGAATTTTTTTGATGTATGATCTGGTTAACTTTTTATCACATCACTAGATGGCAGTGTCCCTTCCAGCCTTTATTTGTTTTTCTACATGTCTCCAAGATGTTTAGTTGTGACTCATAATTGTTCAAATTCTATTAACCATAGAGCATGCATAATATTAATATCAAATTCATTTATCTTCACTAATAAACATAAGGTAAATATCAAAGGAAATAATGATGTTTTCCTCTATTTACTCTTAGAGTACAGGTATTTATCGTTGCCATATTTTAAAGTGAGCTTTATGTCTAATGCACTATATCAATATGGTGAGGTCAACTTGTGAAACAGTTGAACTTTCCTGAAATTGAATTTTCTAATTTCATATTCATCTTGTTATTTTTTTTAACTTTTACTGTCATTTATCAGCTGTTTTCATGGGGCTCCAGATAATTATTGAAAACTGTAATGTTTTAATAGTAGCTTTTTTATACATAAAAAGAGAGGGGTGTGGGGGTGGGAGTGAGAGAGAAGATATAGACTTATAACCTTACACTACACTATGGTCTATTCCAAAGCAACTGGTGCCAGTAGAAAGAGTCTCAGACAGGTATCTATAAACTCAGCCTAGTGAGGCTGAGCTCCCATTATGCCCATTAGAAAGAGACACCTTGTTCCAGAAAACAACTCGAATAGTTATGGATGGGCTTGAAAGCAGCTCAATTCGGGCATTTAAGAGTTGGGGAGCCAGAATATGCTCACTGTCTCCAATGCCTCTGGCAAATGGGCATTTCCACAGGCTTATTGCATGCTGGAACAGCAATTCACTCATTCATGATAGCCTTGGGGCAATCCAGCTCACCCATTTTAGACAGCTTGCTTATGATGAATCGTGTAAGCCTGCGAAGACACTTGTCTTTCTTTATTAACACCTGTATTAAATGCACCATCAAATCTTTTAGACATCTAAAAATCAGTCAGAAAGAAAATTACTCTAAATTAGACTCCTCTCCATTGATTAAAATTGATTACGGAGGAAGCTTAGGCTAGGTTTGAGCTAAGCTTTATGAGTACTTCCCCTAAATGACTCCAGGGGTTTTAAATTAGTGTGTAAGTATGTGGTAGCAAATGTGTATCTGTTTCTTTACCAAAGGAGAACATCTAACGTTCCTGATTTGTTCAAGTTCCACCAAAGAAGAGACATAACAAAAGCAATTCTGAGTTAATACTCTTCTTACTTTGAACACAGGTGTTTCTCTTTTTTGTGTCAACTAGAATGTCACTACTCCTGACAGTAAAGTACAGAAAAACTGTAAAGTTTTGTGTGCTGCCATGATTGTGGTGTCATCACAGCTGGGGGGAGCCACTCTGAAACTGCAGACACGTTAGCAACAGTCAAAATCATTAAATTATTATTTTAATCTAAGCAATGAGAGCTACACAAGAGAAATCTTAATTTTTAGCACAACTTCTTGTATTCAGTTTATGTCAAAAATAAAAGTGAAGCTTTTTGAAGTGAAATAGGACACTGTTACCTCTGAAAATTATGATGAGAGCTTCAGTCCTTCATTCGCACAAATGTCTGCATCAGTCACTTCACAAAACAGAACTGTGCAACATTTATCTGAAAGATAAATCACTTCTTCCAAAAGTGAGCAATCAAATTACAATTCAAACCTGTATTAGCATAGTTAATGTGATTAAAGAGATTAAAATATAATATTCTGTGGGTATGTTTAGTTCAATTCCCGACTTATAACATGTAAATTTTGTGAATATATGCAGTTAGTTGCTCAGTGCTCAAATGTTCGGCTTTATGAATGAATGTACCTATTTCTATAAATCTTTGTAAATTATAATGGTTGTAATCATAAAGGTTGTCTTACTTCCAGTTCAAGTTAAAAGGATTTTCAGCACTCACTTGAAACTCTGATTGCTTTATTTTTTACATACAAACTTGGTTTTTTTCGTTGGTTCTCTACAGGTTGTCAATATCATCCTGTTTATAATCAATTTTTTATTTATTTGTTTTAATTTTGAGTTACCCTTTCCTTCACGTTAACCTTTCCCTATGCAATTTTATAGAGATATTTCATTTATATTTTGCTATTTATGTTATGAAATTAAATACGAATATAACTTATCGCAATAAGGTTTGTCTTTTTTACCTCCTCTAATTATAATTGAATCTATATATTAGTGAAATGCAAATACTGTTTCTTTTTCTGTGTTACAAGATTCCTAGAGACTGATTTAGGACAAAAACTGTAAAAGAAATAACAAGACTGAAATCAAGGGTCATTATTGCACCTATCAGAGGAACATTTATGCAGTATTAATGATGGAGGAGGAAAATGTTTTTCACACCCATTGATAGAATTAATTTATTTTTCAGGTGCTTTCAACTTTTATTTTCATAACTGGCAACAGAGTCTTAGGAGCATAAAACCTTTGTTCTGGGAGTGGCAAATAATCCATTAAAACAACCCATATTTCTGCCCTTACCTTTTGTTAATGAAGAGGACTCCTACCTCTTGCACTTTGATGTTGACAATTATTTTACAGGGATAAATCAATATTTTCCCTGTTGGTGGAAGCAGTGGGTTCAGTTCTACCTGCAGGCTGGAAGGGCACTGGGGAAAGAATGGATTTTCATAACATTTTTATAACAAGTGAGGTAAAATTATACACAAGTACCATTTTAAATCTCCCCTTAATACCAAAGGATCAGTGATTGCATGAAGATTTTATTCTTAGCTCTTTTAGCCATCTTTTTTCCTCTCTTTGATTATCCAGTATTTTAGAATCTCTCTAAGCATGTGCTGCTGCATCTTTTATTCCTTTAGGTTTCTTTATTAGAAACTATTTTCATGAGCATCAACTCTTAATCTGTTGCAGACGTCTGTAAAATATCAAGCACTTCCCTACTAATGCCTTTCCCCATGGCTGCACCATGATTGCATCCAAAGGGTTTTTTGGTCGATTCATTTATTTTATTCTCACCATGTAACACTGTGTTGACTTGGAAGCTCATGAGCGAACGCATTATAGAAGTGGTTTGGAAAGGGGCTAAGTAGGAAGTGTGGAGCATTTCATATTACTGAAAAGCTGGCGAGGTGGCTTGATTTGTACCGTCTAGAAAGAGATAATGTGGGGCAAATAAAGACTGCTTTAAATATTGATTATTTATTTATTTATTTTATTTTTAATGTTTTCCTTTTTTTTACTAGGAGTGTTTTTTGGGGTTTTATTTCTGTTTAGTTTATTATGCGGAACGATCATGGTCCAAAATCTCGTTATGCTACTTAGCCTCTGGACACAACACAGAGAGCCATCTTCTGTCATGGTAAACTATTAAGCCAAATACAAGATAGTAAGAGAAAGATGATCTCAGTTAGAAATGTGGAGAGCAAAAGGAATTACAATATGGAATATTAAGGACAATAAATTTATTCCAGTTTAATAGAATCTTCAGGTGCTTTGGGAAAAGGAAGTCTGTTTTGCACAAAGAAGTTCCCAAATACATCAACTACATTGCAACTTGCGTGACTACCTGTGACTATTTTAATAAGTAAGACTTTGTCAGAACTTTTTCATAACTAGAATTGTGTATACTTTAAGTCAGGAGTGGTTTTCACATATGTAGCTCTCTGTGCTTCTTTTTCTGGCAAAAGGGATTATGTTGAGATAAATCTATGTTTAGCACATATGGGAGTCTGATGCCTGAGCTACAGGTGTTTCTTCTGCATACTTTTACTAATTCTCAGAAAGAACAAAAGACTTTTCTGATGCTTTCTGCTGTAACTTTTTTTTTTAATTACTTCATTAGAGGCAAGCAGCACAATATGGCAGCATTGAACCACAAAGATGGAGATAAAATCATAAAACATTTGATCATGAATGTTCACAAAACAGACCATATTTTCACATAAAAGTATGTAGGCCTTATGTTGCATTTATCCCTTCACTTATAGAAGAGATTACTATACTTCTGCATGTTAAGTTATCAATGAATTCAGAATATTTAAATGCTAGACTCATTTACCATGTCAGGTGATCAGTTTTCCTAAGCAGAGAATTATAAATCTGTTGATAAAGTCAGTTTTGCAAGTAATTGAAAAGAACATCACTCATAAGCACATGCTTGTTGATCCAGTGTCACAACACTTTTACTCTGTACAATAACTACGAATTGCTTAGCCTATGGTAATGGAACGAAGCATTGTGTTATCAGAAAAGTTCAGGTTTAGAGACAAGTTATTTTCTTACACAGTTTTCGAATAAGCATTGCAGTTGAAAAAAAAAACTGACTAAAGGCCATATCCTTCTCATTCACTGACATAAATCAAGAGTAATTGTTATTTCAAATAAATACTCCAGGAAAAGAATACATTATTCTGTTCTTAGTTGTATAAAAGCAGTAACTTTAGCTTTGAGGGAGAAGAATGGCAAATGGGGTCTTGTGCTGATTTTTGCAGAGCCTCTTACTGTTTCGCTGCTCAGTGTGTTTGGGGAAAGTTATAGGATACTTGGCAAGTGTTCTGGCTTGTTTCTATACTCCAGAACATGCATTCTGTCACTGTAGGAAAGAATCCTAAACACATGACAGAATCATAGAGTATTTAATTAGTTATTTAAGCCCACAATTAAATTGTTTGTTTTCCTCTTGTAGATATATCCAATATAATAATTTTGTTCTGAAATCACAGGTAATCTGATCCAGCATCACAGTATTCTCCATTTTAGTTTGGACAAAATATTCCCAGATATATTTTCCAGTTTACTGCCAAGCAATTTAAATACTGGAATTTTTATCATGACTTAAAAAAAACATGAGATTTTGAAAAACAGGGGGAATGAATTAGGCATCACTACTGTACTAGCAAATAAAGTGGGACCTGAGAAATGTTGGAATTTGATCACAATCTGAACCATAATTTCTTGTTCTTTTTCATCCCTTGTCAAATAAGTGGAGAGTATCTTCTCTATTTCCGTATGTTTTTAATCTGAAGTTCAACGCAGAAAAGATTAAAATGTGCAGGCATTTTATACAGTTTTTTCTAAACTCTAATGAATTACCAGTTCTAAACATGGGAACTAGCTTGTGAGGACAGTCGTGATTTATTTATCTAAGTTTTCTTATAACTGTGGTGAAGCATTACTATAATAATGTGTTGAGGTGTCAACCGCTGCCTTTCTATGATCTGTTCAGCCACAACAAGATGATTAGATTCTAGTTGTACTCTTCAGTTCCTCAGCCTTGTGTTTAGTAATTTACACATGATCATGGACCATGTCTGTCATCCCAGAGGTTAATTTAGTCCACCAGAATATTTTTGATTGTTAACATGTCTACAACGTATCTAATATTCCACAGATTCAGGCCATGTCTCAAACAAATAGAAAAAGAAGAATAAAGATCTTCAACAAGGCTAGTATATATAAGCCATCCTGATCTAAATTGAATAAAAATTACTTTTGTGGTCATTCACATGCAGCAAAGCTGGATTGAAGTCTGAGACAAACTAGAAGAGGAGATACCAGAGTGATCAGCAAATTGGATTGCCTGTCTGAAGAGAGGAGACAGAAAGGAAGCCTGAGAAGGCATAGAAGTACCATCACCAAGTGCACACAAGGAGGTAAGAAAAAAAATGAAACTAATAGCATTGATATTAGAATACATATGAGCTGTCTAGTAATATATTTTGGCTGGAAATTAGAAGAAAGATTCTGTTTTCCAGAGAATGAAGTTCTGAAAAAAGATTCCCATGGGAGAGCTGCTGAAAAAAAGGAAATTGGTTTAATATGGAACTCACAACACTTTGGAAAGGAGTTACTAGGATATGGCCTTCTTCAGTACAGGGTAGACAACCCAGAGGAGGACAGGTAATTGGGCAAAAAGTAGGACTGATTAACAGAAGGAAAAGAAACAAGTTACGGTTTAAGCAACAGGGTGATTTTTGTTCACAGATCCTTTCTAATGGCTTATTTAATAAACCAGTATTTTTTGTCATTGGTATTGTGCAAGGATCAGGTAAAAGAATGACGGAAGATGTGTGAGTAGCAATTAATAATGTAAAAGATGAGTTTGGAGAAGAGATTTAAAGGAAAAAGAATCTTAATAGTCTTCATATTTTCTTTATGCTTTCATAAATTTCTTGTTAATTACAGAATATATAAAAAATACATAGAAATATAAAGAAAATTCTGGGATGTTGAAATGTAGACTTGGATTGCATAAGATGCACATAGTTTTCTAAGTGTTTTTCAAAAAATATACACACATTTAAAAATCTCTATCTCTATATTTTGGTCTGGTACCTGATGCAAAAGCATAGGTATTAATTACATTTATAACATTATTTGCCTTTGACATTATGGCTGTTATTGGAATGGCCCCTTTTACCCACAGGGAGTAATTAGCATTTGCCACTTCATTGAAGCTGATAATGGCACCCAATGGCCAGAAGGTAACTGGAGGGTCCTTTTTAATAATCTTGTTTGTCATGACACTTCCTTTCATGTGCTGGATAATTTGCTTACTCAGCTAGTTGCCTTGGAAGATTTAATGCCATTTTCTCTATGTTGAAAGTATTCCCATCTTCACCGTAAAAATCAGTAAAACATTTTCAAAAGTAGCAATTAATACTTTTATATTTGTTTTCAGTATTTAGATAGGTGGACTAAAACACAGAAAAAGCATCCATATGATAATGTAATAATGGAATTAATATTATTTTCTATTCTGGATGCCATAGGTTTCCAGTATGCAATACTCACACTCCTATGAAGTTACCTAATGGTGTCCATGGATCCTATCTAGCATAACTACTTCTCTGTCAATACTAGCACAATAAATTGCCTGATCTTTATGACATTGATCCTCATTGCCAAAATCCTAGTTTACTTATAAGTTGTTTCCTGCCTTTCTTTTCTAGTTTCCTTATGTTGATTTCACTCCCTTATATTCATTTCAGGAATTTAGTCCTCTCTGTTTTACTAAAGAATTTCATTTACTTTTAAGTGTGAAGTGTAGAGGGACTAGTAGGTGCCTACTTTCCTACCACTCAGTGAAATGCCATAGATGCTATTGGAGTCTTCTAGAAAAATCATTTTTTCTAAGTCTAAATGCCAAAAATGTAAATGAATTCAGGTAAATGATCCAAATTTAAACGTTTTCTTGCTCATATTTAAAGTGTATCATGAGCTTGTATATTTTTTGGAAGCAACTGTTATTATGTATTTGCTTATACAGTCTATTTTCTTCATTCATCCTCAGTCAATCTACATTCATATCTTTTGGGTTTCTGTTTGCTTATATCTTTCATAAAGCTGGTTTAAGACTTGCAAATTTATTACTGCTTTTTATTCAAGACTTCTAAACATTCAAATAGTTTCTAAATATCTGCTTCTAGACGGAAAGATTTTTTCAATTCCAGGTGCACTAGGTACTTTGTGTTTACCTTCTTCAAACTTTGGGGATAGCATTATTATTTTTAATTTTTTTAGGTTTTGGGTACCTAATGCTGGGGGCTTAGAGACCAAATTTCAGACATAACTGCATACCCACAAATCTTTTAAAATCCCTTTCTAAATTGACCTCAAACCTTAAAAATGTTTGCCTTAGTATGCGTGATGTTTAAAGAAGATATTCTGGGAAGCAATAAATAGCATAATATTCTCGGGATGTGTTTGTATGATCCTAAGTATTTGAACAGAATTTTAATGAATAAATTTTACAGGAATAAGGTACCTCTGAGTTCATTAAGTGCCTGGAAAAATAATGGAGACTCCTTCCTGACACTTCAAGCACAGAATATTGCCATCTCCTAGTCTATAGCAAGAAAGAAATTGTGACCTGAGCTTTTTTTACACCAATTTATATTACTTGTGTTAAACTAACTCTTTATCATTCCTACCACATTTATTTTTCTTCCCCAGTACTTGTTAGTTTTTACCCTTTCGACCGCAATCTCTTGAAGGCAAGGACAGACACTTATTCTGGTACAATGGAGTTTCAGCTGGGCACACCTCTAGGTGCTACTGAAAAACAGTCAACAGTCTTAAGAGGAATTAATTCATGTGGCATAATTAATATACATATATAATAAGCACATTGTAATTGCAGACTATTATGACAGCACTGCATTCAGAAGCACAACATTTTCAGTGGACAGAAGACCAGCAGGGAGAATACTTGCTGAAAGTTATGATTTTTTTTTTTTTTAAGCTGTCTCTGTAGATCAATTTTAGTGTTTTTTCTTCTCATTTGGCAACTTATTTTGCAGCAGATGAATCACTGCAGGGTTATTGCATGCATAGTGAAATTTTTAGGATTACATAATCTGTCTTAATAGGGCAAAAGGCTTGTTGGACAACAAGTTTGTCCTGGTGTCAGCTGGAATAGAATTAATTTTCTTCCTAGTAGCTGGTATGGTGCTGTGTTTTCGATTTAGGATGAGAATAATGTTGCTAACACACTGATGTTTTAGTTGTTGCTGAGCAGTGCTCACACTAAGTCAAGGACTTTTCAGCTTCTCATAGTGTCCTGCCAGTGAGGAGGCTGGGAGTTCAAAGGAAGCTAGGAGGGGGCACAGCCAGGCCAGCTGACCCAAACTGGTCAGAGGGATATTCCATACAATATGACATCAGGCTCCGCATAAAAATCTGGGGGGAGTTGGTCTGGGCGAGGTGGTTGCTGCTCGGGGACTGGCTGGGCATCGGTTGGCAGGTGGTGAGCAATTGCATTGTGCATCACTTGTTTTGTATATTCTTTTATCATTATAATTATTTTCCTTTCTTTTTTTTCCTATTAAACTGTCTGTATCTCAACCCATGAGTTTTACCTTTTTTCCGATTCTCTCCCCCATCCCACCAGGGGAGAGTGAGTGAACATGTGTGGTGTTCAGCTGCCTGCTGGGTTACACCACAACAAAGTTAGACAAAGCAGGCTCTAAACATCAAGTAACAAGCTTCCCTATGGATGGCAGTTAAGACCCTAAATTGAGACATAGATTTCAGAAAACAGGGGTGTTCAAAGCTGAGGGGAGTCAGAGGAGAATCAAGAAATGTCTTCACTGAAGCATTGCTGATTTTGACCAACTAAGAATCTTGCTTTCCATGTTTACCAGGACAAATCCCACAGTATTACATTTTCTGAGGAAGTAAATACTTGGAAGAGAAACAAATGCACTCTAATGAAAAGATGTTAAAAAACCACCATCATTTTTGCATTCTGCAAGTGCTTTTGGTTATAAAATCTCAGAATGGATTGGAAAAGAAAGGAAACGTAGAAAAGAAAAGTAGGTTTTGCATAATGGAATTAAATTTTGTGTTAGTAATCCCACAGTATTACATTTTCTGAGGAAGTAAATACTTGGAAGAGAAACAAATGCACTCTAATGAAAAGATGTTAAAAAACCACCATCATTTTTGCATTCTGCAAGTGCTTTTGGTTATAAAATCTCAGAATGGATTGGAAAAGAAAGGAAACGTAGAAAAGAAAAGTAGATTTTGCATAATGGAATTAAATTTTGTGTTAGTAATTTCTCTCCATTTGAGAAAAAAAAGACCTTTAAAGGTATTCAGCATTGCTTTGTGCTTTAGTTTTACATACAAGATTACTGATGGTTTTAATTCAACAAAGTGATGAGTTCAAAAACCTCATCAGTTTCTGCCAGTGGGCCTAAACACAGTTCAGTCAGTTTAGACAGCACAGTTTAGCTTGGCTTTAAAACTTAAAGAAAGATGGGAGGTCCTCCTTTTCCCCCTCTTTTGTCTTAAAGTACATGCTACTTTGTGAAAACTTGTTGCCTACCACTTTCAAAGGACCTTTTTCTCTGACAGGTAGAAATGATGGGAAAGGCAGCAAAGTAGTTGGTCACCAATTAAGTAGAAGGCTGCTAAAGCAAACACAGAAAGACAATATAGCCATATGACTAGTGACCTTATAGTACATGTTTACAGCAGAGCTAGAATGATCTCATGCCTAATTATCATCAACAGAGAAAGTGGGGACTTCTTCCATCTACACCCCTGTCCCCTCTTTGTAACTTCTTTGTGCCGAGATAGATATTTGTTTGGTAAGCAAGTTCTGGGAGCTAAGATAGCAGAAAGATGTTAACTACTTTGTTCTGCAGGCTTAGTCTTCAGCCATTGTAGTGGCACTGTGAAAATACCAATGGGAATGGGAGGCTGAAGGACCAAGTGATTAATTAGGAGAGATTGGATCGAGTTCAGAAGTGATGTGTAGATTAATCCCTTTTCTTGTTAAATACACTTAAAGACTTCGTACTCATAAAAATATCACAAAGACTGTCAACTTCATCATAAGGAAGTCTCTAATCCAAACCAAGAGTCAGATAAGGAAGGCAGCGTTTCCTGTGCATACATGCATTTCTGCATACATGCATACTGTATTTTCCTTGTGAATTACTAAACAACACTACTGCCTTTTTTTTTTTACCCCTCAGTTTGTAATAGATAACATATGTCTGAAGACTGCACAATATAGAGTTCTTGTTTCTATTTAATTCAAAAAGATGATAAAATTAGTGTTCAGCTTAAAGTCTGCCCTGGTTTGGGAAAGCATAAATCTCATAAAGAAGGCACAAGAAACAAATATTCCATTGAGTATTTGTATGGTGAACCTCTGTACCTCCTTCTATATATACAAGTGGAAAGAGGGCACTTCCTTCTGCTTCTTCAGATAGTTCTGAGGAGCTCAGTGCAAGCCCTCAGCTTTTGTGCTTGTAAGAAACATGGGAGCACTGGCATGTTGGAATAGAAGGCTGTGGAAGTTCAGAAATGTAGTGTGATTATATGAGCGGGTCTGAAGTGCTGAATGTTTTGAAATTTATCTGGCTAGAAAACATAAATCTTTGCCTTAATTGCCAAGTCCCCTTGAATGCTCCAATACATTGTTAAAACAACAGAATACCAGCAGAGGAGAAATACATTTTGAGAGATAATAATAGCACTGAGAATGTTAAAACTTTTATGTGTTATGATATTTCATTTGTACAATACAATGATATGAGAGACTGAATCAACCTGTAATTCTCTGTGCTTAAGATTTACATGGAGCACTTGAAACCACTGCTTCGCTTGTCAAGTTTCCCCATTAAATCTTGAATATTTTTAAACTGTAGGAAGAGAACACTGCAGAGTTTGTCTGTTAAATTGCAAATGTGGGTACAGTGTGTGTGAGATCATTAACATTTCTTTTGCTCTAAAGTTTTAAAGGGCCTAGAAAAACCTGAAGGTACCTTGAATACCTCTAAATTAGATTTCACAGAGCATGAAAAAGCAGCTAGCTCCAGAAGAGTGACATAAAGAAAGGAAGTTGTAGATTTAAGCTCCTGTACGTTCAGGTGTGTTTCCTCATAGCAGAGTATTTAGTTGTAGAGTAATTTTTGGTGGACCATCAGTAATAAGCAAGAATCCAGACAATTCCAGTCATACCAGATACATTAATTTATTGTGAGAATAAATTAAAAAAGGAATTAAATAGTAAGTGGTACATCTGAGATGAGCCACTTCCTGCACACAACACTGCTGGCCAGGACTCCTGTCACAAGATAAAGGGGGTTTATGTAACCAGAATGATGGTGCATGAATTGGGGGTGTTGGTGGATGAGAAACTCAATGTTAAATAGCAATGTACACTTGCAGCCCAGAAAGCCAACCGTATCCTGGGCTGCATCAAAAGAAGCTTGGCCAGCAGGTGGAGAGAGGTGATTCTGTCCCTCTACTCTGCTCTGGTGAGACCCCACCTGGAGTCCTGCATCCAGCTCTGGAGCCCCCAACATAAGAAGGACCTGGACCTGTTGAAGTGGGTCCAGAGGAGGGCCACGAAGATGGTCAGAGGGCTGGAGCACCTCTGCTATGAGGACAGGCTGAGAGAATTGGGGTTATTTAGCCTGGAGAAGAGAAGGCAGTCTTCCGGTACTTAAAGGGGGCCTACAAGACAGCTGGAGAGGGACTTTTTACAAGGGCATGTAGTGATAGGATGGGGGGTAATGGTTTTAAACTGGAAGAGGGGAGATTTAGAATAGATATTAGGAATAAATTTTTCACTCTGAGGGTGGTGAGGCACTGGAACAGGTTGCTCAGAGAAGTTGCAGAGGCCCCATCTCTGGAAGAGTTCAAGGCAATGGATGGAGCTTCGAGCAACCAGGTCTAGTGGGAGGTGTCCTTGCCCATGGTAGGCGGGTTGGAACTAAATGATCTTTAAGGTCCTTTTCAACCTAAACCATTCTATGATTCTTGTTTGTGCGTGAGCACAAAGGAGCACAAACACCTTGCTTGTGCTCAATCTCTCTTTTCACCAGAACTGTGCTTCCAAATTAGAGTAGTACTCACATCCAATTGACTACAAAAATGTGATTGTGGAATAAACCAAATAAAATTGATTTCTGTTTACTTTTTAACTCATTTGCTGTGAAACTCTGCATCACAATGCATTATCTTCATCCATATCTTTGTTTCATTTTGCCTTTTTGTCTTGTCAGGGAACTCTGAGGTAGTGCTGAAAAAGCTGGTATGCTTCATGGTGAGGCATCCTGAAGAAACTCAAAATTAAGTTTTTCAAGCAATAAAATAATATTGTCACTGAACTGTGTTCACTAGTACATTTTTGAAGGTGCAGTTAGGAGCAATGTGCCAAGCACTCTTCAAAGGAAATGGGAGACAGAGTCCTGAAGTCAACAAAAACCCCTTTTTGTGTGTATATTGATATTGTTTTGCTCTGCATCTTTGCAGTTCACAGCTTTGGCATACTTTAAACTATAGAAGTAGTGCAATAGGGTGCTCTGACGCTTAGAGGACAATTAAAACTGTCCACCTGACATAGCTGCAGTTTATTAATGTAATTTTTCTTAAAATAAATATACTCGATAACTCCAGAGAACAGTCAACCAATAAAGGAGCTGTGCAAAACATGTATTTCAAACTCTGAATCAAATCAATCTCACCTGGTGTAGAATGATACAAATCCAAACTGGCCTCCAACTCCAATGTGCCATGATGGGTGAGTTGATTCTGGCTCAGCATATGTGTTTGAGGATTATGCTGCTGATTATTCACCTCTTATGTATTTCATCTCCATAGACATTTACTGGACCTGTTTCTATTAACATCTGTACTTCTTTCTCTTCCCCATGGTACTGCTGTACATAATTATACATAATACTGTATCTACTTTAATAACCCACAGCTAAACTGTAACCCAATTTACGCCAGTTTATGTTGGAAGGAACACTTGTATTGCCTTTACTAGATAGCTTATTCCTTAGTAAATAAAAATCTGAACTTTTAAGTGTTCAAAGAAGTAACTAACCTTATTAAATACAGACATCTTGAATTTATCATTAAAACTGTGTATATCAGCATCTTTCAAGACTCCCTCCATCACATGGTTATTTTTATTTTCACTTAGTCTGCAATGTACGTTTGGCACAGTAAGGTCACTCTTTGCTCTGAAGTATTAAGCAAATCTTCATATTCTTCATTGTAATAAATTTCCTTAACTGCACTATACATCAGTCCAAGGGAAGATTCAGCAGCAACTGCTTTTACTTGTATTGAGTACCTCTTATAAATACCTTGGATATTGCCAGAAATCTTTCAGGATTGTTCCCTTATAAATACTTAAGAGAATGATTCAGCTTCTTTGGAAATGAGCAGCAGGTTTTCCATAAAAAACAAGATTATTGATTATTAGTTCAAAACCGTATTTTATATTAATGGGGAAATGTCCCTATAGCTCACCAAGGACAAACTGTCTGTACTAGTAACTAAAGAGAGCATAGGCACAGGTATGTTATCTCAGTTCTGCTAAATTGTTCCGGGCAGAGCCAACAGGCATGGGCCAGCTGCCACTCTGGCTGCCTGTTCCCAGTTTTGATTTGGGGTCAACCAAGAGCTAAGAGACTTTAGCCAATAAGCAGTTTGGATGTCAGCAACCTCTTTTGGGTACCAGGGTGTGTAGCTATAGACATGGTGTACCAGCTCGCCCAAAAGCAAGAAAAGGGTTGCTGGGCTGTTTTAGTTGTCTGTAAAAATGTGTCCTTAGTAAGTGGGAAGGTAACAACCAATTGACCATACTGTAGTTGGTGTATGGCATCTGTATTTTGTATGGTGTCTGTATTTTAACTAACATAAGTGGGTCAGTTACCTGGTTGCTGCAGAAGGGTCTTGGTCATATGCTATGGACAGATTCCAAAAAGAAAATATTCTTTAACATTTCTGTAAAAAGAAAGTTAAAATATAACAGCTTGTCTCTCCAAAATTGATTTAATTTCTTTTTAATGTTCTTGAAGGGTTGCCAAGATTTAAATTGAACTTCTGAATTTGATTTTGGTTTGCAGAATATGGTAGTTGCCAATGCAATCCCATGGGAAGAAAAAAAGAAAAAGTTTAGGACCTGTTCATTAATAAAAAATGTTCCAAGCTATGTTTGTTCTGTGCAAATTTGAAATACAGTTCATGAAAATACTCCATAGCATTTTTTCTGTTCATATATTTGTCCTGGTTTGAGCAACACAAGACTAATTTCTCTTCTAATGTTTGGGAAAATTGCACTTTTAGAGTACGCTAGTGTCTGAATTTGTGAAAATATGTACTTTATAGACAGCTGTGGTATGTGGGTTTCAAGGTCTCACTGTTTTCGAGCTCACCAGGTGCAGGGATGAGGAGGAGCGAGACCTCAGCACTTGACCCAAGCTGGATTTTTTCATACCATGAACAACACATTCAATATAAATTAGAAGGTTTGCTGAGAAGTTCTCTCTCTCCCTTGATGGTTGCAATCCTGAGAAGTTCTTGCCCCGGTACCAGACCCCTGAGCCCTTCCCTTCCTCCCGAAGCCGTAGCACTCGTAGTGTCCAACATTTACTGTCCACTGCTGGGAGTACACAGCTTCCTACTGATAGAATTGGCTGAGTACAATCCTTGTATATCTTATATTGGTGTCAGTATCAATATTGGATTTTTAGTGTTATTAATGTCAATTATCTAATCTTATTTTATTAAATCTGTTTATATTTCAGCCCTTGGGTTTCCTTGTTTTTTTCCCCGATTCCCCTTCCTAGGTGGGGAGGGGTCATCAGGTGAGAGAATAAGTGTCTAAACAATAATAAATTGTTGTGGGTTTCTCAAACTCTAACAATATTGTATCTCAATTATGCTAAATTTAAGAGGTTAGTATTTAAAATACAGATCAAGAAATACTTTTAATTCATTCCATAACATTTTAGCAGAAAGCTTATATTTCCAACAATCCACATTATTTCAGTATTACAGGTTTTGTCCTTAATGATACCATTGCACAAGGGGGCATCCTTACAAATTCTCAGGACTCACCCCTGCCATTAAGCTAATAATGCTGAGGGATAATAGCCTTTCTCTGCTCTCTGCCCTGCTGTGTCCAGCCTCGTGCAGTCCCATCACCAGAACATGAGGGGAGGAGCACCATGCCACAGCAAAGCTGTGGTTTATCTTACTTCTGGAGTAATTAAAAGCTACGCCTAATTGAATGGCCCCCACTATGGTTATTATGGATGTGGAAGAGGTCTTTGCACATTTTGCTCTCTGTAGGTAAAACCTGTCACCTTGTGGCTTGCAAACTTTGGCTATTCTCCCATTTAGGGCTTTGATGGACTCTGGAGTAATGGTGAGGGGAAAGATAAATGTGAGATTTCTCCCACAGAAAAGCTGTGAACAATAAACATTTGCAATGCATTTGGGAACATTGCATTTTCAGAATTGCAAAGGAGATTGCTTATATATCCTGAGGGAATGCACCTGGAGAATTTAAAAGCATTTTAACTCTACTCTGGAATTCCGTATGTCCACACTATGCAGCTCTAGGAAATGATTTAAATACCTTGTACATAAGATCTCATTTTTTGTACTGTTTCTTGGATTTTAAAAATAGCTTCTGTAGAGAACTAAGTAAATCAGCTATTTGCTTTCCACTGTTGTTTCTGTATGTTCAGCAAGTGTTTTTCACCATCCGTTCCATAGTTGTGATCATCTGGACTAGGACAGACTATTATTAACATGGGCCATACTTCCCTTCCAATTTCAGTGCCTGAGTTTATGGAAGATACGTGAGGACATGGGTGGAGGGCAGGGAGGGATAATACAGTTGGGCTGAATCCCGGGATAAATCCACAGTGTGGCTGAGGTATGCACCAAATACCGGTGCTTGGAAAATCATTCCAGGGCCCACTGTACAGACTTAACATAATGGACCACTATACTTTTATATAAACCAGTCAAGACTGAGCAACTACCACCTCTTCTAGTTCTCAGGATATATTGGAGAAAAAATTAATGACTTTTATTTCCAGAAATTAAAGACATAATCATACTTATGTACAATCACACTCTTCAGCTTCATTGTATTTAAAACTAGCTGTTACCTCTTACAAGACAAACCTTTTAGCTAGTCAAAGAAAGTTTCTTGTCAGAGAAAACAAAAAGGGAATTAATATATCCATATCCAAGAAACTGCGAAGGAGCCTAGGCAAAAATATCTTCCTGAGTTTCAATTATATCTTCTGTTTTGTAAATACACCTTCAATGTTTATGTGCACAAAAGCCAAGGCAAAAGTATTTAGAAAGTTAAAATGAAAAACTTTTGCCCAGATTAGGAAATGTATTCTTGTGGAAAATATTCATAGGACCAAGTAACATTTTTCAACAAAAAAATATGAAAGAAAACACCTTTGCCCAGATTAGGAAATGTTTTCTTGTGGAAAGTATTCATAGGACCAAGTAACATTTTTCAACAAAAAAATACGGAAGAAAACACTTCAAACTTCCAGTTTGAACATTGGTGGAAAATTTCTGTAATGAAAAATGCTGACAAGAACAGCTAAGAAAATCATGTTGCTGCCTTCCACAGATATGCTAGGAATAATTGGATGAATAAAATTAACAATGCCATGAAAAAAAGAAGACAGTTTTCTGTGGAATAAGAAAATGGTATTGTCAATCAGTGGCAATAATTCTCCTGAAATTTTTTGTTTAGTTTGGTATGTTTTTCTCTAAGCCTATTTAAAATCAATATTAAAACTGCTTAAAAACAACATTGTAAGAAGGTTTTTAATGTGATGGGGAATTATTTCTTCATCTTCTTCTCAGAAAAGTATAAAAACAATTTGCTCAAACCAAAAAGATGAAACGAAACAAGAAAATAAACAAAGAGCACACACAAAAAGGTTAAAGATTCAGTACAAACTGAGATCACAGATGGAAAATTAAAACCTGGAAAAGTGATAGTTTTTTCAGAGTTAAATGTAGTTTAAAGTTAATACTGAAAAAGACCCTTACATGGAATTGGTTATAAAACTATAGCTCAATGTTATTGCTATATATATAAAGTCATTATGACATTAACATTTACATTTAAATTAATATGCTGGAAAACATACAACAGAATTAATTCAATATTGTGTTAGAAACCATACTTTTTGGAATTCCCTGAATACAGGATTCGCAGCTATGAGATAATCGGGTCAGAACAGGGTCCACTTGCTGTATATTTTTAATCCTAAAAGCAAAGTATCTGAAAGAAAAAGTGAAAGCAAAAGAAAGAAACAAACGAAGAAATAACATAAGGGATAAAACATCTTTAAAATTCTAGTCCAAATTAAGACAATGATAAAACTCTTCTCGGGCCAGAATTTCACCTGCATTTTTTCAACTATCAGTAAATAGTGTAAGGTCTGAATTTTCAGAAGAACGTTGCTGCTAGTGAAGCACCAAATTAAGCAACCAGATTATCAGAAGGTCTGAGCAGGTGATATAAAGCTGAGATTTTTTTGAAAACATTCTAGTCCTTTCACTATTTCTACGTCATATCACTAGCCTTAGGCTTAATACACATGAACTTCACAGCAGGCTTACTACTGACCTTAAAGAGCACCAGATCATCTCTACAACAGTAATCACTACCTATATTTGATTGTGTTAAACATTAAATGCCTTGAGTTTGGCATTAAAATATAATAGAATACATTACACAGTGAGAATATTGTTTTGCACTCTTACTGTTGGTAAACTGTTTAGTGTGAAATGCATTATAGTACTTCCATTTAATCAGATGGGCTTAATGGACAGAGGCCTGCCATTCTTAGACTTCTTTTTTCTTATTCAGGTGCTACCAGGACAGCAGAAGACAGCCAGCTCTTCCTTCCTGAGAAAACACTTTAGAGTTTGACTGAACCATTGTAGCTACATAATGGTAAACTCAGTAGTGCTAAGACATATTCATTGGCCTCAAAATGAGTGAACATGGTCCACTTATACTAGTTAACCTCCAAAACGTATCAGCTACATCCAAACTGCCTACAGAAATGGTACATGCCTGTGTTAACTCCTGAGCATGCCTGGGAGTTTTGGAAGCATCAGAGATTTGCCCGAGCCAAAACAGTGTCTGAGTCTGTCATAAGGATTTCACAGTGTGGACAACTGTATTTCAGTGCTGGACCCACTCACTATTTACCAGTACAGATATAGCCAATATGTCACAATATACCTGTACTTACAGAACAATAGTCTCCTAATGGCAGTGAAATGAAACAGGACATCCCAAGTCATATGATTTTTACCTGGTTTTCCTTTTTCAGCCTCACTCGTCTTGGAGTTGTATTCCCCGCCCTTTTCTTTGTCTGTCTTACAGCCTTCATATCCTGGACAAGCAGTTGTTTTTCTTTGAAAATTTGTTTTCCTACTTCTTTGGTTTCCCTCCCATTTTTATGAAGACTGGTCACAACTCTTATCTTATTGCAGTATTTTCCCCTCATTAACCTCATTCATTAACCTCTGAAGGGCCTCCTTTTCCTCCTGAAAAACTGCAGCTAGCAGGCTGCAGGTGGTGGTTGAGATGCTCTAGGTCATTCCTAACATTTTGTCAAATAAAGTATGCTCTCTTTCCAAATCTAAGATTATAAAAACAGAGAAGTAGACAGTAAACATTATTACTTTTCTTATGAATTGTTCTCAGTATATCCAAATCAATGTGATCTAGGGGTCAGCATCCCCAATAAGTTACTCCCTCTCCCTAAGCACTGTGAGCCACTGTGACAAATCACTTTATGCAAATTTCAGATCAATAGCAGCACATGCTACATCATTAAAAATGATCAACAGATTTCATTTTTAAACAAAATTTATTGAAATCAACCTGTTTTCCACTTACCCGCAAAGTTAATTTCTTCTTTTTTGTAGCTCAAAACACCTGGACTTAATTTTTTCATAGATACAGGTGTTAATAAGACGCTTAAGCATCTGTTGCAAAATGAAAGCATCCTGTAGTTTGGAGCTTTCTCAGCAAAAAGAGATAATTTTTAAAAAAACTCAGAAAATTATAAACTTTTGAAGTTAATAAATCTTTGGACCATTTAAGGAACGCTTTGGGCTCACAGTGCTTACACCACCTTCTAGCAAAACACATCAAATGTCCATTTGATTTTGAGAGCCTTATGAGGTTTACATACAGTTTTAATTATGCACTGAGTAAAGGACAATGGGCTTGGTGTGCTGCTGGACTCAAGGCTTTATGTAAGAAAAGAGAACCTACACATTTTTATACAATTTTATACACTTAATACATTTAGTGTGTGCATATATGTATATTCGTAAAGAACCTACTTATTTTCTACATGTACAGAAGATGTTTTATAAATGTATAAACATATACATATATATTCACATATATAGTATAAACATACTTCTTTGCTCACAAACATATACATTACTCAACATATACAAAGTACATGTATACGCAAAAAGACATGCACAGATGCATAAACTTACAGACGCACATCTTCATTTTGCTGTTGCTTGTGATGATTCATTTTTACACTTGACTTAGTTCCAGTCTTTGCACGCATCAGAGAATGATAACTGGATGTAACTGACACATCTACCTAGCCATCTAGCCATCTATTTGCCTCCCCCAGTTCTCTGTAATGCCTATGGTCATTAATCAGTTCACTCCTTAGACCGAAGTTAACAAGCAGGGAACAAGAAAATGGCACATCCCAGTAGGCTGTCATAACCATAAAATAAAAATCCTGCAAACCACTTATATGGTAGACAGAATCTTTTCTTTTGTGAATAGTTCCCTTGAATTCACAATGGTTATTCAAAGCAGATATTTTTTTTTTTCTTGGGGGCGGGCTGAGGTGGGAGGGGAGTTACTTAAAGTCAGAGGGAGGGGGAACACCCAGTACTGACCCTGTTCAAACTGAATACAGACATTCTTCTGGTGAAATCAAGTCTTCACCTTCAGAATAATAGAGGTTTTGTCACTCACTGTGTCACAATCCAGTCTTCTAGAAATTCTCCTAAAAATAACAAAATAAATGTGTTCTTGTTTCCAGAAAAGTGGCATTTCTCATTTGATCACAAATGGGATTTTTTCAGACTTTCTGGCTTAATAGTAGATTTGTTCCAGACATTGTTTCAGAGTTCCTTTAAAAACAGAAAAGACATTTTAAAAAATATAAAAAATTACCTGAGAAGACTTTTTCTTGGTAAGTATGTACAATCTTTATATCAAATGTTTATACAGAATTTAATATCCTTTATGAGAAATAAGTTTGTCTATTAAGAAAAGAAATACATCACAAAACTTTTGAATTTGCCCCCATCTCTAACGTGTAAAACTGTAGCACTCTGAGCTGTGGCAAGAATTTTTTTCCTTGTTATTTTGTTTTGTTTTCTCACTTGGAACAAATTCTCAATCTCATAATGCAATTTCAGCTGCAATAATTATTTATTCTTCAAAGAAATTAGAAAAAGAAAATAAAACATTCATCATTGAATACTCATATTAAACTGTGCTATGTTTCTTTTCAAACTTTTGTTTTCTTCTGATGTCCTTGACAGATTTTAGGATTCTCTTGTTACTCTGTGCACTCTTACAATACATAATATTTCATTTGTTTTTCACTAAGAAAGATCCAGTGTCTCTTGCTGATTTCATTTTACCGTTAAATTGAATTTAACATTAAAGTTTCACTCTTTAAAACATCACTCTTATTTATTATAATTAAAACAAGAATATTTGGCATGCTCAAGCCATTTACAAAATTTATATGTACATATACAGAACACATCTAATTAGAAAGAAGTTGTACTGAATCTCAGAGGTTTGAAAAACATACCCTAATATTCTGTTCATGCAGATTTTCTGTTAACATTGGTCCCTCTTGATACACTAGTATAAACGTATTTGTAGTTGTATGTTGTATTATTTACAAAACTGTCTTTTGTCCAATAAATAACATTTTGTAAACTCAGACACTTCATAAGACACAATATGCAATATGTCTAGAGAAATCTGAGAAAAAACTACAGAACACAGGAGACCTCCTGACTTAATAATTGGTTAAGCATCTATTTTTACAGTGAAAATGGAAAATGTTTAGTTGGTTTTCTTGCAATTTGATGAAGGAAGTATGAATCTGCTTATACTGACACCCATGACGATAGTCTCCCTGTCCGTAACAGAGCAGCGTAACTTGAAAGATTAGAAACTCCGAGCCCGATGTTGCATGAATTCCATACCAAATCCTCTCTTTGCCAAATGGGAGGAATTGGTTTATCAAAAGTGGCCCTTTAGGTATGACAGAGACAGAGGCAAAATAGTCACTTCTGCAGCTCTTAAAATCAGATAGCGTGGGTCTACATGGAAGATCTATGAATCTTCAAAATCTTCCTTGTATGCAACAAAAGATCAAGACCTCAGCAGTGATGCCTTGAAATATGATCCTCATAAAGTGGATTTGTAATTGTTCATTTCTTTAAGCAAAATCTTAGCCAACTACATTTTCTGATACAATAACTCTACAAGCCATAATATAATTCCACATTCCATAGTTCCATTCCAAATTATTTTTGTCATTATTTATATTATCATATCTTATGATGTCATTTGGAGGGAAAAAGTGAGAACGTGTCTCATTTTGCTACAGATTAATTGGAAAATTAAGGGAGGATTCACCGCACTTTCCATAGTCATCTAAAAGTTTAATTTACATTTGCTGTTTAATCTTTCTCTGCAATCATAGAAAGACTAGGGCCTGAAAGGTGGATGCTTAGATAAGTGGGGTGACTTCTCCTGAGGAAGCGCCTCATTCTCTTTCTTGACTGGGAAGAGTTTATGACTAACAACTAATTTTCAGCTAAGGTCATGTCTGATGGATCTCACCTATAGGGAAAGAGAATTTGTAACTGAAATGATCAGCAACATAAATGACTTAATATATCACATCTTCTTGTCCTTACGGCAGTTAACACAGTATCCCAGCCAGGATTAAGGGTGTTTCAATATTTTCAGGAAGGCATTCATAGAGCATAGTGTTCAGTTAGGAAAAAAGAAAAAGTACTTAAGTGTATACTGAGTGTTATGATTATTGTTATTGCTACCAATAAAATACAACTGTAACAAAAAAATACACAGACAATTAGAAGAATTGTCCATTAAAATAATCTGACAAGGAAGATGTACAAATAAAACAAAATTATTTACAAAAATATTGGGATTCTGAGTACATCCAAAGCTGAAAATGTTACACCTAGGGAGTAAATGCCACACTTGCAAGAGAAAGTTGGTCACTACATTCCGTCTTACTGGTCTTCTTGTTTAGATAATACATTACAGCAGTTTTTCATTTGTTGCATAAGAATGTAATACAGAAAATCAAGGAGTTTAATCCTGAATTTTTTTGTATTTGTTGTGCAACACTGAGTTTCACTATTTTATGTAAAACTTATTTCTCAGCCTACATGAGCACTCAATCATGTATCTGTATTACTAATGAATTTTGAATCTCCATTGCACAGTGCACATCAAACATAAAGATCCTTAGCCTGAAAGAATGCATAAACATGTAAATATTTTTTTACTATTAATACTCTATCATTGGTAAATTCTCTATTAGAGCTGCAGTCTAAAACATAACATTTAACAGCTGTTTAAGCATCAGTTATCTGCTTGGCACCAGGGGCTGCTTTCCTTTTCAGTAGCACTTTGCAAACTTTATGACTCCCTTCTGTCATATCCTGAAACAAAATGCTTGCTGACACAGACCACTTTTTCATGTACTTAAGTACACCGTAGATTTTCAGGGTATTTACATCAAGTCTCAAATCTTCAACTTTATGACCCATTCCCTATGAGCTCTATTCTCTTTCCTGATATACACCATTTCTGGATTGTTTGGTTTATTTCCCATAGCATGTTTTCAGAGATTGGCAAGTCTTGTAAAATGTGCCTCATGGGTGTCAATTTTAACAGAATAGCAATAGCAGATTGGGTTAAAAAATGACCGTGGATTGCAAGTAGTCCATGCACTGTCTGAAAGATCATCCCTGCCAAAGAGTAGCAACAACATGCTGTAGAAGCTTCCAGGAGGATGCTTGGGCACCTTTCTTCATCATGACATCGCAGGGAAGCTGTAAGGTGTCTTTTTAATTAGTCACTAAATGATAGAAACAAATTCATTCCTAAAATAAATATTGAATTCAATGCAACTAGATCTGGAAATTAATTTTACCCAAAGTATTCTGATAGATCTCATTCCTGTTACCAAGTTTTTGCTCTGTTCTTTAGGTGATGACAGAATTGCAGGGGTTGGAAGGGACCTCTGGAGATCAGCTAGTCCAACCCCCCTGCCACAGCAGGGTCATCTACAGCAGGTTGCACAGGATGG
>VYXH01009055.1:83665-99638 GCA_013397275.1 Burhinus bistriatus | reverse complement strand
TTTAGATGGAACTTCCTATGGTCAAGTTTGTGCTCATTACCTCTTGTCCTGTCACTGAGCACCACTGCAAAAAGACTGGTCCCGTCATCCCGACTCATCTCCTCTGAGTCTTCTCTTCTCCAGAATAAAAAGACCCAAGTGCCTCAACCTTTCCTCACNGGTTTCTCTCTGCCCAACTCTCCAGCCTGTCCAGGTCACGCTGAATGGCAGCACAGCCTTTCGGTGTGTCCGCCACTCCTCCCAGTTTTGTGTCATCAGCAAACTTGCTGAGGGTACCCTCTACCCCTTCATCCAGGTCATTGATGAATATGTTGAACAGGACTGGACCCAGTACTGACCCCAGGGAACACCACTTGTCACAGAAATCCAACTAGACTCTGTGCCACTAACCACAACCCTCTGAGCTCTATCTGCCAGCCAGTTTTCAATCCACCCCACCATCCATTCATCCAACCCACACTTCCCAAGCTTGCCTATGAGGATGCTGTGGGAGATGGTGTCAAAAGCCTTGCAGAAGTCAAGGTAGACAACATCCACTGCCCTCCCCTCATCTATTTGTGCAGTCACACCATCGTAGAAGGCTTATCAGATTAGTCAGACATGACTTCCCCTTGGTGAATCCCGAGGGCTCCTGATGTTCATTATGGTGGAGTTTGTGATTGGGTGAGTGATCAGGCAAAAGTATGACAGGTGTCTAGAGGCTGGGCAAGTCTGTTACATTCAGAGGAAGAGTCAAAGACCTAGGAATGACCACAAAAAGATGTCTCAGGTTAGGCTTTGATGGCCTTCCCTGACACCTAAGACTCTGGCGAGCAAAAAGAGAATGACTTGAGTTTCTGAGTCCAGGGTAAAGAAGGATAGAGACCTGAAGAGAAACTGGAGTGGTTCAGACTCAGAATGGGAGAACAGACTGTCTACAATAGCCTCAAGAAAAAGGCTGATGGCCATAGCTGAATACAAAAGGAAGATATTGAAATGCCTCAGTATTGACTTGGTTATGTGATGCAGCCATGAGAAAAAGATCTAAAGAAATGATGTTGTATGGCAGTACTGTTATGGTCTTGATTACCTAGGAATTTAAACAGGGCAAGATCTGCCCAGAGACCTGATAGTATTTGCTAAGCCAGCTACTGTGGTGGCGAAAAAAAGACAAATTTTCAGCTGGAACAACCCTCATCCCCTTATGACAAGCAGACGCCTCTGACCAAGGAGCTGCAGGGCAGGGTGCTGGGCACAGGCAAGGTGTGGTGAGCCAAGGATGCCCTCACCCCCAGCGCAGCCCCCTGGCTCCACAATAGAAGCAGAGCAGGCCCAGCTTGGTGGACCAAGGTCAGTCACAGCCCTTCAAGACAGACCCACTGCTGTGGCACGCAAGCCCAAGGCCCAACAGGGATGTCCTGGCAGCAAGCAGGAGAGGGGCACGGCCAGGCACGGTGATGAGGGACAGAGCCAAGATGCAGTCATGCAGCCGAGGGGATGGCCCTGGCTGCCAAACCCTGGGGGTGCTGGGGTTGGGGTCACAGTCAGGGCCTGACACGCTCGCATACACGCTCCCAGTCAAAGAACTGATCATTTATCAGTAGAAAATTGCATCGTGAAAAATAAGCACCCAACCACTGATCTCTCTTAGAGAGAGCTACAAAAGTCTTGAGAAGATGAGCCCAAGAACTCAAACACTCCTGTGGATGCCAAATCACGGGCTTGATAAAGTTATGGTTTTGTGACGTATTATAAACTTTTTCTCATACTTTCTCATTCTACCATCTTAATGCCCATATGCTCTGCATCCTGTCCTGTGCTGTATACTAAAAAAAGTCCTGCTCCCTTATCATGGAAAATAACTACCACATCTCTCCCTTTATTTAAATCCTCCCAACCTCAAGTGTGCAACTTACTCTTTTCTCTCAATAATCTAACTGATAAACCTCATTAAAATATCAAAACCTGGCATTTAGGTTTATTTTTGTCACTCAATAGAATATTTTCTTTACATGCAAATCTTGTCTTGCTTATGGTTATGGAAAGACTTGGTTAGATTTATGTTAACATTTGAACTACATTTTCTCTTAATAACTGCATAACAGCAGGGATAGTGTAGAACCTTGGATGAGACTCCTGGGAAGAAGAAAGGGAGGCAGCATCCAGGTTGGCTGTCAGATTGCATGAGCTCCATTTTAGAAAGAGTACTTTTTTTGATGCCTTGTCTTACAGTAAGTCTATGTGCTAAGGCATTTCTGGATACTGTTCCTAACTGTGTTTGAATCATGTAGCCAGTCTTTGATGAAGCTTTTATCCAAAAGTTGATCCACATTACTGTCTTCTACAGTCTAGGGTATACTCATGAACTCACTCATTACTTTGGAGAGACAGGTACATTAAGAGTTATCCCAGTTCAACTTAGTGAGATTTTTCATAGATGAAAAGGCCATGAAGTTGAACGCACAGTTGTGGGCATATTTGCAGTGCCTCCATGAGAAAACACCTACTGTGCAAAAAACATCAGTGCCATCAGCAGCAAATCCATCTTACTAGGAGCATCAACAGGTTAGTGTTAGTGTGACTGGTAGTGTTAGTCACACAGTAAAACATATGCTATTTGACTTTCACATGTGTTTGACATTACTTCAACAAAATAACTTCTGATGACTATTTGACAATTAAAGGGTCATCTAAGGGAAATGCAGCAAATAGAAAAAAATATCTAAGGAATAATCTGACGCTTACAAAGTTCGAATTTATTCAGTGAACAAGAAAAACTATATTTATTAAACAGTTTCTTCTTTTGTCCAAATTACTTTCTCTTCTCTTCCAGTGTGGTTCAGGTGAGTTTTCATGTATGTATACTCTTAGGTAAAAAGTTAAATAAGAAAAAAGGATGGAGAGTAACTATTCATAAATGCAGACTCCTCACTGTAAATTCTATTTTGATGCTCAATGAATTTGTGATTCAAAGTAGAGAGCTGATAACACTGAGAGGTATTGTGTCGTGACTCAAAAAGAAGTTGAGAGTGCTCAGGGCCTTACAGGATCATTGTTCTAGGCAGAGCTGAAGCACCACAGAAAATGTTATTTAAAACAATAATAAGATTTATAATCTAATGAACTCCTAGATGTTTTGGTCAAGGCATTGCTCAAAAGCAAAAGCAATGTGAAATGAAAGGAAGTGTGAAAGAACAACTCATAGACAATGGAAAGAAAATGAGTGAAAGCAAAGAAAACATCCTCTGGGTTTTTGAACACGGTAGTGGCTGAACAGAGGAATTTGGCTGAGTGAATGCATACTCTATTCTGCAGTGAGAACGCACACTGCAGTAAAACTAGAGCTCAGGCAATCCTCTGTGTTGAGATGCGATGCCTTAGGCAAGCTCCAAGCAATGGTTCTGTTCTCATATAATTATTCAGGTAAAAAAGAAAGTTCTAAGCAAGGCATGAACAGTCAGAAATATGATTAGCAAAGGAAATAAATCCGTATGCACTAATTTCCAGGAGTGCAAAAGGGTGCAACAAAGCCAATTTACAAAAGGTAGGGGGGAACGAGGGAAATACCATACCCTTTCAAGTCAGTAATTAAGCAATACTGAGAAAAAGCAGTTAATTAAAAGAAATCATTAAGATTCCCCATTTGTCCTAATGCAGATAATCAGTAACCTTTTCAGCAGCAAGTACTAGAAAGAAGAAAACCGACTACAGAGTACAGTGGATATCCAAGAACTATGAGCTATTCATATAACATTCACTTACCCTTATCCAAGTTTGAAAATAAATTTTAAACTCATTCTTTGCCTTGCATGCAGTTTATAAAAGTTTGCCTTTGATGTAGGCCTTGCATTGTCACCTATGCACTGGTGTATTTTCTGTAAACCACCTATTACTATTGTGTTAGACAGTACATAATACAGAGAACCTGCAGTTTCTGATCCAGAGAATAAGGAACTGGAATTTAGACAATACTTAGCAGAAAAGCTACAGTTAGGACATTTGTTCAACATGTCTCACATTGGACAACCTTGTAATGGGAGACTTATTGTTGAATTCTGACCCACTAGTCATGTAACCATTAAAAAGAAAATGCCTGATGCATTATTCTAATTTTACATTCTTTGATCCTGAATAACCTCAGTGAAGGTTAGAAGACCAAGTTGTGTGCTACTGGAGAAGTAACTTCTTGAGAATAAACTTTGGTCATTTTTTTATACAGTAATTTAGCTGCAGCCTATATGCCCAGCTTTCAAAAAAGTCTGCATGAAATTATCCAGAATACATGTATGAATGAGTTTTGTATCTTCAAATACTCGGATTTAGAATGCTCAAATTTTCATCGTATCATTGTTCTTAAGTTTTATTCTGAACTTTTCTCATTTATATATTGAGATTCAGAAAAGAACCACCATGACACGATATTGGAATTTGTAGAATAAACTAGAAAAGCTCATTTTATAAGTATAGCTTTACACTTGTTTTAATTACAAATAGTAGGACTGATAAAGAAAAAGAATGTTCAGCTATTGACTTTTAATTAACTTTTTTTTTTTTTAATTACAGTGTAGAGTGACTTTCTACATAAATAAAGTTTATTAGGGTAAATCTTAAAAACTATCTCTCAAGGTGTTTCTTAGCGCTAAAGAAGAAAGTCTTCATTTCCAGAAACAGTGAGTACCACTTATATTAACAGTTCAGAATTTCACTGAAGCAACAATTCTTGAGCAAATCATATGACATCACAAAATAGTTTTCTATGCGGTCAGGGAGACTATCTGGAGACAGACAAATTAATGAGAAATATCTTAAATAAAATTCCAGTTGTGCTTTTCCTCTCTGTTTATCAAGAATATAATATTTTACATATTCAAGGATGGAGTTTCCAATTATTTTATTGTTAGAAGAAAGAATTTATTATTTTTTTCAAGTTACAGTGTCTTTTTAATATTGAAGTACAAGATTATACAGTATGACTAATATACTTCTATATGTTATATAGGAACATAGAAATGACTGAGCTGTTTGACCAAGGGCCAGGTATGTCAGCTTTTGGAAGAAATATCAAATGACCTTTTTCCTAATGTACATCTCAGCCTCTGGCAACATAAGCTGAAAGATCTGTTCCACTCATGATGAAGAAGCAACACTAAGTTGGAAAACTGCTGCTTCTTCACTGCATTCCATTCATCAATTTGTTCTCTATTATAATTTTTTTTTTCCTGAAATGGAAACCGGGAAGTGGTCAGATAATGAAAAGGTTTTGGTGGTGCTCGTTAGTTATATTTTATTTCTATCTTATTTTCTTGTAAAGAAAAAAAAGCCTATCTTCCCAAGACTGACTGAATTCAGAATGTTATTCTTTCGTCAATTCAGTGCCTCGGTGAGCCAGTCTTTGTAATAATATCTCAACCTTTTAATACACAATTTATTAATTGATATGCATTACCTGACTGATTACCTCTTTTCTAGTGGCCAAAAATTGTCAGTGGATACCTAAAAACTGAGGAGTTTCTTTTATTTTTTTTGTTTTCTATCATACACAACATGGCTGAGATCTCTCCTTTTTCCAGCCAAACTTAAGAGGCATTAAAACTTGGTTATAAATGGGTTCTGAAACCATTGATTTCTACTAAAAAGACTACTTCAGTATTTGAATGTGTTTTTAAACAGAATTTTTAAGGAGAGTTTTAAAATTTAAAAAATCATTACATAATCTCTTATTGCCTATTTCTAAAACTGTTTTTGATTTACTACATTTGATGAAATAATGCCTTAAGAAATGCAAATTAACTAAATCTCCAGTGTGTGTTATTTTGCTAGTCATATTGCTTCTTACATTAGTACTCAGGTTCAATATCAAAATATCTTGACATTGTCATAACTAAGGCATATAACAAATATAATAATTAATATAAGGCTTATTTTGAAACAATATTGGAAATGATTATCAGAAAATAACTTATCTGACTACGTGAGAACTAAGCAGATACTAGGAATAGTGAAAGAAACTGAACAAAAGTAAATATCAACCTCCTGAAAACTTTTTCAGTCCTTAGTACGTTTCCTAAACTTTCCATTTTTAGGACTTTTGAGCATTTATAGAAGTTAGGTATTACCAATAAAAAGAAAAAAACGACATGCCAACACCACCTTTCAGACATTTTTAAGCTTTAGAAAAGTGAGATTCTTTTTCCTTGCAAAAGGAAATAAGAGAAAGCAAACTGGTTTTAGAGTGTATTTTCATGACTGACAAAACACCTCTGGCTTCCTTCTTACTCCAGCGTAGACAATCTTCACAGTTTTTAAGACATAGCTCCTTCTTAAAATAGGTATTTTGCAGCATTTTGCTTGAGCTGTAGTGCACTCTTTAACAAAAGACATTTTCTAGAAATGTAAAGTATTCTCGGTTTTGATAAATGTGTTGTGTACTCATTTTTTTCCTTCAGATCTACAGTCTGACATTTATAGGGCTCACTACTTGCTTTGAAAATCACCCTTTCGATGTTTTATTCAAAGCCTAGTTTACAGTAACTAACACTTAGGCATATCTTTCAAAAGAAAATGTAAAGAGTAATGATATAAAATTTAAATGCAAAAATTTGCTGAGTTTCAGATTCCCTTTAAACCTTATACAATTTGTAGTCAGCAAAAGGTAGGTCTCTTAGAACTGTCCTCAGTATGAATACTTTATGTATTTACAACCCCCCAAAAAAGATGAAAAGTATATAGTATAGCTTTAAGCACAACAAAAATTATCCCCAATATCACCTAGAGTTCAGAAGCAAGAGGTGCAGAAACAGAGCAAGCAAAGAGATTTTTCATGAGCATATTGATTCAGGTTTGTACTGTTCTTTTTTCTTGTGCCAAAAAAGTCTTTCATTCAACTTTGTTTTAAATGGATACCTCACCTCCTAGCCTGGGGGGATAAAGCTGGGAGGACATGATGCTCTGCAGCCTCATTCCCCTACTGTAGTAGTCTAAAGGAGCAACGTAAGATCAAGAGGGCTTTCCACCTTCTGGCAACTGAGGAAGAGTCTAGTTGCAATAGGGTGATATTGTAAGAATATGTATTCTGATAAGTGATTGAATCACAGGTATCTGTGCCCTATCACATGGTGGCTATGACCTGTAAAGAATGTCGTATGTTTCACCTTCTGTAAGAAGTCAAAATGATGTCTTCCATGTGAAGATAAATGAGTTGCTCAAGTGGAAGAAGTGATTCACAGACCATAAGGGCAAGAGAGATCCTATTTATAGTTTGAGACTCCAAAGACTTCTTGGGTAATCAATACAAACCCCTCAGATGCAGTAGAGGATTGGCTACCAAGGTACAGGAGAGGCAAAACTGCAGAGGAGGCTGGAGAGGAGAGCAAGTTTTCTGTAGAGATTAGGTTAGATTAGATTAGTTGACTGCAAGAGCTGTCATATATTATAAAATCTGTTCTGTGGCAAAACCAGTATTTTGTGATCCACAGCTTCCAAGTTGTAGCTCATTAGCTGTATGCTTGAGCATGCTTGAGTGTCTTCTTCATTTGTCTCTATATGAGGTAGACTTGATGGCTCTCACAAAGCTTGTTCATTCTACCTAGTACACTTGTTACACTACTACACTTGTGCCAACCACATTCTTCTGTTTTCTCACCACAGACTTCCCGACTGCTCAATTCCTCTTGCTTGCCTATTTATTGTTTGCTTGTAGTGTTTGTTTACAATATCATGTCTAAACCCATGATCAGCGCTAACACCCTACCAGCACTGCTGTCAGTAGGTAAATGACCTTCCTTCCTCCATCTCTGCATCTTCTTCCTAGTGCTGACACAAAGATTTGTACAGCTAGCAGTTAAAATCTGTACAAATGCCTGCCATTAACATCTAAGACCTGGATTTTTAAAGTCAGTGAACACCTGAATATGGAGTTAGACATGTAGGTATCTTTTGAAAATGCTGTTAGATTCTTATTTTCATCTCTCTGAGATTAAACATGTTTCACAATCCAGCCCTTTGTCTCTTAACATTCAAAAGTTTAACTTTTCGATCTTCTGTTCATCCTGTCTAGAGCCTAACAGACCAAATTTACATGGTAACAGGAGTGTTTGCCAATATCCATGAATGTACTGTATGTAAAATTACTGGTCAGAGAGTATTTTATTTATTTTATGTTACTATTTTATTTCACTCTATTCTATTTTATTCTATTTTCCAAAAGTTATCAACCACTTTTACTTTATACCTATAGTGGGTTTTTTAAACATTGTTTAAATCACACATTCACAGTACATTACATTGTACTGGAGCCTGTCAAATGTTGGAGTCCATCACAATAAATCTTATGTCACATTACACTGAACTGGGTCATCTAGGGACCAGAGTGTAATGTGAATGTCAAATTGTCATCTATGGTTACACTTCCTAAGGGAAGTAGTGGAAGCCCCATTGTTAGAATAATTTAAAATGAGACTGGGCAAACCACTAGAAAATTATACTGTGGGGAACAATCTCACTCTGGCAGGGAGGAAGAAATAATAGGGTTTTTCTTCTGTCTTCAACTTTTGTTAACCTATGAGACATGTGATGGTAGGTATTGTTTTGTTTGTATGTGACACATTGTTTAATAGACCTGTATTGTTCAGTAGTTCTTGCTTCTTATGTCGTGTCATGTACAGACATCACTACTGATTTACACAACCTATGGTTCCAAACCGATCACTTTTTGTTGTTCTAAAAGGGATTGGTATCAAATGGTAAAATTGACTTAGTAATGTTCGTCTTATTTCTCCTATTGCTGTCTTGTTTTCTTAGCTATTGAGGCTTAAGTGTAAAATCAAGCAAATAAAACTTGAGAAGAGGAAGACAGAAAAATATCAGGTATTTTAAAACATGTAGAAATCTTTTCTTCTGCAATAATCTTCTACTGAAATTCAAATAAAATACAGACATAATAATGCAAATGCTGGAAAAATGAATGCATGATACAAAACCCCCACTTTGTACTATTCTGTCATTATTAAATACAGCTGCTAAACACAAGGAAAAAAATACAAGCAAAAGTTCAGAAAATAAATAAGTCCATTTTAAAAGTGTATGTATTTATATATATAATTTGTATATATGATACATATATACACATGATACATAAATAACTATGTATATATAATATAGATGCATGACATAAATAACTTCTCCTATATAATAAATACATACAATATATAGATTTGGATGATTAAAAGTATGTAGTATGTGTATAAAATGCAATAATATCCAGGCAATGTGAAATTACCTCATTTTACTCCAGGATCATTCTCAGAATATGGTAAGTGCAAAGTGTCCCAGGGCAGGTAACCAACTGCTTCACAGGTGTGTTAAAGGTTATGGGTTCAAGCACAGTCTTGATTTTGGAGGTTGCAAGCACTCACTCACTGGTATTGCTAATTCAACATGCTTGTAGATTATTGTAGGGTTGTGTCTTGGAGGAGACAAACTGGGTTGCTGCCCGGAAGAGCAGACTGCCAGAAATTGAGAGGATGACCCAAGGGACATCCATGCAGTTGGTCTCCACTTTCTGTTGAGTAATTGAATATAAAGAGCTTAGTTGTCCTTTCTACCGATACCTTTAAGGTTTGGGGTGGGCAAAGTGGTAACTAATTTTATGGGAAGTATTCTCCCACCAGAAGCAGTGGCAGTCACTTCTATCTGTTGCATCAAACAGCAAAAAAGTGCCCATTTCTCTAAACACTCATCTCACCCTTGAGATACTACAGGTCATCTTTTTCTACACTGAAGAGCCTTGAAATGGCTCTATATCATAATACTGGAAATCATATATGTGTTTTTCAAATTTTACATATTTGGGCTTTTTTATTATCACAGATAATTTTTATACAGTAATTGTGACAAACCAATACAAAATGTGACTAGAAATTCTGGGTGGGATACATCTCACCTGGCTTTAGAAATCTGCAATGTAGGTGTTTCCACTGAGTTCTTCACCTCAAATTTGTTTCGGAGGCACTGGAGAGAAACACGTATTTAAAGAGAAGGATTTATCTGGCCTGTCTAGACATCTGTATTGGGATGAAATGATCGGCATGTTCAGAGTGCCTTTGCCTACTGAGTATAAAAGGACCAGGGGTGAAGAGCTTGGAATTTATACTGCACTTGGTCAGCTGAACCTTCTCTTGGATTCTGACTTAAAGGTGTTTTATACAAATATGATTAAGCTAAATTTCGTACTGCAACAAGATGCATTGATAAGGCTCCACAACCTCCCTGGGCTATTTATTACAGTGCTTAGTTTCCCTCACAGTAAAAAAACATTTCCTGATGTTCAGATGGAAGATCCTGTGTTTGAGTTTGTGCCCATTGCCTGTGGTCCTGTCATGGAGCACCACTGAAAAGAGCCTGGCTCCCTCTTCTTTGCACCCTTCCTTCAGGTATTTATATACATTAATAAGGTTCCCCCCAAGACTTATCTTCTCTAGGCTAAACAGTCCAGCTTTCTTAGCCTTTCCTCATATGTGAATGCTCCAGTCCCTTGATTATCTTAATGGGCCTTCGTTGTACTCTCTCCAGGATGTCCATCGCTCTCTTAGGCTGAGGAGCCTAGAACTGGACATAATACTCCAGGTGTGGCCTCACCAGTGCTGAGTAAAGGGGGAGGATCACCTCCATCCACCTGCTGGAAGCACTAGTTGTCAGCAGCAAACTCTTCATAATCTTGAGACTGACATAGATCCATCAACCTTAGTAGAGAATGTCTATGGCTCTGATACCTGCGTGAAATAAAGAAGTCCCTGTTACGATACAAAGGGGGAAAAAAAACCCCGAAACTAGTAGTGAAGGTGGTTGTTCAGACAACCCTACAAACAGAACTGGGGATTAGAGGAAAGGTTAACATTTCTCCTGTTGATTTCTCCTTTATGTCATCAATCTGGTCATTTTGTTTCAGCAGGGCCTGGCACATCACACTAGAGTACTTGCAAAGGAGGGTAAAACTGGGGTAAATTACGTGATACACAGAGTCTCTTTGGCACTGCTTATCTTATGGAAATGGAGCAGGAAGAATTATTGTGCTCCTGCTGGATATTCAGAATAATGCCATCAGAAGTAAATTTCTTTTCCTTCTTTCCCAGGGCATAAAAATTTAGCTGCGCTTAAGCAACTGAGAAGTCCTGCTCCAGTCTTCTTGGATAGCTGTGGTAGAAAAACCAGCATTGGGATGCCAGGAACTAGAATAGAATGAAGGAAACAATGAGGCTGCATCTATTCTAGTCAAGACCTCAGGCCCGGTAGTACAATATGGTATCATCTATATAGCTAAGATCTTCTTTCCTACAGAAATTATAGCTTCATACAAAATGTTGAAGAGAATGGTTTGGGGATACCACATGCTACCTCCCAAAGCATATGTTGGCTGTACCGGGGATGCAAACTTTGGCATACTCCCAAACCAGTATAATTAAATAAGATGAAAAATGTCAGTCTGTATGGTGGTGTTGAACCCTTGCTTCAAAACAGAACCTGAGAAGAGAAGAGAATAAAAGACAAACTCAGACACCAGGCTTTTGGGGAAAATGTTTTGGAAACTGCACAAAACAGAAAAGTCAGGAATCGGCCATGTTCCTTTTTCCAGTCCCTGTACAGTCACAGCTCAAACAGAAATACTGGGCTATACAACAGGCTTTATCCTACAAAAAGACAAATAAGTCTTTTGTTGCATTCCAATATTGAATGATATACCAGAAGATTTCTTACCACTGCCCCTCAGTAGTAGTAGGTGGGCTGTGTAGTTTTTGGCAGGCATTAGTCATGGCTAGCAACAATTTCTGTGTTAACTTAGTGTAATTTGGCTGCCTTGACAGACTGCTGACAGAATTTAAGCAGAATGTATAGAGGGATGGCTAAGTTTTATTTGACATGAGGATGGCTAAGTTTTATTTGACATGAGTTGTAGGGTTGACTGGGGAAATACTACGGAATAATAGTTGACATAGGTAGGAATAAAGACTGGTACAGGGAGATTGTATTACTCATTCCATATACAGATAGACTACATGCTGAAGGTACTGCTTTTGCAGGCAGGATTAACTAGAGCTTCCAAAGGGTCCCTTTCTCTTTGTTTCTATTGCAGTGAGTGCACAAAAAACTCATGAACAAAATTTTCTCTTCTCCTGCTGTGCTGTTGTCAGTAAGATGCTAAGTGAACAGAGACAGTTTTGTTAACTTTAAAGAACTGTGAAGTAAAGAATCGTGCTGCAGACACAGGAATGAGTGCAGGATAAAGGGAAGTGTTGAAAGTCTATTGACCTTTGCAATTGCCAGAAACAATATTTTGGGGACAGCTGCAATGAGTAAACCCATACCTCATATTGATCCAACCAAGGCTCAAAAATAGAATTCACACTTTATTCCCAGAGCTACAAAACCTACAGTCTCCTAATACGAATGCAGCTGCATTACATGAAGAAAATAGTAGTTCTTTAACTCCTTTTTTTCCCGTACGGTGTGCCAGAGCATAGAAGAACACAAGCTCTTCTTTCATTCTTTCTATTCACAGTGTGATGATTTTTCCATAAATTGTCAAAAGGTTTGTTCTGTGTCATCATCTCCGACAGAGGACATTATCCTGCTGCTGCTTACTTAATCAAAGACAAATATTTCTCCTGCTGTCAGTAACTAGTTCAGAATCTAATGAAAAGTTTAATATGTCCGATTATATTTTCCTGTTACACAATGTTTTCTTCAGATAAGTGACTGGGTCCTCAGAAGCATGATGTGGTTAGATTAACACAAGCTTTCATTCAGAAGTGTGGAAAAGTTAAGAATTATTTGGCATTATCCAGTTAGCCTCTACCAATGAAGGTTGATTATGATTGCTATTTAGGTACATACATAGCATGCTGAATTACTGAGCATGTCTATATGAGAATATTTCAGGATTGTAGCAAAGGTTGTCATTCAGAGAAATAAAGAAAAAAAAACCCCAACCCCACAAAAAACCACAGAATCTGTTGAGAAAAGGACATATTACATCTTTCAATTCAAATTAAAGGGAAAGAGCTGATAGGGAATAAATTCACAAAAGCACAACCTGCCTGGAGATTCTATGGCAATTGATTAAGCTCTGTAGGGAGGGAAATACATTATTGACCCACAAAACAGAATTTCAGTCGAGAGTGAGTAAGCAAGTTCCATACTGACAAAAAAGCAGTCAAGGCCAACTGACTTTTTTACTTAGCAGCTAAAAAGTTACAGAGTTAAATTTATTTCAGCTATTGCCACATCTTTTTGCAGATTTAATATGTACACGCTTCTACAGGGAAAAAAACCCTACCATAAGCAGTGAACTGACATAACTGGCCAGCTCCATGTTAGCTGAGAAGACAATAGCACTCCATACACAAAAGGCCAGGTTTGGGTTTTGTTGCCAAGTCAAAAAGAAAAAAGGTAAGTAAGTTAATAAACATTACATGTGCATAATGGTTGTTTATTATCAGAAAAGTAAATTCACTTGCAATGACTAATTGCTCGGTACTTAAGCCAGTGTTACTGAACTTAATGGAATTTCACTGGAACTTAATGGAGCGTTATCATTTGCTAACATTCATATCAAATGCCTCTGTTCTCACCAAAAGCCTCCCTTCTCATCAAAACTTATATCTGGCTCATTTCTTTGCTTGATGTCAAGACCTAAATTTGTCAAGTCATTATAAGCAAAGCAATTTATCTGAAGTTGTTTGTAATGCCTGTTAAATGTATTGTTCTTCATAACTTGTTAGTTATGAAAGACCTATCATGCCAAATTTTCACAGAATGCAGTAATAAGAACATAAAATTTGACAAAGATCCTATGCAAATTCTATTTTAAAGGAAGTCGTTTAACTTTCTTAAATAGGTTTTTTTGGTTTTTGTTTTCCCTAGGAAAAAAAAACAAACATAATTTCATGTGCCTATTCACATCCTTGCAGTACATTAAATCTTCTTTACATTGGTTTTTTGTTCCAAAAAAGATGTACCTTTAGATGTTAAAGAATGCATAATGACAGTCCAGATAGGCAAGAATTTAGGAATATGCCTTACTTTCAGCACAGGACTCAATCTGTAAATTCCAGCCTCTCTGGAAAGACTCCCAGAAAATGTTAATATGGTGTCAATTGTAAAGACGTGGTTGCCTTTCTTCCTTATCTTTTGAAATTATCTAAATTATTTCACGTAAGATACATCTACCTCCTAACAACTTTTAGCTATTAGTACTGATTATTATTAGTAGTGAGTAAAATTATGCTTTCCATTTTTTAGATCAGTGAATAGTAAAAGTTTGTTGTTATGTCCATTCTTACACAGGGACTGAGGCATTGTAAGTTCAAAACAGTTGTTAACAGCTACTTAAATACAAATGGGAAAGCAATTGAATACAACCTATGTGTAGAGTTCCAGTTCACCAGCCTGTCCTGTCTCCGAGATCACACTACCTGGAAAACCTTTGAAGTAATATTCCTAGAAATCCATCACACCTTTTTTTCAGCTTGAAAGATGTCACATGGTTTCCAAACATTCCACTTGCAGAATGATTAGCCTGGAGATGAACCACTCTCAGGAGCGAAAGCTTAGTCTCCAAGTAAAGGTTAGGAGTCTATGCATTGTTGGATAACCCCAGTAGGCAGCTTGGCTCCACACAGCTGCTCGCTCGCTCGCTCCCCCCAGCAGGATAGGGAAGAGAATTGGAAGGGTAGAACTGTGAAAACTCATGGGTTGAGGTAAAGACACTTTAGTAGGTAAAATAAAGGTTGTGCATGCAAGCAAAGCAAGGAATTCATTCACTGCTTCCCATCGGCAGGCAGGTGTTCATCCATCTCCAGGAAAGCAGGGCTCCATCACACATACAAGCAAATACCATCATTCCGAATGTCTCCCCTTCCTTCATCTTCCCTCAACTTTTATTGCTAAGCACGACATCATATGGTGTGGGCTATCCCTTTGGTCAGTTGGGGTCAGCTGTGCCACCTGTGTCCCCTCCCAACTTCTTGTGCACCCCCAGCCCACTCGCTGGTGGGGTGGGGTGTAAGCACTGCTCAGCAGTAACTAAAATATCAGTGTGTTGTCGACACTGTTTTCATCACAAATCCAAAACACAGCACCATATCAGCTAATTAACTCTATCCCAGCCAAAACTCATACACTATGTAACAAACAGGTGGCAGTAATACTGTCAAAAGTGTCTTTTTTAGCCCAGTCACAAGAGACTTTTTACTGAAATGTTTCAATAATTTCCACATTGGATAGCTAAGAGTCTTTTTGTTGGATTATAAGGAGTGGTGATAAGCTCTGAGAATGAAAAAGGTGATAACCATTCAAAATTTTGTTGAGAGATTGATATGTATATTTTGCTGACAAGTCAGGTCAACAGCTTGAAATACAGACACTAACTCTCTCGCTCTCAAAAAAAACCTGGACAGATCACAAAAAAACCAAAATGTAGTTTGGTGGCAACAAGATGTTAAGGTTAAATGAGATGGGCTCCCTAGTGGTGGAAGACACAGAGAAGGAGGAGTTACTGAATGCCTTCTTTCCTTTGGTCTTCATGGCTAAAGCTGTCCCTCATGAATCCCAGACCCTGGAGGCAAGGGGGAAGGTCTGGAGAGAGGAAGATTTTCCCTCAGTTGAGGAGAAGCAGGTTAGAGACCACTTGGCCAAGCTGGACATCCATAAGTCCATGGGCCCTGATAGGATGCACCCGCGAGTGCTAAGAGAGCTGGCAGATGTTATTGCTAGACCACTCTCCATCATCTTTGGAAGGTCATGGGGAACAGGAGAGGTGCTTGAGGACTGGAAGAAGGCCGACATAGCGCCAATCTTCAAAAAGGGCAAGAAGGAGGACCCAGGGAACTGCAGGTCGGTTAGTCTCACCTCTGTCCCTGGGAAGGTAATGGAGCGACTTGCTCAAGATGTCATCTCCAAACACATTGAAGAACAGGAAGTTATTGGAAGTGGCCAACAC
>VYXH01009055.1:14580-83430 GCA_013397275.1 Burhinus bistriatus | reverse complement strand
GTCCAGTTCTGGGCTCCCCAGCTCAAGCGGGACAGGGAACTACTGGAAAGAGTCCAGCGTAGGGCAACAAAGATGACTGGGGGATTGGAGCACCTCCCTTCTGAGGAAAGGCTGAGAGAGCTGGGACGCTTGAGCCTGGAGAAGAGAAGGCTGAGGGGAGACCTTATTCTTGCTTTTAAGTATTTTAAGGGTGGGTTGAAGGAGGATGGAGGCAGACTCTTTTCAGTGATTCCCAGTGACAGGATGAGAGGCAACGGGCACAAGTTAGAACATAGGAAGTTCCGTTCAAACATAAGGAAAAACTTCTTTATGGTGAGGGTGACAGAGCACTGGAACAGGCTGCCCAGGGAGGTTGTGGAGTCCCCTTCTCTGGAGATTTTCAAGACCCGGCTGGATGCAGTCCTGAGTAATGTGCTCTAGGCTTTCCTGCGTCAGCAGGGGAGTTGGACTAGATGATCTCTAGAGGTCCCTTCCAACTCTGAAAATTCGGTGATTCCATGATAAATCCCTGCCACTTAAATAGGTATTGAACCCATCATTGCTATTTTTTAAAGGATGTGGGAAGGTGCGAAAATCTTCTCTACTTTGACATCATTCAGCTAAGTTTCATGTTCGACTTCCTCAGAGATTAAAAGATTAAAATTCATTTCATGAGTGTACAGTCCCTTTATACTGTTAAGTGCTGCCAGTGTTCCTTTTGTTTCTGCTACACTCCTCATGCCTTGTTAGACATAGTGCTCTGCTCAAAAGCAGGAGGTACAAAGAACCAGCAGGGAGCAGAATACAATCAACAGAAGGGTCTATGCATGGTGAGATTTCACTGGATACCCTTTGAAATAGGTAAATAACTTTAAAAAACTAATTAGGAAGGTTGTGTTTATTTTCTGCATTAAATTATGTTTTGTTGTCTAACATATTTGAAGCTGCTCAGGTACTGTTGTATTTTTATTTGCATTGTACTCCCTTTGTTATGCTTTTACAGATACCATTGTGCAATATAGCCTTCTGAGGAATCCCCTTAGTTTATGTCTTATTATTCCCTACTCCCAAATATCTAGTTCTTATTGCAGCATGTGTATGAATGTGACATGAGTACAAAATAATGAAGGCCTATATTCTCATTTGCTGTCAAATAAAACAGCTTCTCTGCTTATTAAAAGGGGGTGTGTGTGTTTGGTTTTTTCTTTTTAAAAGATTTTTCTTTCCCCTACAATGATAGATCTGTAGAACCGTGTAATTTAAAAGGGTTGAACATCTATCAAAGTGGGACTGAGCATTATTTTTATTATGTCTATTAGACTGTAATGTCACTGTCATTCTGTATCAATGGAATGATTTTTCATATGTGGAAGAGAGATTAATACAGTTTCAGTATATGTCTAACAGTAAAGCCAACCCTCATTTATTTTCTGGAAGGCATTGCCTGAATTTTGGAGAGACAGACAAAGAAACTAAGGCAATACAATGACTTCTATATGCTATATATATACTGAAAATCTGTGTCCAACAGTGTTACATTGAATATAATGATAAAACCTTAATTCTGCAGATTTATCATGTTGACTCTTGTCTTTTTTTTTTTTTTTTNATCGGAATGTATCTTTGTCTTCAGAGTTTGCATTACCACAGCTTTGTAGGACACTGCTGTGCAATGATTGTCTCTTTTTTTTTTTTTTTTTTTTTAGAAATGGTCATCGCACAATCTTTAGTGCATTTTAAATTTCACTATCCTTGTGAGGTAAAAATTATGAATGCCTTTATTTTATATAAGAGGCTAAGTTTTAGGAAGTCAAGTATTTAAATATATTTAGATAGCTACAGGTGTAAAGAGGGGCACACTGAGATTTTTCAGAAGCACTTTAATTCAACATGTTTAACCTTAGCAACAGAACGGTAAGGGTGAGTAGCATTCACCTGAGTAATTTTAACAGTAAAATGTAGATGTTTAATTCTGAACTAGTCACTTCTTATACAGTCAAAACAGAAAAATAGGCATCGTCACATGGTAATTCGTTTGAGCTACCTTCCATCTGTATTTTTGAGAAATTGTCTTTTGGTGATACTTATTTTTCTTTATTAATAATGAAAGTAGCCCTCAGGACTAGATCAGATTTAGAGATGGTGGACACTTAAGTATTGGTCCAGCTGTTCTTCTAAATGATAATTTCTCTCCCTTTTCAGTTAATGAGATAGACAACATTCTACAGATGACAATTAATCCAAGATCGCAGTTTTAGGAGAAGTCTCTGACACTCTTTGGTCTCTACATAGTGAGGCTGGATAATTAGCTTAAGCTAAATGCTAATTTTTTAACAGCTAAAATTAGGGTATATTAATTCTATCTAAAGCTATTTATCTATAAAGTGTTTGCAGGGTTGCGGCTTAATTAAACTGATATGGAAACAGCAGAGCTCACACTTCCACACTGTCAAAAGCTCTATAGTAAGATGTGTTCCTTTGAAATTCTTTCTTATAAAGGAGAAAATATCACATGGGTTTCACCTTTTCTACTTGACAAGGTTCCACTCTACTGCTTGCTGAAAAACTGCTAAAGAAAACTAGGATTTTCCAAGCAATGTGCTTGAAATGAGGCTCTTAAGTTCATAATGAATTCTTTAAATAAATAGTTCAATTAAAAAAAAAAAAAAAGAATAAAAGAAGCCATCTCTCAGGGATGTCAATGAGAGTCTCCGGTCTTTCTTTGAAGATAAAGCTGCTTGATTTGCTCATAAATAATGTAAGACCTCTGCAGTGAAAACTAAAAAAGTTACTGGTTGCTTCAGGAACACAATGCAATAGTCAGTGTGATTTAGTGTATTGGATCATTTTTTCAGCCTTGAAAATTGAAATGTTTCTCCTTATTTGTAGGCAAAAACACTGAACATGTGCATCTCATTTGGCTTTTAGAACAGTGCCTCTGAGGAGTAGTATCTCTCCTGAGGTGGCAGAATTTAGAGATTTACACATGCCACAAGGACGTGGCTGTGCTGGCATCCACCTTTGCACCAAAACATGTGCAAACCTTAAGAATAGACATAACTAGACTTTCAGTACAACACCTTTTTTCTCTTCATATCGTCTCAAGGGCTCCAGTTAAAAGACTTGTATTCAAGGACCCTACAAGACAGATTTGAACCAATTGTTGAATTTGTTTCCTGCTTTTCTCCTGTCAAATAATTTTTACTTTCTATTTGTAAATGAGTTATTTAAAACAAAGACAACAGTAATTTTTTCTATTTAAACCATACATGACTTTTTTTCTTTTGTGAATTTGTCTAATCTCTTTTTGTCTAATAACTAGTATGTCTCTTGTCTAACCTCTTTTTTTTTCATTTTAAACCTGTCAGTGTTATTTTCACGAGAAATCGCCTAGTTTTTAGATCATGAGAAGTGAATAATCCTATCTATTCACCTTGTCTGTCCCACTCATAATTTTAAAGTCTTTTATAGAATCTCAGTTGTGTCTTTTCAAGGTTATAGAGTCCCAGTCTATTTACTCATTCATCATACTGAAGCTGTTCCATTACTTTGATCATTCTTGTTGCCCTTTTCTGTCTTTCTGATTCTACTGTACTTTTTAGTTGAAGGTCCAGGTAGATTCTAAAAATATGCAAGAGACAGGCCCACAATAGATTCATACAAGAATATGTTGTTTCTTTTTCCTTTCTAGTCAATAATGACATTTAGTTGGCTTTTTTTTTACCACTATGGAATACTAACACAATGTTTTGATACATCACTATTACTCATAAATCAAACAAAAGCCACTATAATGTCTTCTATCAATTAGAGACTGCCGACTGTGAGGAAGAGATTAAACTGGACCACAATGTACATATATACATTAGATATCATTGACTCAGACTGCTTTATAGCTAATTAAAAAAAGTAGATTTTCCTGGGGCATGATTGATCTCATCTACCTAGACATAGACTTTATGATAACAAGAATCCTCCCCAGGCTATATCCATTTCTCCCTGTATAAGGAGCACAGTGAGTCTGGAAGGTCAGCTCTGAAGTAAACATCTGCTGGAGTTAGACACTTCGGATGACAAGTATCACTGAAAAGTTCAGCACCACAAATATACTTTTGATTTTTGTTTTGCTGTTGTTTTTTCCCCTGAAGTTTCTGGTTTGTTTCTTTTGGGCCTCAAACTCCCACTTTACTGAATTTCTGGAAAGCTAGACTACATTGTTGATTTCTGTAATAAACAATCCAGCAAACGTTCATATTATTTGTTGTTGGGAAAGTAGCATGCTAGTATCTATATATGCTTGCTTGTTTATTCATAATTTCTGAGAAAAAAAACAGAAGAGTGATAGAATACTGGCAGCAATACAAGAAAAAATATTTAAAATTTCATATGTCATTTATAACGCATGGTCACATAAAGTAGCACAAGAACTATTAAAAAAAAAAAAGACTCAAAGGCTGAAAAAAAATTTAAGTGTTAGGCAGTCTTTTCAAATGATACACTTCACTTTCTTCCTATTATAAGGGTTATATCCTGTAAACACTTTCGATGGAAATCAATTCTATCTTTCCCTAAATATGATACAGCTTACAGTTTACAAAGCTTATTAGTAATATACAGGACACAGGAAAGCATTAACCTTGGACTTAAAATTCTATTCAGGCAGAATCATATGAAGCACAAGTAAAGAAAACGGGCTATGTGAAATATTTTAATTAAAATGTATTGGGGACCCTATCTCTCTTAACATAAACACATTCGACATCTTTGATTAAGGATTTTCTGTGTGAAAATGCCAGCTTTCAGTTTTCTTTATTCTTCATGTGTGCCATGTTTGGAGGTCAGACAAGTGAATTTAGCACTCGAGTGAAATCATCACTGCTGCATTGGCAGCTGGAAGGATGTGACAAAGTGCAGTGACATTTACAAATCCTTTGATTGCCAGGGATGATTAGATGTCCTGGTTAGTCACACCAGTGTTTATTGTTTCTTTGTAGCAACTGTGAAAGAGTCAGTCATCAGATTATATGTGCTCAGTAGAAAAGGGTACAATAAAGGTGAAATACCTAGTCTAGAAATATTACAAATGAAATCTAGGGTACTAACTTGCTTGGCCTGCTTTTTCATTGTTTGGAACCATAAGCAGAGCTTGATATATCAAAGTGATGATGAAATTGTAAAGTATGTACCAATTTTCTAGCAGTTTGATTTATCAAACGTCACTCAAAGAACCTCATGGCTTAATGATAAAGCTTTGTTTCAAGTTTAGCTGCTTGTATAGGATTTATCTCTCTGTGGCTTAGCCACTTAAGGTGAGGTGTCCAACCTACACCAATGATCGAGGCTCCTTCCACAGTGAATGGTTTACTCCCTGAAGAGTCTGTGCCCTTCCAGTGCTCCACTCCAGTTGTACAAGACACCCCACCACTTTTCCATGCCCCTAGTGAGGCTACTACTCTGCAGTTTCATACGGGTTTCTGATTCTTCCAGTTTGTCTCCTGTTCTGCTTTCTTTCACATGCAGGCACTTGACATGTGCCTCCAATCATGCTGCTTTCTCAGGAGAGGTGTGGGAGAATACTCCCATCATGCTGTCCTCCTTGCCTTTGTTTTCCACTTTGGGCTTTGAACTCCAACCCCCAATCCTTTTAAGTTAAAGTCATCCTCACTAGATTGGTAAGCCTGTTCGTGAAGATGCTGCTACCCCATTTTTGTCAAATGGATCATGTCTCATTCCAGCAATTCTTTTTTCTCAAATAGGTCTTTGTAGTCATAAAAGTCCATACCCTGCCTGCCACATCAGCCACACACCATGGTAACCTACAAAGTGCATCTGCTCCTAGTTGACCTTTCCCTTTTGCTGGCAGACCCAGGGAATATACAAGTTGGGCTTCCATGCCCTTCATCTCGGTCCCTGGAACCCTGTGGTCACTCCTAGCACACTCGAGGTCTCTCTGGACAGCATTGTTGGAGCTCCTACAGATGAGCAGCAAAGGGTAATAGTTGGTGGGCTGGATGCCTCTTGGCAGTCTCTCCAAAACAGCAGATCTTGGCCTCTGGCAGGTAAAGTTGGCAAGTCAGCTTTGCAGATGAGTGCCTCAGTTGGCTGAAGAAGGGAGGGTCTGATCACAACCACCTATTGCCTTCTCCTGGTGGCACTGTTTCCAGCCCAGAAATCCAGCCCAGCTGATCTAGATGCCTCCTGGACAGAGTATTTATCTTTTTTAGTTACCATGGTCCTATACCTTGCCAGTGAAACCTGTAAGTGGAGAAACAACATTCCTGCTGCTGGAAGCCACAAGCTTCCACCTTCCACTGTCATAGGAGTCTCCATAACACCCTCCACCCACTCAGGCATATCCTCTGGCTGTTCCTCGTTCTGTGCAACTTGAGCTTGCACAGCTATCCTCTGCCCCCAGAGTCTCCCCAAATAAGCTGCGGACCCCTACTCATCCTCCTTGATGCTACACAATCTGCTCATCGCTTCTCTCAGCCTAGTGGCTCCACAATTTGTCTGCATGCTCCACAGATAATGCCACCAAGACCTTCACCCTTAGGAACTCTGCCAAGGCCAAGGTCTCTGGCTGACCAGGACAGCCAATCCTACTGGCTCTGGGGATCACCCTGCAACGCTGCCACCGTGACCACGCTGTGTTCTGCAGTCCCATAATGCCCTGAGCAGCAGCTCAAGGCCTCCTGGGTGCTCTCTTCCACATCAACTGCCAAATTGATGCCCATTCTGTTCACTAGTTAAACATTAAGTTAATAAACAGGTGTTAGTTAAATAGTAAACTGACACAAGCCTTCTCTGAATCATGGTCAAGATCACAGTTTATACCCTCAAAACATTTTTCTTACTTGGGTGAAAGTTATTTGCACCTTTGGAATAAAGACCACGCCTAGCTGTACTGGCACCTCGGAATTTTCTGCTTGTTTGCCTACAAGGAATACATTATCTTATGGCTGACCTGAGACTTTCAAAGTGTATGACGCTCATCTCAAATTGCAAAATATAGAAGGCATATTCCTCCTACCTTGCCTCCTCAAATGTGAAATTAATGTATAATATACAACATATGGCAGCAGAAATAGTATTTGTATTAAAATGTATGAGAATATTGCTTCAAATGTTAAAATAACACTTTCCTGTATGTGTTTCTACCTCTGATGAAAGAATTACAAGTGTTGATCATATTCCTAAATGCATAAATAGAATCTAGTACCTAAGACAGGGAGAAAGGATGCAGTACGACTGTTTTATAGTTTTCCTTAGAATTAAAAATGTTTTCTTTTTTTCCAAAGATTACAAGCTGCTTCTATGTTGTGGGACTGGGTGGTACCATCTGCCTCTTACATGCAGTTGTTACTATTTTGCACTCGTGGGCATTTTACAGCAGCCGCTCTGCAATTAGATAATGATGAGTGAGTTGTCCAGTTTTAAAAGAACAAGTTTTGTAGAAAGCAATGCACCAATTGCACCTTTGTCCAGATGTTTTGTGCAGATGGTATACTGTTTTCTGGGAGGCATAAATAAAACGTCACAGGTGAGGGCCTGTGTATGCATGGCTTGAAGAATGGGATTAGTCTTCTCTACCCTTCCATAACTAGCTCTGATAATTATTTTGACCTTTTCCCTCGAAGATGACTTTAGTTCTTACACAAAATATTAGAATGAGGATGCTCAGAATTCTTGATGACCTGAGACTATCTTTCTAAAATTTAACATTATCCATGAATGATTTCCTTGACTGTGATAACAGGTCTTGTTTTCATGAACATTAGGTAATATTAAAATAAAGAATGAAAAAAAAAATGAGGCCAAAACCCTGAAGAGGAAAAGAAATCTGTAAAATGAATATGACTCATCCTTCCAAGAGTTGAGCTTCTGTGACTATTCTGTGTCATCTTTTTTATGTTGCTATTTGACCACAAATTGGGCCCTAATCTACTCCATATATATTCATTCATTAGTTAGAACATACATACTTTAACCAAGCAATGAATGCTAACTTAACGCCATGACTATTCTGTTGACTTATTCCGTATAGGATTATATTTCTTTTGAAATGTATCAGCAAAGGTCGCACTTCATATGAATTGCAGGTACATTATAAAATGTACTGTTATCTCTATTCTTATTTTTTGCTAGGGGACACAGTTAAATTATGTCTTGCCCACAACGGAGAACTAAGATTCTGCAGTGTAACTAAATCCCAGTCCTTTGTAACTGGAGGCCTTGTAGGTATTGTCACAGTGCAGAAATTGACCATTGACCAGAGAAGGAAATGAAACATCTCTAAGAATCAGGACAACAGGTCTGATTGATTGATTGAACATTTAAGACTAAATCAAAGAATGACTTTAGATAGAAGACACTGAGGTACAAATAACTACGTTTAAGATCTTAACACTGGGAAGAAATACTTGTGTCTCTCTGTCATGTGCTGGTATCATATGACAAATACATTATAAGGCAGAAGTAATAACATTGAAATCTATGTTACATGTTAAGGAAGAAAAAGTTGGGAGGGTCTGGGATTAGCTTAGCCAAAAATAGTAATTTTAATCGCTCCACTGTGAATGGAAGACGAAATGCAAATCAAATGCAAGTGTCCCAGGCTAGGTCAGGTTAAATGTTCAACAACAGTTACAACACCTCAAAACACCCCTTTAACCTGGTGCTTAACCTTTGAACTACAAAAGGTCTATAATTCAGCTCTTGCCTAAGTGCACAGAGACACATTTCTGCACATGTTCAAATCAGAGATGTTGGGAGGAATGAGAAACTCAAAATTTCACTTGCACCTCAACCCTATGAACATTTGTGTCTGTCTTGAAAGGAGAAGCCAATGAGACGAGCATTGTCAGAGCAACCTGCTGGACTGGTGTCAGAACAAAGCACAGCTGGAGCAATGCTAATGTATTTATGAATATAAAGCTCTTAGTTGAATAGCAATGTGTATAAATCAGACAAATTTGCTTGAACTCTACCTTCATACCTCTGTAAGAACCCCTGTTTATGTAACTGAACTGCTAGTTCTGGGAGAGCACGGACACTTGGTATGCTCAGTAGGACCACAGTCTGGCATCTTTTTTATCTTGGTAGACTGCTTGAATTCAGTTTGAGTTTAAGCAATATGCAAATTACATACACGTTTATGGCCAGTAGTGTTAGGCACTTTCCCTGTACAATGTTGCTTGCATGACGAAACCACTGATGCGCATCAAATCAATGGGATTGATCATTGGAGGTGCATGGAGTACTGGGCCTTCTCCATACACAGGCAGCTTCTCCCTTAAGCACTGTTCGGAGCACAGCATATAGCTGCGTTTTTCTGTCTACAGGAGTAGGAGCTGTGTTGCCACTGAAATGGCGCGGAGAAGGATCCCTCACGCAAGTAATGGGACGGAGGGTTATAGCAAATTGTCAGCATCCTGAAATCTTCACTAGGTTTCACTAGAAACCTAGAGGAGATTTTCTCCACCTCTTTGCTAAATGCATGATGCTGCTGACTCCTTCCTCCTCAGTCTGGGTACATTTGGTTTTGGTTGTAGACATATTCTTACCAAAGTTTGTTTGAGTGCTTTTTTTTTTTTTTTTTTAAAGGATCCCAGCTCTTCCAGTTTTCAGTTCCTTCTTGTTATCTCTAAAACTGTTTTTACATGATCAGTACAAAATTGTGCTCCTGTAGTGACCACTGATTGATGACTGTAATTTGTGATACCATCCTATGTCTGCTTTCTTTGACATCACATTTTATTCTGGAGTCAAAAATGGTTCAAATGGAATAACTACTTGTTATACCTATAAACTAAAGTTAAAATAAATTTAGTCAACAATGACAACTAAAATGAACTAAAATTAATTCATCCCAAGACAAGCCAGAAAAGTTCTGAGACTTGCACTATCAGGTCAATTAAAAATCTGTGGTCTTTCAGGAGTTATTGCAAAATTATATTTACTGGACTATCAGAGGTGAGGGTGTTATTACATTACTGTATAATACATATTTTTACTTTGTTATTTTAGATTACTTACCTTGAGCAAAATTCCACTATTAAATTGAAGGCTGGATCATTTTATTGAATTTATATAGAAATAATTTTAGTGGTTATAAATGTCTTGGCCAGAAATTAAAGGTAAATCTACTATTTTTGCATTTGAATTTTTTCTTTACTTTTTTCTTGTTCCTCTTGCTATATGACATGAACAGCAGGTAGGATTTCAGATGAATCAGACCTACTGATTGCCTATACAGAGAAAATTATTAAATTTGCTTTATATTCCTATTAGTATACAGTGATTGCATGTGTTACTAACCACACAAAAATAAAAAGAGTCATCAATTTGCAGTGTGCCTCTATGTCAGAGTTGTTTACTAAGGGTTAAAAATTATTACATCCTACAGATATGAAGAAAGTTGTAATAGGTGATTATATTTGATCATTACTTATCTACTGACCTGCTTTAAAATCTATCTTTCTTAACAGAAAAAAAAGTTATGAAAAGAAGTGTTAATGGTACACTGGTTTAGACATTATCAGTAAATACAAATTTAAGGATAGCCATTTTTTCTGTAAGCCTTTACTTTATATAATTTTAGAAGTTACCTCTAACTTCCTCTAATTTACAGTTGATTAATTTGACTAATGATATGATTTTTAATTTGATGCCACTTATCGATTGTCAAGCAATTTGTGTAGCTCTTTATATGAGTTTTAAAATGCTATATATGAAAACACTATTATTTTATACTCATCTGGATGGATGTAAAAACTAAGACATGGCACAGAACAACCAAAAATTTATTTCTTTTTGATATGTATTGTATGCTTTTTTCTTAATCCTCCAAGGAGTTCATTACTGTTTTTTATAGCTCTTAACCTATTATCAGTATTTTGGAAATAATAATTGTGATTTATCACCTGTCCAGTAGGATTTATCAATTAGTTTGTCTTTTTGCTCTTTGCTATTGGGAAATAATCCATGGTAACTAAAATAATACTTTCAAAGGTAACATGATTAGTCAAATACCAACATACTGTGTTAACTAAATAATGCTGTGAAATTATCAGTAACAGTATTATAGACCACACCTTGGAACAGAGCATTGAATTAATTCACCTTCTGTTACTCTGCTATAGTTATACTTAATTGATCTGTATTGTGTGCAATGGAAACTTGATAGATTTATATCAGAGATTACTATTTCAATAAAAAAAGGTTTGCTTTTTCATAGAAAAGTGTATACTTCTAAGAATCAGACAAGAAAATCTTAATTTATGAGACTGTTCATAATTAACAAAAAATTGGATGAAAATTTAAGTTGGACAGCATAATTCTTATGGCATTAAAAGACAAACGCAATGCAACTTCTTTTTTGGAAAGACAGAAGAAGAAAAGAAAGTCCTAAAGTGACTGAATTTAATTGAAACTCTGAAAACAATGTACATTTCAGTCTTTCTAGCTTTTTCCACTTAGATCTTTTATTTTGCAACATCTGAGAAGTTAATCATTGCAGAGGCTCAAAGCCATTTCATTACAATTTAAGTACAAAGGGTGAGATAATTTGTTATAATTTTGCCAATTTCTTTGAAAGAGATATCTCTCGAGACATTATCTGCATGAATATAAAAGAAAAAAAAAGACAACAGTGATAAGAGAAGCATTTTTTCCTGTTTCACTTTTTTTGTTTTTTTTTAGATCAGAAGTACAAGTCTTAAAATACTTAAGGTATAAATTGCAAGCTTGAGGGTTTTTTTGTTTTAAAAAATACATTTTGAAAAGTGCATAGGCATGAAGACAGATGACATTCTATTGTTTTATTTCTCTGCTTGAGAAGTGAAGCATTTTGAGCCTCCTTAACTTTTTTTGCACTTTCCCACTTAATGACAGCTTCTTTCTAATGCAGTTAGCCTTACAATAATCTCTTCATGTCAATCCTTACGGTCTACTTGGACAAGCTAGGTCCTGTTAGTGCCTGAGCCATAAAAGCCCTTGTCATAGAAAGCCAGAATTGTACATCTTAAGTTTGTATTCAGACAGTTAAAACACCAGCTGCTCACTGCTGGAGGCAATATATAGTTTATTTCTCTTTCAATCATGATCCCCAGCACTTCTTAGGAAGGCAGCCTGAGGAATGATGGCCATTAATTTAAATTTGAAGTCAGAGAAAAGATTAACACAGAAAATTTCCATGCTTGTGCCAGCAAACATTGACAAAGCCCTGTGATTTAAAATACCTCCCTGACAGTTTTGATTATAATTAAATCACAGACATATGGGAGGCGAATAACTGAATGTCATTTGAGCTGTCTGAGTAGCAAAGAGAAGTTTTAGAAGCAAAGAAACAGGGAACTTGTTTCTTATTAAATGTCACTTCTCTTTTTTGTTCCCTGTTCTTGCTTTGGTAACTGATCCAGCATGTAACCAATATTTTATTGCTAATACTTTCCCGATGTGAAAGAGATTCTGACTGTTTACAAAAGGATTTGTATTTTCTTTGCAGTCCAGAATTATAGTCAATTATATTTTCTGGGAAGATACTCAGGACTTCAGAGAAAACAGGACCTGCTTACCAGATTGGAATACCTTCTGGACTGCTTGCCTGATCAGCAGTTTCTTGAAAACAATCTATCTGTTACAGATGTATATAACAGCAAGGATATGGTCTGATTGCCTTTGTTTATAAAGTGTCATCATTGATTCAGTTCTGAGGAGATTTAAAGTATGTAACAACGAATAAGACAGCTGTGTTGGTGACTATAAAGATTAAAAGGAAAGCATTAATATGTTTTTGAATAATTGAAGTCTATATAATATGTTATTTTTTATTTTCTAGAGTACTTTTTATCATGCTGTACATGAACTCAATGTGAGTCTCAAGTGAATTATTTTGCCTCCAGTGAGCTTTTTCCAGTACTTTGAAATGCACAGGTTAACTCTGAGTTATGTTTACCAATGGCTTAAATAGCTACTTAAGCTAGACTGTATCTTAAAGTGATGTAATCTTCATTTTTACAAGCATTTAACAACTAAAACTAAATCCCTGACCTTGCCAATATCATAGAAAATCACTCATATATATATAAGTTGTATATATACGTAAAATACATGATGCTTTGTACTTCCCTCAAAAATATTTTACATGATGAATTTTTTGAACTGTCTTACCAATGCGTTCTCTTAAATGTCACACATCTGTAGTTCTACTTGTAATTTATATGAAAAATTTAATGCAATAATACTGAAATAAACAAGAAGGATCAGTTGAAACTTAAAATACAGAAATAAAATAATGTAATTTTATCTTAAAATTCTTTAAATTAAACAAATTGGTAGAATAACCCCAAAAGGAAATTTAAAAAGTTAGAGGAGGAAAAAAAAAAAGGAAATTTGTAACTAGATACAGGTAATACAAGGAGAATAGAAGATTCAAATAAGCAGTTTTTGTTATAACATGGCTGTCTAGGTGATTTGCTTTGGGTATGCAGACTATTTGCCTCCAGAAATTCAAGACACTAGGTTTCTGAACACTCTCTCAATGATTTTTTAATTTTAGAGTCTTCATCACTTAAAGGCAAATAAAAAGGACCTCTGGAAAATTATTACAAAAAATGAGAAACTGATATTATGGAAGAGGATTAAAAGTAGATTAAATAATAACAATCTGTTTAAGAGCCCTCTGGAGAGAAAGGGAACCTGGACCAGATGAGAGTAGTCAGTGCAATGGGGCAGAAAAATTGAGTTTTGCTGCCCTGAAGCTGAGCTACAAGGTAGTCCTCATCACTGGCCAGGGAAAAATTTAGTTTGTGCCAATGACAAAATGGGTTCCAGGTAAAATGAAGGGGAGGCAAGCAAAAAAAGGTAAGGAGGGACTAAGACCTTCTCAGAGGATGGGAATGCCTTAAGGACAGAGGCAGTTATAGATTCAATCAAATGGGTCAAGAGCTGCCAAATGAGCAGTTAGAGCTGTGGTGGGGAAATAAAGTATGAAAGCTTTCTGAAGAGCATGAACCCAACAGAGTCAGGTGAATGGTTTAGGGGAAGAAGTAGACCGAACAGTGGCACTTGATTAGTGGTAAGTGATTCAGAAGTGGAACATTTAGACTGAATTTTAAGACTGGGCATGTCCCAGGAAAAAAAGTTTCATTTAGGACAAGAAGTTAATCTTGAGGCTAGGTTCTCCCTTTACTACCATTGCAATCTAAAAGCTGTTATTTTGATATTTAGATCACTTTTCTTTTAAATGTCATACTTAAAGTATGCTTAGAAATGCTCTTCTGATATCCATTCATCATTGATACGAGTGAAGCTAAGAACCAAATATTCTCTGCGTTCATGTGGGAGGTTAAATTGCTGGATTAGGGAGTGTTGAGCCGAGACAAACTGATTACCATAATTCAGCTTTGCAATAGCTACTGCATGCTTTTACCTTTATGTAAAGAAAAGGGATCAATAACCTTAAAGTAAGCCCAGAGCAAAAGCAGACATATTGGCAGTTACCACAGAGCACCTGACAAGTTTAAAATCATACTGTAGCTCCTTATAAAACACTTGCACATATATCCATACTGCTATATTATTATCAGCAGGTCCAATGCTTGCCATTCTTTCAAGATGTCCTTCAGCACGTAGCCCAAACCTGTAAGATCTGATAGAACCATAGCTAACTAATTTAACTTATCTTTATTTCTATCATCCTGCACATCCAGACACATCATCCAACAATTTGATATTGACTCAAACCATTACTGAGGTAACACACTTTGCAGCATGCATTCCTTCACAGTTTTTTGCCTATTTAATCTTGTACTGAAAGAAGTCAAAATTAGAGTATGATAAATACAAAAAGATGTTATATCAGACTGTAAACACAGATAACTCTAAACATGAATAAGCAAACTATTGACATATTGTTGGTGCACCTGTTTTACTGGTAGGAATAAACCACAAACATTTCTGTTGGTTTGCAATTTTGCAGGCTGGCATTCTGACTATTCTCTCTAATAATGTTAACTTTGGACTCAAATCATTTGGCACAAATCAGGAAAAAACATGCTTTTTTGACTTGCATATGCTTAGAGATTAGCATAGTGTAAAAATTACTATTGAAACAAAAGCTTTTTACCTGCTGCTGTGAACATATGTTACCTAAAGCAATTTAGTCTCTTTGGTGCAGAGCTTGCTCTCATATATGCTACTGTTATTCTTTCCAGCTCTTGTTCACAATTGACCTATCCATGAGTTTTCTCCCTTTTACCCCCATGCCACCGGGAGGGAGTGAGCAAGCAGCTGTGTGGGGCTGAGCTGCCCACCAGGTTTAAAACACAACACTTAGTAAAATATGTAGAGACCTGAGAAGTAATGGCATAGATAAAGAATATCTACTTTGTACAGGACCTTTTAAGCTCACAAAACAGTAATTTAAAGTGTTTTCTCAGTGCTTCCCACTGGTCACTTGCTGTTTGGATTGGAGGTCAAATATAGAGAACGAAGAATTTCTAATAGAGATTTTTTTTTTAAATACTATATTTATAGTATTAAAAAAAAAGATAATCATGTTTTTGAACATTAACATCGTGGTTTAACCCCAGCCAGAAACTAGGACCACACAGCCACTCGCTCACCCCCCCTGATTGGGATGGGGGAGCAAATCAGAAGAATAAAAGTGAGAAAACTTGTGAGCTGAGATAAAGATAGTTTAATAAATAAAGCAAAAGCTGCACGCACAAGCAAAGCAAAACAAGGAATTCATTCACTACTTCCCATTGGTGGGCAGGTGTTCAACCAGCTCCAGGAACAGAAAGCTCCATCACACGCAACAGTTACTTGGGAGGACAAAATGCCATCACTCTGAACATCTCCCCCTTCCTTCTTCTTCCCCCAGGTTTATATACTGAGCATGATGTCACATCATATGGAATATCCCTTTGGTCGGCTGGGGTCAGCTGACCCAGCTGTGTCTCCTCCCAGCTCCCTGTGCCCCTCCACCCCCAGCCTACTTGCTGGCGAGGGTGGTGTGAGAAACACAAAAGACCTTGACTTCTTTGCAACATACAAAACCATCAGTGCGCTATGGACACTATTTCCCATCCCAAATCCAAAACACATCACCATACCAGCTGCTAGTAAGAAAGTTAACTCTATCCCAAGTGAAACCATGACAGTTACAAAAGCTGTGACTGTCATGCCTGCACATCAGCTTCCCACAGTAGTGCTTTATAAATCCCCTATCCCCCAAGTCCTGCAGAGAAATCTATAAACGAAACATCCAAGGGGGTCCAACTCTCATATTCCTTCCTTACTACAGCTCAAGTAAATCTCCTTTTCTTACCTTCCAATCCTGACCAGCATCTCCCCCAAGTACATAGGCAAGTCTGAGTGCGTTGGGCTTTCTTTAAGAATAAAGTTTGGTCAGAAGTGAGAGGATAAGGTCAGATTTATTTCTGTTTTCTGAAAGCTTTGTGACTTAGTGCAGGCAGATCCCCTCTCTCTAATTTCAACTTCTTTTATTCACTAGGTGTTCCCCATATAGTGATCACAGCCAAGTATTATATACTACAAACTGGAAAATGCAGGGAATCATTATACAATGATTTCAGGATGCAGATTAAAGCATGCACATTTTTTCTCATAAATACTGAGATATTGTAACATAAATGTACTGAATGTATTTCCCTGCCTGGCCTGAAAACTCAGTTATCATTTGACTCTTCCAGATCCATGTATTAGACTAAGTACTTTAAGACTACTACTTTCTGGGCTTTATTTCCTTACAGCTTCATGCACAGAGCAGGAGTAATGTTCAAAATTCTTACGCTGTCTTGACATTTTTGATATTTGAAATATTATGCCAGAGCCTGATTGCTGTTTCTGGACCCATGGTTGGTTAATAATGCCCAGAACAACGTCAAGACTGAAATACTGTTTAGTTTGGACTGTTTTTTTACAAGAGAACTGTTTTTTTAAAAGGGAACTCCATGCTTGAAGTGCAAGTTATATCTTGAGTGTGGATGCTCATTGCCTGTCCCTTCAGCTTCCTTTTCTGTTGCTGCAGTAAAAATGGAAGCTAAATAAAATGACTAGGGTCCTTCTTTGTGGGATCTTTAAGATATTTAGAAGAGATGTAGGAGCAGATGTGATTTGTATAGTTTTTCAGTTCAGAGTGAACATAACTGCTTACAAGACATAACTGGGTATCAAGGATAGAATCCTGGAGGGTTTTTTTGATCTCAGACCATTTTAGTAGGTACGCTGCAAATGTATCCATATAGCTTATATGGCAAAACATAATGTTCTCAGCACTGCTTCAAAACCATTTTCCATATCAAATTATGTGTCCCATAACGTATGGAAAAAGGTGTGATATAATGTATAGAAAGAGAAAGTTGTGGAGTTACTTAATGTCTGGACAAAAAGAACCTTGCAATTTTAGGGATTATTTGTGACATATCTCACAGCTCACAAGCTTTGTTTATGACAGACATGATTTTCAGTGAAATTCTCATGCACTACTGCAAATTTGCAGTTTGAGGACTCATGATGATATGTTTTTGCTAGCTGACAGCATTTGACTACCTCAATGTTATTACACTCTCTTGTTTTCTGAAAAAGAGTGGTTTTGATCAAGCTGACTGTTGTCAATGATCCCCGAACTGTGCATAAGAATTTTGGGAAATGCTGGCCATTCTAACAATTTGAGAATATAGATTTCCAGTGCCTGGGCTATTGCCCTAGCTCTTTTTGTTTTACTAGCACAATCGTAAGCTTTGAGTGTCCCTGACTGGGTTTTTTTCACTCCTGTTTCATCTCTTAAAAATTCTATACCAGGTGTAAGCGGTACATGGTACAATGCACCAAAAGGGATCAACTTTATAGGCTCTCGTTAAGCTGCTCTAGTGCACAGCAGAATGACCATGGTTTCACTGTATGTAAAGCCTTATAGTAAAGAGTACATTTTGATCCTTGAATGCATTGTATGGCTCTGCATTCTTTAATGTTCTGAATGAGAAAATCATGCAAATAGTCATATGTTTCCTGTTTATGGAGAAGTTTAAGACAAGTTGGTCTGTTCTTCAAAGAAAACTGATTGGGATTGGAAGTGTGAGCTGTGGTGAAGGTGTATTCTTCCATTTTGACAGTAAGAGGGAAGGGATTTAATTTTTGTTTTGGTTTTATTCCATTTTTGTTATCTTTTTCAGGTAATTCTATTTTTCATTTCTCTTAAAAAAAAGATATTGTTCAGGGATATCCTTTTATACGTTGGTGATAGAATAAGGTGAAAAACCTAACAAAGTGAATCTTCTTCAGTTTAGAAAATTCTTGAATTGAATTTGTGGTAATATTATATTTACTATGAATCTTTCAGAGTATTATTCAGATATTTATAATCCAAAATATGTTTAGATAACTTTCTTGCTTGAAGCACAGTTTAATTTATATGGGAGAAAGGTATTGTAACATTTTTGTAACCTATTTGTATCTTTTACTAGACCCAGTGACAAAGCTGGAGAAATATATCAATTTTTTGGTCCTACAAGCTTTTCTTCATGGTTGTCCAGAGAGTTTTTACTATTTCCATCTTCTAAACTGTTCATAAGTTGACTAAACAAGGCTTTGAGCAATCTGTTCTTGACTTCCAGAGATGCCTTACAACCTAAAAACAATGACAATTCCATAATAAAATAGGACTAATGTTTTTCCTTTTCTTATCTATCTCATTTTATATCCAGTGCAGATCCTTACTGTTTACCCTTCAAGTTAGCAAGAAGTTTGGAGTCAGAAGCAGTGGGGCTGGTATGACTCTAAGTATGCTTTGAACTTCTGGACACAGCAATTGCTGACCTGCAGAGAGGCCAGACCAAGTCATGCAGGGCAAAGGAGTCCAGGAAGTCTGGACATTTTTCCAGAAGGAAGTCTTAAAGGCACAGGAGCAGGCTGTCCCTATGGGCCAAAAAATGAGCCATTGGGAAAACGACTGGCCTGGCTGAACAGAGAGCTATGGTTGCAACTCAGAGAAAAAAGGAGAGTTTACGGCCTTTGGAAGAAGGGGCAGGCCACTCATGTGGACTATGAAGATATTGTGAGTGTATGTAGGGAGAAAATTAGAAGGGCTAAAGCCCAACTAGAACTTAACCTGACTTCTGATGTTAAGGATGTTAACAATAAAAGGACAACTAAGGATAATGTCCATCATATATTAGATAGGGGCAGAAAAAGAACTATTCAGCCCCCTGAGCTATTAGATAGGGGTGAGGAGCAAAATGAAGCCCCCATAATCCAAGGGGAAAAGGTGACGGACCTGCTACACGACTTAGACATACAAAAAATCTGTGGGGCCTGATGAGATCCACCCAAGGGTACTGAGGGAGCTGGCAGAAGTGCTCACCAAGCCACTTTCTGTCATTTATCAGTAGTTCTGGTTCAGTTGACTGAAGGTTAGCAAATGTGACGCCCATCCACAAGAAGGGCTGGAAGGAGGACCCGGGGAACTACAGGCCTGTCAGTCTGACCTCAGTACCTAGGAAGGTTATGGAGCAGATCATCTTGAGTGCTATTACATGGCACATGCGGGACAACCAGGTGATCAGGCCCAGTCAGCATGGATTTATGAAAGGCAGGTCCTGCTTGACTAACTTTATCTCCTTCGATGAGAAGGTGACCTGCTTGGTGGATGAGGGAAAGGCTGTGGGTGTTGTCTACCTTGACTTTAGTAAAGCTTTTGTCACCATTTCCCTCAGCATTCTCCTGGAGAAACTGACTGCTCATGGCTTGGACGGGTGTACTCTTCGCTGTGTCAAAAACTGTCTGGAAGGCCAGGCCCAAAGAGTGGTGGTGAATAGAGTTAAATCCAGTTGGCGGCCAGTCACAAATGGTGTTCCCCAGGGCTCAGTGTTGGAGCCAGTTCTCTGTAATATCTTTATTAATGACCTGGATGAGGGGATCAAGTGCACCCTCAGTAAGTTTGTAGACGATACCAAGTTAGGCGGGAGAGTCGACCTGCTTGAGGGTAGGATGGCTCTACAGAGAGATCTGGATAGGCTGCATTGATGGGCCAAAGCCAATGGTATGACATTCAACAAGGCCAAGTGCCGGGTCCTGCACTTGGGTCACAACAACCCCATGCAATGCTACAGGCTTGGGGAAGAGTAGCTGGAAAGTCACCCAGTGGGAAAGAGCCTGGGAGTGTTGGTCAACAGCCAGTTGAATATGAGCCGGCAGTGTGCCCAGGTGGCCAAGAAGGCCGACAGCATCCTGGCTTGTATCCAAAATAGTGTGACCAGCAGGACTACGGAAGTGATTGTCCCCCCATACTCAGCACTGGTGAGGCCCCACCTTGAGTACTGTATTAAGTTTTAGGCCCTTCACTACGAAAAAGACATTGAGATTCTGGAGCATGTCCAAAGAACAGCAACGAAGCTAGTGAAGGGTCTAGAGAGAACAAGTCTTATGAGGAGCAGCTGAGGGAACTGGGACTGTTTAGCCTGGAGAAGAGGACGCTGAGGGGAGGTCTTATCGCTCTCTACAACTACCTGAAAGGAGGTTGTAGCAAGGTGGGGGTTGATCTCTTCTCCCAAGTAACAAGTGATAGGACAAGAAGAAATGGCTTCAAGTTGCGCCAGGGGAGGTTTAGATTGGATATTAGGAAAAAGGTCTTCACCGAAAGGGTTATCAAGCATTGGAACAGGCTGCCCAGACAAGTGGTGGAATCGCCATCCCTGGAGGTATTTAAAAGATGGGGAGACATGGTGCCTGGGGACATGGTTTAGTTGTGGTTTTGGCACTGTTAGGTTGATGGTTGGACTCAAAGATCTTAAAGGTCCCTTCCAACCTAGATGATTCTATGATACTATGCCACACCTGCCTCAACCATAATCCAGATATCCCATGCGCTTTTGAGACAATATAATTTAATTATCTACAGATACATAAGATCTCTGAGTCTTCTTGATAGTGACCTCTTGTTGTGTTTCACATGAGTAAATGATCTATGTAAGCAGCCTGAATCCAGACCTTTGTAGAAGATTTACTGATCAACCTAAATTCAACCTGCCCTCTGTTTACTTTCTTCCTTAATTCTTCACCACTAGCAGAGATGCTCATCTTCAGAAGGTGCCCACTTCATAATACCTATAATGTGGATTGCCACTCTATTTGAAATTCCCATATCTGGGGAAGGCAGATATCCAAGCCTACCGCTTCCTCAGAAAAATCTTCTGACCAGTAGGTTCTTGTACAGAAGGTGGATGGTAACATTAATGACATTGAGCCTTGGAGAAGTCTGGCTGTTATTTGTCATATGAACTTATTGTAGGTTTCTGGTTAAATAGAATATTAATGCCTCCCACTTCCTGGCAGGGAATAGATAGTGGTAGGAAATGTAAAATCTGAGTCATTTTCTGAAACTTAGATGCTCTCTAAGTTGGGAACTTATGGGGTAGAAGTATCCAGCTTTTCTGTGTTCATTCCCAGCTCTGCCATTCTCTCCTGCATATCTGTGGGCAGTCAGTTCTCCTGTATGCATTTTTCCTGCTTAAAGGATCTGTAAGTGGTTGAATTTTACTACCTGTATATGCAGCGCCTAGAACTAGTTAGGCAGCATGGTGATACAAATACATAGAAAAGGACCTTAAAAGATTGATTATTTACGCATAAGTCTACTCCAAAGAATAAGTATTATACATCATACCCAAGGTTTAAATTCTGTAGTTCTATTTGTTAAAAATATATTAGCCACAAGGAACATATCTTACATCATTATGAAATAAATCTTTCAATGAAATAACCAGTGATTCTAAATCTACTTTCCCTCTGTCAAGGTAAAATCTGATCTGGACAACTGTATTTGTTGTGGTGTGCATTTATCAATGAACAGTTCTGCAGGATCCTTTTAATATTCTCTGGTGTAAGGGGCTTTTAAATTCATATTTCTTATGAAAGTAGTTGTGTCATGAATATTAAAGCAAATAAATGTTCATGAATGATTTCAGTTCAGAACTGCATTCTTTTAAGTTTGTGGACATTTTTAATTCCTCTAATGGATACACAATACCTTCATGATACTACTGGGAATACCAGTGGATAATTTGTGGGTATAGAAGCCAGGTACTCTTTGTATATACTTCTAGAGACCTTCAAGGAATAATTAAAAAAAAAAACAAACCAACCACACCTCAAGTGAAGACCAGAACAGAAAAAGAATATTTGTCCAAAATTTCTCCAAAGGTGGTCACAGTCATCTTGCTTCTAGAAGCAGGAGGTTACAAATGGCTCCCTTGTGTCCCTTCTGAGAAAAGTTGGGAACTGAGACTCAGATCTTTATTATTAGACATCTGCTCCATTTAGCTGTTTTTTATTCACTAGGTTGACCTCAGAAAATTATTTCATTGACTCTGCCTTAGGGGGTCTGCCACACTGCCACTTCAATCAAATATATGCTCCAAAGGGAACATATGCAGTGATAAACCAAAAGACAAAGTAATCCATTACATCTGAGAAAAAGCTTTCATGAAACATCATGAAATCATTAAAAGGTGATTACTTTGAATATGTAAGTAAATAATGGATACATAGTGGAAGGTGTTGACACTTCAACTGCGATAAGTCAATAGGGGTGAACTGTTGTCTACTTTTTCTAGACCCAATTGTGTAATTAGTATTTCTAGGAAAGAGTATTTCTGAAGAGCCTTCAACTTTTTTCATTTTATTGCAGAGAAGAAATACATATATCAGTTTCTAATACTTAAATTTTGTGAGGATGTACATTCTGATTGTTCTGATGTATATTTAAGATTTAATACATAGGTGGAATTTTCATGCATGTGTAATGAAAGTGCCCAAGTATTCATATTTATGGGCTATTCATGTATCCAGAGATAAAGATAATTACAGGTCAGAAGTTATCTTTTGACCCAATGGTTATCCAGCTTGACATTGTGATTAATGGGATTTACACAAAGGGGTGGTTCATTGCCACTTCTTGTAAATCCTATTATGTTCGCTTGTCACTAGCCAAGTGTTGAAACAAATGGCTGATGATGTACAGTTCAGATAGGGAATATGTGATCAAAGAAACCTAGCTGAGAAAAGAAAATAACTCTTGAGTACATATACCTTGAACCCCCTATTATGAGAAGCGTTATATAGTCTGCATATATGTTATAACTAAATAAAACTATAAAATTCATGTGGGATGGCAAAAAAGAAATAAATATTAAGATAAAAAGATAAAAATCCTACACTCCTTTGTTTTCCATGTTCTAAGGTGAGGACATGGGCTACTGAACAGGAAGAGAGGAACATCATTCATACACGAGGCTCTTGTTGAGGACCTTCTATGATTCCTTTCAGGGCACTATTTTTCCTCTGTGTCCATTGCTATGCAGAGTTGAAAAGATATGACCTACCCTGTGCAGTCTAGTAATCTATAGGTTATAACAACTTTTAATGAATAAGACAAGTCAGATGGACTAAGATACAGAAAGAAATAACAGGAATCAAAGACAAAGAAAGCTTTAACTTTTGAGAGTAGTGAGGCTAGTTATTAAAACAATTAATAAAAAGGTTGTTCCTAAGAGTTATCAACCTGGAGGCTGCTGCTGTCTGCTTGTAAAGGCTGGAAGCGGCAGTAGCTGCTGAAATGGGGTTCACTCTTGTTCCCTCAAAACTCTGACCTATAGATTATTCTCATATTCTCTTCTGGGTTGCAATAGGCATGGGGCATTTTATACAGAAAACATTTAATGTAGCACTAGCCAATTCTTGTGTTCTCCAGAAAAATGTACAAGATATATGTAAGTGTCTCAAAGGCTGATTCAAGACATGGGCTATGAGAGGCAAGATGTTGCTTTTCTTAATACTATGAATTTAATCTGACTAAATAATGACTCTACTAGTAGGTAACATGTAAAAACATTTTGAAAAGAAGGATCATTACGTATATGATTCAAAAGAAAATTTGCATAAAATATAATGGGGCTTACTAGAGACAGATCATGGTAGATTATCATGTTATCCCTGTTTTCTAAGCATGGCATAAGTCATAAAAAATTACCTGGACTTCTGCAAATCATTTACTACAGATTAGGCTTAAGGAGACTGTGTTTCTTACATATATTCCTGTTTTCTTGTGCGCTGAGAAGACATTGCTGGAAATTACTGCAGGAAAGAAAGGCCTTTGTAGGCTGTGCAGTCAAATACAGGATCACTGTTTCATATCAGTGTTAAGGAGTTGTGAAAAGGCAAACTAGATGGTACTAGAAATAAATATATTATTAATACCATTGTAGAAGGTCCTGACAATATAGAATACTTCATGTAATTCTGAATTTGGATTTTCTCATTATTAGTTATATATTAACACATTACACCATGGGCACAACCTACTGGTGGCAAGTCGGTTTGGACCTAGTTACAGAAATCACATTTGGGATGGAAAGTACTGACACCACAAGAGCAAGCAACAGGCACAGTGCTGATCCACATATTACATGCTGAGACAACGTTAAGTTCTGACATAAAGATTTTACACAGAGATCTGAAGCAAGAAAGGATACCTCCTGATTAAAGTAAAAGGACAGTGTCCCAGCTTGCACAAAATGGGAAGTGCCAGACGCTCCTTGAGAAGAGGACAGAGAAAGGCTGAAAAAATGCTATGAGTCTGTGATGAGATCCACCAAAGCTTAAATGTGCTATAGCAGAATGAGTGTAAGTATTTGAACAAAATTAAAATGTCACATGCTTTTTGAGCAAAATTAATCCAAGAGTCAGAAGTTATACAGGGCCAGTATTTTGTTTCTCAGCATCCTAATATACTTAATAGCATCTCTTATTAAACATAATGTATCATCTTGTGCTGCTACTATCTTGGAAGAGAATAAAAGCTGTGTACTCAATTTGTCTAGCAAAAATACTCCCTGGAAGGATATCACAGACATCTGGTAACAGACCAGTAGGGCATACAGGGATAAGGGGGAAAAAACTCCACGTGCACCAAGCGTCAATTGCAATGACAAAACCTGTGGATTCTACCTGGGCATGATGAATTCAGGCTATAAATGAAAAGATTTCTGTCCAACAGTGAGGTTCTGTGACAACATTTTGCTAAGTTTGGGAAAGGTATAATCTCAACTACTTTTAAAAATAATTTATTTCTAGAAGGGATCACCTGGCCTGTTTGTAGAGACACAAATCTAGAGATTGCATTGTATACCTCTTCAGTAAAAGATTATTCCTGTCACAATTTTAAACTATGTTTATATATTATATGAAAATGTTCTTTATCTATTTTTTCAGTAATTTTAATACAACTATATGTATACTTGCTTTGCTGCTTTGAAGGTAAAGATACTCTTCTGGCAGGTTTTGATCTCTATTCCCTATGCAGTCATTACATGAATTATGCAGAAGTAATTTTTTTGGTGTGATATCTTAACAAAAATGAGTTTGTTCAACTGTAGTAACAACACAGTGCTGGCAGTCAGTAATTTCATGACAGCTTTTTATTGCTATCAGAGGAAAGAGAAGTGGATAATCAGTACCCTAAGGGAAATATGTGAGTGCTATAATTCAATTCCTAAGTGAACTGGCAATTAATAACCAATAATGATGAGGGCCAAAGAGCAAAAGGATAAGATATGTTGCAAATGATTTCAGGAAGGAGACTGTGTGAGAAAAGGGACAATTCTCGGGGATCTTATAGGCCAACAAAGAATTCTTTAATACTCCTACATCTGTAAGTTGAACTCTGCTGTATGAAAGAAAATAAGATAATCTTCATCCTTTTATGATAATTGATTAAATAAATGATGCTAAATAATTTTTCATAGCTGAAGCATGCAAAGTTCAGCAGTTTGAGCAAAGTAGGGTTCTCTAACATCTACATTTGCGCAAAGCATGGCATGCCTTAATGATACTGCTATGAAAGAAAACATATTATCATACAATTTAATAGACGGTAAAGGAAAGAGACAAGAAAAAATCTCTACGAAAATGTAAGTACAGAAAAGTATAGTGTAACACCACAGTACTCAGAAGGGATAACTTGAGCTAGTACTGGAAAAACAGATGTTCCTACTCATCTGTGCTTAACTGTTATCCCTGGAATTTTTTTTTTCCTATTGCTTTTTAAACTAAATCTTAAATATGTAATAATAAGATATAAGACTGTCTCATTACTGGGCTCAGCCTGGCACTCAGCTATTCAGATACAGCCTTAGCTGAAAATGGATGATGATACAGATGGAAAATGTATGGAAATGCAATCTCATGAATGCCTTAAAAAATCCTAAAGTACTTTTCAAGTAACTGTGTTAGTGTGTACACATACATAGCTGTATATACATTAAGGTCAGGACAAGGTTTTGGTTAAAGCACTTTTTTACTGGGATATTTCTTTTTTTTTAATTTAAAACAGTGTTCAAGTATCAAGATGGTCAAGCTGCTTATCCATGGGAAAACAGACAAAGGAAGTATAGAAAAGTATTTTAAAATGCCATGTCCACAAATATCTACATAGAAATCTATGTAGGGTTATTTAGGTTGGAAAAGACCTTTAAGATCATCAAGTCAAACCATTAACCGAGCACTGTCAAATCCACCACTAAACCATGTCCCTAAGCACTACACTACTGCCTATCTTGTTTTCAATTTTGTCAGTCATCTTTCTTGTGTATTCAGGTGGATGTCCTTCCTATTTGCAGTCCTTTGTGCTTATTGTGTCCTTTGCTTAACAACTGTCTGTTACTTGGATGCTTTCCACATAATTTTCTTTGCTCCTTTGGTGGTCATATTGCTCACGTACATCATCTCTGCCTATGCCATCACTGTGTTTCAAAATAGCAATGCACTGTTGTTGGTTACTCTACATTAATATGCTTATACTGATGTTCAAGGTAAACCAGTATTCATTATATTTTGATAAGTACACCTATTTCTAGGTGTCACATGACTCTCAGCTACACAAACCTATAGTCAGCAGGTTGAGGGGAGTGATTCTTCTTTAGCAGAAGCTGTGAGACCACATTGTGATTGCTGTGCCTAGTTCAGGACTCTCCAGGACAAAAAGACCTTGACACACTAGAGCAAGTCCGTTGAAGAGCTACCAGGACAGCTAAGGGGTTGGAGCATATGACATACAAGGAAAGGCTGAGAAAATCACTTTTGTTCAACCTTAAGAAGAGAAGGCCGAAGGGAAATCTTGTAGCTATCTGTGTCTGTCTAATGGGAGGGGATAGAGAAAATGGAGCCAATTTCTTCCAGGAGGTAAAAGGATGAGAGGCATCATGCACAAGCTGGAACATGGGGTATTCTGGGTAGATATGAAGAGAAAAAAAATGACCATGAGGATAGTCAAATACTGAAACTGGTTTCCCAGAGAGGCTGTAGAATTGCTATCGATGGAGATTTTTAAAATTCAGCTTATGAGGGCCTGGGCAACCTTATCTAGGTGAACCTACTTTGAACAGGAAATTCAACTAGAAGACCTATAGAGGTCCCTTCCAACCTAAATTACTCTTTGTTTCCTAAAGCAAGCAGATAATAGTTAATTACTTTTGAGCCTTTAAAATAGAAATGCATATTTGGTGTCAGGGAAGAGCTCTTAATTCTTGTTGCAGCTGTATCAGAGCCAATGTGAGGACACGTATCTATGTATTCACATATTTGTATACTCCAAAATTGCAGTACATTTACTGATCTTCCCATACTATCACTGTAGTGACAGTGACCCAGCTGAATAGGAAACAAAATTCTACCTTTCCACACAAGATAACAACAGATAACTAGGTTAGAAGTTATAAGGTTAAACCTGTCACACTAGGAAATGCTGCTTTGATGACAACACAATCTGGGGATATAAATAAAGCAGACCAAAAAAATTAAAAAAAAAAGCAATTCCTTTTCATAACAATTAGTTTTATCACACCTACATGTCTTGAAAATTTCCCATACCTAATTTTTTTTTAAATGGATTCTAAGGAAGAAAATAACTTTTCTGTGATGGTCAGGAGTATTGAGAATTGAAGGTTAGTTTCTTCTTGTTTAATATTCTCATACTAAATACTACCTTACTGTAGTATCACCGCTTTCATCCCATGGCTGCTAGGCATCCCCATCTCCATTTCAACACTTAATTCTCCCTTATACTCATTTTGCCACACAGCAGGCTACCTGTAGGTTCTCCATTATCTCCTTTCTTCACCGATGTCCTTCATGACCCCAACTTAAGAAAGAAAAATTTATTGTGTGCGTGATTGAACACTGGAACAGTCTGCCCAGTGAAGTTCTGGACTCTCCATCCATGGAGATTTACAAAACCCAACAGGAAACAGTCCTGAGTAAGCTGCTTGAATTGGCCCTGCCTTGAGCAGATGCAATGGACTAATCTCCAGAGGTCCCTTCTGACCTCATATGTTTTGTGATTCTGTAAATATCCTATACCTGCCTCAAACATTTTGCATGTTTGCATAAACATCATCATATGCTGTGGCAGGTTCCGAGCTCCTTCAGGGAGGGACAGTTGTACAGAGAGACAGGAAAAGTAGACATGGTTTTTTTCATCCCCTTCTCTCATGTCTCTGTTGCCACTAATTTCTGCAAAAATTGATATTGCCTGTTACTGTCTAACTGGTTCAAAATTATTATGTTAGTAAGAAGAAAGAATCAGGCAGATAAACATAATTACAAAAGCATTTCTGTAGTAAACTGGAAGAGGAGACATTCAAATAACCACTGCTTCCTCTGTCTGCAATGCCTTCCCTTTAAATCAGGACTTAAATTGCCTGTTTAATGAAAAATAATATGTTTCGTTTCTTATGTAAATCTCTTTTCTAGGAGATGATATAGCAGAAGAAAGAGTTCCGTTCACAGTAAAAAGAAAAAAATCAAACTGTGACATAGTCAGGAAAGGATCAGATGGAATTAGTCTAAGAAGTCTGGCCAAAGGGGACAACGAATAAATTATTTATTCAGATCTTCATTAGCATTTAACACACACACACACACTCTTTACTCACAACAGTTTCTTTATATTACTGATAAAGTTCGATATGGTGATTTGCAAACAAAATGTGAATACTGTGAATACTTTTATCTCTATGACTATACCCTTTTTGTATACTGACAAATCACAATGCCAACAAAGCCTTTAAGTTAGCTAGTTCTGGTTGTTTAAATCAGCAAAATGTAGCCATGGATAGTTTCTTCATTTATAGTTCTTCTTTCTGCCTCGTCCGCCTTTGTCTATTCAGGTGAAAATTTTCAGAACTTTTGGAACGACACAAAATGAGTAGAGAATAACCTCAGTGTCCTCTCCATTCATGCTCTCAATATAAAATCAGGTTGCAGTTCTACGTCTGTGTGTGAACAATTGTTGTAGCATAATAGAAGCTCTGTTTGCCTACAGGGCACAGCACTACCAACATTTAATTCGTTTCTTTGTAAAACACTTTATAACTCCCAATGTCTGAAAAGCCACATGAACAATTTAATTTTATTATTGTGAATGTAAAAGAAGAACAGACAATTCCAGGTATATAAGCTTTCTTCCATATTCTTGTCATTGCAGAAGTTTAGAAGTACCTGATTAAAGTAGCAGAACAGAAATGAAATGGTAATTGAGAACAGCCACTACTTTTCTAAAAAGTACAATTAATGATGATAGAACTCAAATCTTGCTCATGCTTAAAACATTGTCCATGTTGACAAAGTTCCAAGTACTGCTCTTGAGGTCAAATTCCCTGGTTGTCCACATTGATCTTCCTTAATCTTCCTCCTATGGTGTCTCGAGAACATGCCAAGTAGCACTTCAGACACATCTGGGCCCTTACAGATGTCTTTAGGCATTTCTATACTCCATCTGGGTGATGGCCACATATCTTAGCAATGTTTCATATGTCATCCATTGAGAAATCTCATACTCTTTCATCCACAGCATTTACAGTTTTATCATCATAACATGACTTATCAGCGGGCACCTTAACAAATAGTTCACTGAGTGAATATTCCAGCAAAGGTATACAACAAAGACCAAAGAAGTACTTAGATAAAAAATGGAAGAATGATGCTGTGAGGTGTTTCAGAAATTACTCAGCAGGAAGGACATTACAGCTTGTGATTATTCCCAATCACATCCAGAAGGAAATCAGATGGACTTTATCTGGTGAACTACTGAGAAACAAAAAGTATTTTTGACTCGTGTCAGGGACACTTCTGGAAAGAAGTGAAATATCTGGCATATCCTATGAATGACTCTTCTTAGTACAGACACATGACCAGTTCAGCGGTGAACTATGCCAAGCAGCAGTTTTGGCATGGTTACTTCTCTGCCTGTTCACCACTGACACATCCTGCTTCATCATCAACATGCGTTGGACCTGGAACCATTCAAGTCACCCTACAGTACTTTTCATGATTCACTAAACTGTTAGGACTCATTCAGTTAATAGTGGCTACTACGAGCAGGTCACTGCCTACCCAACAATCATGCAACAGCTGGGACTTCTGCCATTCAGATGAGAGACAGAATTAGGCCTATGCTGAGGCCTACAGGCCCCCAGGAACCTCGACCCTCATCATCTGAGAAACAGGAGCAAATTTCTGGTTAGGTTACTTCTGGGTTACTCACTGTTAAAACACTAGGAAGAGGCAATGGGATGCAGAAGGAGAATACTGAAAGACAGCTATAGAAAACAGCACTAAAGACCCAAAGAGAGGCAGGTACTAAGATGGTCTTCATTTCTGGGATCAGGCCCAGACAAAAGCTTCACACTAACATCCTCATTCAATTCAGGACCTTGACTGAAAGTTTGTATAACACAGCTTCCAGCACAGCACTACATTCTTGACTTCAGCCACACAAGCAAGCTGAATTTGTCTTAAAACTGTGTGTGAAAGAGCACATCAGGCTAGTTAAGTACACTGTGTGAGCAAGAATGGTAACCTTACGCATATATCTTTCCACAGACTTGCTGTTCTAGAGATTCATGAGGACCTCACCACCTTTTAGAAGACTATCAGTCAATGGCAGACAGGATCTACTGGACCACACATAGATGATTTTTCATTTCTGCTTTGCATTTCATCTTTAGAAGGGTAGTTTAAAGACTTTAGAAAGACTGTGGCAAATAAATAGATAATTTTTAATGACCATATGAGCTAACAGTCCAAACTTAAGCCTGAAGACCTGGAGTTCTAGGTCCTAGCTGTTGGTTATCATGTTTTTGCAGTCACATATGGCAGCTGCAGCAGCATTCTTGTTTTTCAGCTGTCTTGAAGGGCTAGGTCAGAGTATGTCCTGTGTTTGTTCTTGCTTTTCCTGACTACTGTCAAGACCATAGGCTGAGGAGAACTTCTAAGTCCATTTCATCTTTAAGATTTCAAAGGATTCCAAACAGTGTCAGTAAACAGGAATGTCTCTTTTCTTAACATTTTGGAACAGATCTGCATACCTACTGAAAGCATATGCCAAAAAGAAGGTGTAGATGGTTTGATATACACAATACATAAGCAGTGTCTATCTGGCTCCACAGATATTGGCATGCTGCTGTCCTTCAAGAGCTTAATGGATTTGCTTTTCCAGTCTCAGGAGGTTATGGCCTCCTTTTCAGTCAGGAAGTTATGGCCTCCTTTTCTCCTCAGCCTTCTTCAAATCTGCAAGTTGCAGTTTTTTGCAGCATGCTGCCATGGAGTTGCTTGGTGTCAATGGTTGGGGGTTTTACCTAGGGCAATATGGGACAGTGCAGGCATTGCATGGTTCAGGCAATTTGAAGGGCTTCTGGCATAGACATTACTCCAGAGTGCACTCATAGTATGCAGCATGGCTCGACGATTGCTCCAAACCATGACAGTCTTGGGCAGCAATTGTACGAATCAGTGTGACCTTGGCTATCGTGTCTAGTCACTAACACACATTTAGCTATGAGAACAATTAAATTGTAAACACAAAAAGGCTGACCTTTTTGTCATTTGCTTTTTTGGTCTCTGATATGGGCTCATTTGGGGAATATACTTTCAGAACAAAGTGAACTTGACTATTTCCTGGGTGGGGAGGAAAGAATTGAGGAGGTGGTGCTGTTTGTGGTACAGTACAGATGAATGTGCTGCATGTATTTTGAGAAAATGCCTAGCTTTTGCCCAGATCTTGTGAGATTAACACAGGAAGTGGTGGCAATAAAGGTAAAGATGGAAAACAACAGTCAAAGGCTACAGAATCTGTTCATTACAGAAGAACATCAGCGTTTCTACAGTTGTGACCTATCATTACCATTGGATTATACAAATAATTTGCAATGAATAAACTGAGTACTGAATACATTAAACCAATAATTGCATATAATTGCAATAATTGCATAATAATAACCTAAATGTTAGATAGTTATTCTGAAAAACATGAAAGAAAATAAACGCAAAAACATCAGAACAGTCCTTCCTGTAAAGTCCAGTACTGATCTCTCCTTACCTGGTAATGTGATGTATGTGCTAAAAATTGCTCTGCAGCTTCTCATCACTACACTGTATTGTTAGCTAGTCACTGGGATTGCACTCAGTTTGTAAAAAATTGAAACCCTATACACTGAATGAGTATAATAGACTGCTGTGTGTGTAGATTATATTTATTTGGCTGCAGCCACTAATCTAAAATGCTTAATCTAAAAAACTAATAATCACAAAACAGAAATTCATCACTACATCTCATTTCTGTGGCACATGTTACAAATTAAAAAATAAACACTAGAGGAAACTATATATAAAGAATCCCAGAAGCTTTTAAACTATTCAAAATGGATCATAATTTAACAGTTGAACAACTGTAATATTACTTTATTGATGGATTGTGCTCACAAGTTGTGACTCTTCAGATAAATTATATTTTAAAAAAAAATCAGAAGCAAATGATGGAAATTTTTTTTTTTTTTAATGGTGCTATTGAAATTCAATTCTTAAGCTTCATAATTTTATGTTTGTCTTTATCAGGAAAAAGTGTCACACCACAATTAATCAGTGACTAGTCATCTTTAATTAATGCAGGAGTTCATCCTATTTTAACTGAAATTAGAAGCAAAATTTTATGTACTTAATGGTGAAAATGTTGTTTCTATTGGATGGAAACTTGATGCATTTAAAATAGCATACAGATTTTAGAATACAAAGATTTTACCTTTTAAAATCACAGAATCATAGAATAGGATCATAAAATCATAGAATCATAGAATAGAATCATAGAATCATAGAACTGTTTAGGTTAGAAAAGACCTTTAAGATCATCAAGTCTAACTGTTAAGCTAACACTGCCAAAACCACCACTAGACCATGTCCCCAGGCACCATGTNGGATGCTGTCGGCCTTCTTGGCCACCTGGGCACACTGCCGGCTCATATTCAGCCAGCATATCATTTACTGTGAGAGAAAAAACATGGATGATTCTGTAAATAGGAATATAAGGAAAACGAATATTTAGTTTAAGGTGAATTACTCACTTGTGCAGACTCTCATTTTGATAGATAAAATAATATTTAGCTTCTGAAGTAACCTAGTGTGGTCTAAGAGTACACTAAATTTGAAGACTCCTTTCCCAGATCCAATGTATTTGTCTTAGACATTCTCCTGCAGCCAAACTGCAAGACAGACCATGGAGAAGGTATACAATTACGTTATTGTCTAGTTGTAGTCAATAGAAAATATAACTTATCAGCTTCCTTATGAAAGCTAAAATGTGTATTGATCTAATAAAATTATTTGTTAAGCTAACTTGCAAAATCTTCCATTCTGGCACATATTGGTGTCTGTATAACTAGTCCAAAAACAGGAAGTAATCTCGCTTTTCTCATTAGGTTTTCTTCAGGAAATCTGAATTCTTTTTTTGATCCACTAAGAACATTGTCAACTTGCTCAATGCACTCCTTGGACCTCCAAATCAGGATATCCACAAAGTAGAATGGTATAAACACAACCTTCCGAGGTCCTTGAAGTTTCCTTTCTCCTTGGAAAGAAGTGAGAAAAAAGATCTTTTTCCACTAAGTCAGTCTTTACCTAAAATCCAAAATTTTAACTTACAAAAGCAACAGCAATGTGGGACAGAGTGAGACCATGAAAAGAACTACAAATTTAATTGCTGTACTTGTCAGTGTCAGTTAGGCCCAATCCTAGAAACATTGCGGCCCTTGATGTTACATATGGGAATAGCAACGTTAGCTTTGATGCTATAAATCATGATTCAGGAATAATAAGTGCTTAAATAATCACAGTCTGTAATTCTTTTGTTACGGAGCTTCCAAACCAAAAGAAGGATCTTGTTGATGGTGATAAGCAGAAGAGTACCACAGCAATGACAAAAAATCCAATTTAATGTAATTTAAGGATGATTGGGGAGATTCACAATTGATGGCCAAGCAGAAATTTAAAAGAATTAAAGCTATATTGTACGTAACACTGTAACACCTGCAACATTCTGAACTGGATGTGAAAAAGCTGTAAATCTTACCTTTGGATGCATTAATAGCATTCAAATAGACAAAACATCCATGAGCATTTATCAGTTTTCAGATATATAAGCAGTCAGTGAAATACAAACCAAGATCTTTTCACATCATGGAAGATAAAATAATATCAAATGATCAGGCACTTAGATTTTTTATGCCAGAAATGACCAATAAATCAGACTTCAGAAAATCTCTCTCAGTTTCCAATTGTCATGCTAGCAGTAGCTTAAAAATTATCATATCTATAAAGGATGGGAATGAAGCTTCATTCTGCTCTCAGTTCTAGTTGTGGTTTTTACATTAGGTGGTTATTGGATAAAAAAAAAACAGAATTAATCCAGGGTAGGAATATATCTCATTCTTGATGTTTCTCCTTAAAACTCTTCCTCATTAAAATAATTTAAAAAAAAAAAAGTTTCTGCCATTCTTCAAAACAGATGAAAGTGAATCAGCTGTTTTCCATTTATGATTATAACTAGCTACAGGTAGAAAATCTGTTTGCTTTTTTAAAACTACATGCTTGCTCAAAAATGAGTACACACTAGCTGAATTAAAAAAGAAGTAAAAATCTGAGCCTTTCAGATTTACTAGAAATATTTTGTATATCTAATCTTGAAGAACATAACCATTACATGTTAATTTGAATATGTGGAGCACGTTTGTATCTACTCTGAACATTTGAAACTAACAAGAATTCATGCCTTTTTCTTTGGATTCCATAGAAATCTAAGATAACTAAAAAAAGAATGCTATGAGAACTGTTTCAAAAATGAGTAGCTAGATGTGAATCCAAGGATAAATGAGTAGCATGTTGGTAGTAAACCTTTTTTTATTTACCATATTCAAAATATCTTTTACTTGAATTTCATCTTAGCAAAATATGCTATATTTCTTTAAAAAGATGGTGAGAACACTGTAGATCATTACCAAGGACATTATAGTCTTCTGTGCTCAATCACGTATGTATATGGATGCTATTTAAAGAGTTGGAAATGCCAGTAGATAATTTGTTTAGTTATCGTTTACTGAAATGGTGAATTTCTCTACTGAAAGAGCCCAATTATAACCACCTGGTCATATTCACCATCTGCTCCCAAACAAGTTGCCAAGCTAAGGAGGCTTACATTTAAAATGCTTCATCAGAATAGAAGACTTTTATATAATGGATTAAAATAATCCTGATTTAGAATAGAGACCAAAGTCTATATTTTGTTATCTGAGAAGGTACTTCAATTTTCCTTGTCATGTATTGTGAATTAGGTAAAAGCAGCAATAAGAAAATGGAGTTTCAATCGTTTCTCCAAAATGAATCATAATCCAGAAACTGTTTTTCTAAATTGTGATTGGAAATCAGCCTGTATGGAAATCTAGTGTGAAAGATGGTGCTTTATAAATTTGTCCTTTAGTGTTTTACATAAAATTTGAAAAAACAATTCAAATTAACCTTTTTCTACTACTATATATAACTAATTATGAATTACAACTCTGTTTTACATAGGAAACTGAATTTATAGATTTTTTTCAATTTTCTTTAGACCTTATATATGACGGGAAACCAAAAATCATCATCATTACTCTATATGAAACTTACTGTTCTACTGTGTGTATACTTAGGATATTAATCTCTTTATATTGAATCTAAGCATTTACTTTTTGTGAAATACATATAGTCTTGTTTACAAGTCTCTTGATTCAAGAAAGTCAAATGTATAGGGCTTTTTACATCTGTTCCTTACTCTCTGTTATTCATATCTTAATCCACTTATAGATGCTTTGCCTATCTCAGAATGTATGTACATGAACCAAACTGCAATGTAGATTAATTACTCTGCTGAAAATTCTTAGGCCAGGCTGAAAATTCTTGCCGGCCCATAAAATTTCACTCATATAAGAAAAAAAATGGGAAGAGTGAGGGTTTGGAAAATTGCAGGCTGTGAGTTTCGTTGCGGGAGGTTAGAGCTGTTTAGAAAATGAAATGTAAAATGATTGAATAGAGAGCTGGGGAGAGATAAATTGGAAACACTGTTAGTTGTTGAAAGCTTTAAGCCCCAAAATATCATCAGTGGTTCTTCTGTCCACAGTTACAGTGAGCCTGCAAGCCAAATTCCTATATGCCACACATTTTCGTTGTAATACCTTAAACTCATCCCGTTGAATTAATATTTTTTCTCACAAGAAAATCCACTTTAAGATTATATAGTTGTGGTTTTGTGCTTTTATACCAAAAATGAAGTTAGTTATATTGGTCCACAATCCGCCGCTTCACTAATTGTTCCCTTTGACCTTCATGTCTCTGGTGCCCTCAAAAAATAAATCCAAATAAACAAGCAAAAATAAAATATAACAACAGTACTCAGTCTCTAAGCTTGCTGAAAGATACATGCATTTCATGTTTGACATAAAGCTCAGTCCCAAGAATCTAGCATTTACATGAAAATATCCATTTTATTATATGAACAGTTAAATGTCTAGACTTCATAGTTTCAGGAACGATCCAAACACTATCTACTCTAAAAAAATTGAAGGAAAAAAAAATACAAAAATTTGTTTATTATTTTTAATTACACTTTTAACACTATATTGTGACTGTCCTGATTTTTAAATGGACAAGAAAGACAATCTCAGGACTTAAGATTTACTTCAGGCACTAGTCATGGTGGACTGTCTTATAAGTTGAGAACAGAGAAATCTATTTCTCATAAAGCAATTTAATTAAGAAGCACATTCAAAAATTTGAACTGTAAAGAACAGTCATTGCTTTACTAAAATGGGAGTGACTTTGCCAAGGAAATTAAGCAATGTTAACATGTGAGTAATTACATAAGAACTGTGATAAACTTACTGAGAACTAATCAGTGTTCCTGAAAATCTTTTCAGACTGACCTAGTTGAATGATTCTGTGGTTTATATTTTTGCTTTACTAAAGCTATATGGAGAACAATTTAACTTTGGAAGATTCTAATTCCCTTTTTATTCTCTTGCTGTTACTACTTCATCCTGAAATGAGCCAAGTGAAGCCATTTGAAACACTTTTGTGCAAAATTAAGTTTGTCCAAAGGATCAGGTTTTTAACTGGACTTCATTCAAAATAATTAAAAAATACAACCTGACATTTCATAGATTTTCAATAGACACTCTTCCACAAACATTTCAGTTTTGACATAACCATTTAAAATACATTAAAAAAAATGTATCCCATATTCAGTCTTTTCATTTTCTCTTGGCAGAGTAGTCCCTGATCATTGTCTAGGGTGAAAAATGACAATGAACCAAAGAAGAAATAATTGTTCAAGAAGAAGAAAGAATCTGAACAGAGAAATGAGTATATTTAAGAAATAGTTTGAGATTTTTCCAACAGGAAACATAAATAATTTCAATCCAAATCTACAAATAATTTGCATTAATTCAAACTTTCATTTTTCAGCAGATAATATTTTCACCTGCAAAGCGCCATCAGGCTCTAGCTGCATGAGGATCTAATTGCTGCATCACTAACTTTTGTTGATCGACCGTTTACTTGCGGTGGCTGTTGCTGTTGCTGCTGCTGTCTCTCCAGTCTCTCAGTGGTAATGCAGCATGTGATTCTCCTTAGAGTTTTGATGCCCCTATTACGAAACAAAAAATATCACCACAATATGATTGTAAACACTGACTTAGTTTTTCCAAAACCTGTTAGTTCTGAATAGCTGAAAAGGGATTCAGGGTCCTAGATATATTAAGACTTTCAACTGGACACTATCCCAATGTACTTCTTCAACCAAGCTGCCCTTGCCTACCCTCCCTCTTTCTTCCACATTTTCCTACTCTTCATTTCTGCTTCCACCAACAGAGCACATGCCTTTAATATCTCCAGAAAAGCTGGAGATGTTTTATAGTGGTAAGGAAAGGGTAATTCTCTGTCTTGATGGGGAGAGAATAGTGACCACTTTTATTTTCTTGTTTATTAGAAAAAAAAAGAAAAACATATAAAGCCAGACAGCCAATGATATGGCCTTTCAGCTCAGCTGAGAAGATAGGAAGCATATCATGGTCAAAAACAGGGAGAAGGGGAACGAGGGTGGCTGCAGAAATAAGAAGGATCTTGGGAGTTCCATTACTCATGGGTTCATATTAGGTTGGCAGTCATTAGGACACATCAGAATAATGTTTTTTCATGGCCAGGCAACATTTATCCTCTTTGCTGAGCTCATAAGGCTGTTGTTGACTCAAAGGGTTATTCACATTTTTTTATAAATGAATCTACTGGATAACATTGATTTCAGTTCCATTGCTGCATCTTCAGTACCTTTGCCACCCCATCCTTTTGCAGCCCACATGTCACTGCTTCTATAAGAGTGGTCACTGCATGTCCAGCAGCTCCCAAATTACCTCTCCTGTTAGGAAAACGGAAGCCTGAAAGACTCATGCTCTTGACTGATATCAGTTCATCAGTGGGGCACCTGCTATTACCAAATCCAAAACAGTAACTGGTAGATAATCAGCATCTCTCCATCCTCTACATTTTAAACCATAAATGGCTCCAAATGAATTTGATATGTTTTGATATCCATTTTGCACTGTGCATTTTTTTTTTAATAGAGCCTTATATGGTTCATTGCTCACTGTAGAAATGTAATCATATTTTTTGGCCCTTCAGAGTAAGGTAGTATCAACAACACAAAGACCAGAGCTGGAAAAAGAAACTCCAGAGCTGCCAAATGGAGGTTTTGGATCCCGAAGGCTGCAGGGCTGGGATTTAAAATACAGTTGAATCTGGATCCCCAGCTACAGGCAGAAGCTGCAGGCCAGTGGCTGCCAGAGGCTGCACTGTGAGATTTCACTGACATCAGGGGAAAGAAGGAAATGGAAAAAAAAAATGATAGAGACACTTTTTAATGACTTGCATCTGCTATCTGTGAAATTTCCCAGTGCAGGCAAAAATCTGTCAAAGATCTACATAAAATATTCAGCTAGGATATCCCTTGTGATTTTTGCACTTCTGATTTGCACAGATGAGTGAACTATCTGCTGGCACAGGTAGTAGCCATGGCTTTACTTGGACTTCTGCTCCCATTCTTTTTTTATGTGTCCATTTTGTTTCTACAAATACCAAACTAGAATTAGACTCCAAGTAGAGTGATTTAAGTCCATTCCTCCATGAAAACTTATTCCCTGGCCATCTGGCATCTCCTTAGGTGGTAACTAAAGATGTTCTGGTGATAGATGAGGTTGCATTTGTGAACTTTATGAGCCATGGTAATAAGAATACAAGTGCTCTGCCAAGTAACAATGGCACAATGGCTCCATTAATCTTGTCTCGCCCAGCATCACAAATACACAGATCTGTTTGCTTGTCATATGCTAGGAAGGAGCTGTGAACTGAGCCACCATGTATTTTGCTAGGCCATCTGGCAGTGGTGGTTTCTATCCACAGAGACAAAAAATGTCCTATAAAATGGTGAAGTACCATCCCTTTTAGTTGCTGAAACATGCCTGTTGGGAAATCTGGATACGTAGATGTGTGTGTCACCAGTATTGTCAATGCAGCTGGGACATTCACTTGGGCAAAGCCTGCTATGATATCACATACCACTACTGAAAGGTAACATGAATCAAAAACATGAGATGTTACTTTCCAAATGATTTTTTAGTCCTTGAGCTGACTATCAACATAACAATGGAAGTTGAGGGTTGCAAGATTCTAAATGTACTATTTAAGTCTTCTTCTTGATAGCCACTGTTATTGGTGTACTGTTCATTTTCCATTTTCTCATTCACAGAACATAGTTTTTCTTATCCTGCAGTTTTTCTTCTTTCCCCCATATTTTGCATAGTAACCTTGTGCCATGAGGCATCATTATTCTAATAAACCAGACACTGGAGAAAAAGTGTAGTAGTTCAGTTTCATTTTCACTTTTTTTTTTTTTCTTCTTCTTTTTAACAAGTACAGACCAGCCAGTTCTGGCTACCATAAATTAAACTGCATCTGTGCCCCTGGCTCTGGACACATAAGTTCAGGCATAGTGCAGAGATTCTTCTTACAGCAGTGCCACTGGTAGATGCTGCTTGTTGCTACTGCTGCTGACATGGTTGCCCAAGGCAGAAGATAAAAACGTCATATTGCCATTACTGTGCTGCAATGCAGCTGTGGATTAGTCCCTCTTAGGAGCTGATCTGAGAATCAGAGCAGCCAGAGGACACTCTCAAAATGGTGACATAACATGTCTGTCATACCAAATCCTACAGGACAGGCAAGAACAGCTGCATACGATGCAATCAATGTGAGATGTCCCGCAGTGTCTATGGTTCACAAAATGAACTCCTCTACCTTTTTGCCAGTCCATTGGTTCCTACTTGTAACACTGTCATGTACCCATGCCGTTTACAGTCTCAATTTTCCACAAATTGATGATCTCTGGTGCGTATATCCAGTACCGATTATCATCAAACCAAAGCTTTGGTCTCTACCACATCTTTTGCAGATTTGTCTGATACTGAACATAACTCCTTCCACCCTTCTATTGTTTCATGTATCTTCATGGATTGCTCTTGGTTTCAATTTCAGTTCTTGAATGTCCAATCTTTTTAATAAATATGCAGTATATTTATCACTTACTTTGTTCTTATGGTAGAACAGAACTTTAGATTAAGCTTTCTTTTTTGTATTTTAATAAGTCTGTTTTCTGAGATATGTTTTCATTTCCATCAAGATTTAATAGGATTCAAGATTCTGTTTCAAAAAAAAGTCGAAAGAATCATAGTTCATATATAAAAGTCTTTAAGGTCTCAAAAATACTCATTTAGACGTTGAGTAGTTCTGAAATTTTTCAAGCTCATTTCTAAACTTAATTAGTCACTAACAATATTATTCTTTTCTCTTCCTAATAATCTTAGGAGAGATGGCTCTTCTGAAGTTTTTGAGTAGGTCAGGTATTGCCAGGTAACTAATTCCTCGGTGGATACAAATTCTCTCTTCTAGTTTTTTGTATTAGTTACCTTTCTTGTAACGTCAAGGGACATTATTATTGCACAATCATTCTTAACACTAATTTAAGAAAGGTGTTTGAGTAATGGTAATATACAGTTAAAGGCTGAGATACACATTATTTTTAACAATACAGAAAAGCCCCACCATGTTTATGGAACAATCTGTTAATATTGTAAAGTTTTGGGGGTCACATTTTTCGTTGGAAAAATTCAGAAGGCTAATGAAAGATATTGACTTTGATAATAAAGTTTACAGCTAGACACTGTTAAAGACTGAGATTGAATTTCAGTTTGGCTATGAAAACATTTTTATCTACATATAGTTGTCTTTAATGCGCGCTAAGTATCTGAACTCAGAAAATAGTCCATGGAGACCCAGTGAATGAAGTCCATGTAGACTTAAGAGCATTTCAGCTTATCATAAAATAGAAGCCTGAAGTGGAGTTTATTGCTTACCTGTAGATATTTTATTCAATATGAGACGCCATGCAGCACATAAAACATTGTATGGTGCTGGCAGATGTTACATGGGGCTGACAGATATGACATGGGACTGTAGGAGACCAGTGCCTGGTGGGAGCAGCAAGTGGAAGCTAGGAGAGATATTCTTGTGCATCATGTATGATACTAAATGCCTAAGCTCAGTCAGATGAATTACCAGGACACCTAATTTCCTAAATTAAGCAATGAAAATCATACTTTGTGCTCCAAGCAACAGGGAAAGTATGAGGATGGAGGTATGAAGTTGTGGAGATTGAGGTCTTTATCATAAAGACTATGGAAGTTATGTTAGGCTGTGTTGTGCTTTAACCCCAGCCAGCAGCTAGGACCACACAGCAGCTCACTCAGTTCTCCCTCTTTCCTCCCAGAAAGGTAGGGAGAAGAGGGAGAAAAGGAGGGTAAAGGAAAGCGGGGTAAAGGCTGGGAGAAGAAAAGGAAAATAGCAATAATAGCAATAAGCATAATGACACAAGTCAGTCTCATCAGATGGTAAATTTGTGAACTCGCACCCTCCCAATCAGTGATCACAAATCCTTTTCTCATCTTCTAGAAATATATATATTTTTGTNCCCTCAGGTCTGTCAACCCCACCACTCAGCTTAGTGCACTCGATCCTACTGTCTATGTCATTGATGAAGATCTATAACAGTATTTGTCGCAATACGGACCCCTGAGGAACATCAGTCATCATTGATGTCCATCTGGTCAAAAGCATTGATTGCACTCGTCTCCCCTCTGTATAGATTGTTAGATGACTTGGCTGGCACTGGTGTTTCCCTAAATCACTACGCAGTTATGGACATGCAGGTAATCTAAGTCTAAATGATTCAATACTTTTCCACAACAAATTGTAGTGGTAGATTTTCCTTCTTTAACAATTTATACATACATGCCATTGCTCATAGAACTGCTATAATACCATTATATTCTAGTCCAGTGATGTTATGTACAATGTTTACCAAAAAAACCCCAAACAAAACCAAGCAAACAAAATCTTTTCTTCTTGTTAGCAGGCTTTTGACCTATATTTTTGAGTGGTATTTTTCCACTTAAAATGTAGATGTGGATCAAAAAATACCCCAAACTTGTGTCTAGCTTGTCACTGAAAGCTGAAATGTTTCAGTCTTTCTCCATTATCTTGTAGCCTCAGTAGGTGCTTACATTGATTTAAAAAGGGCACATGATATTTTGGATATGTTTTAGAGAAAGTGATATTAAAGCATATATTAAGCAAGAGCAGGTTTGTGGTTTTTTTGTGGGTTTTTTTGTTTCTTTGTTTTAAATCCAGAGTACACATTACTCTATACACTATTAGGTTAGCAGTGTTTCCATTAGAATGGGTGTCATTCCTATTACTGTGCTTGATGCTGCCTGGATGGGAGTCAGTTTCAGTTTCTAAAAGATGCAGTTGTACTGGGGCAGTACCTGACCTGAAGAGGATACTCATCTCGACAACTTCTTCATGCATAACAGCATCTGTCCACAGAGCAGTACAAGGATGTGCAAAAACTCCTCCAGTCTTCTTGCTAATTCCTAGCAGACCCAGCAGGATGATTGTATGTATGCTCATTGTCTTCAAGGGTAGTACTGAGCTGATAATTGTTGTATTTATATTTTCCCTAAATAGCAAATTCTGACTTTAGGGCCTATTATTAAGTCTGAGGAAATTTAAATGAGGATATTAAAAGTTTGGAATAAGTGAGCTATGAGACCCTCAGGACCTCCAATGTGCTCTCAGAAAGCTAATCCTATACAGCATTAAATTGCTCTGCCATCCTTGAGGACTTGTATGCTTTTTATTTCAAGTGAGCTAATTCACTACCATTGTCTGAATACATAGACTTGCTACAGCACTGTGATTTAGTATATCTGTCTCATCAACAAAAATGAGCACAGTTTTTCTTTCATTCTCCATAAAAACATCCATATCTGTGTTAAAATATTAAAATGGGGTGTTATTACATTTTTTTAATCTAAAATAAATTTGAGACATACGAACGACTGTCTTTTTTTCGTTGTTTTTTTATAATATGGTACCTTCCAAGCTTTCTCTGCTAGATATAATGTTTTTGAGGATTATTTTGTTTCAAAGAGGAATGCATAGATCCTGACCTGAGAACAGCCTTTGAAAAATTAGTTTATTTGTTGTTTTGTTTCCTTCATGAATCAAACTAAAAAAAACCAAACAGCATTATTAAAAAAAGTATTTCTGTATTTATATACGAATGTTTATATAACAAAAATTATTATTTTGAGACATTCATGTGTTAAACATGTAAATTATGCTAATGATAGTTTCTGTAGGACAAAAATGTAAACATGTAAATTCCAGCCACCCTGTCTTGGTTTGTCAGGAAAGTCCCATCCTAAAAATCCCTTTACGTGGAACTACTTCTCAAAGTTTTGGTGGTATCTTTCTCCATGTGGGAAAAAGAAAGATTGCCTGTTTAAAGGTCTTCACCAGCATCTGTGTATCTGATCCTAAAAAATATTTTTTATACAAATTTGTCTGTATATTTGATCAGAATTTATTAATATTTTAACAGTAGTCAAAATCATATTTTTCATTAACTTATTATTTTCTTAAAAATAATCATAACTCTTTTCAAGATGTAGATAATGTGTTGGAAACTTTCCTCAATACTTGAACTGAACACGTATTGTACCACGACATCATGGAGCCGTCTTCGGCAGGAGGTATGATACTGAGGCATGAAGAGGGATACAGGCAATATACATCACCATTGCCTTTTAAGTAGAGGTGTTACTCATTACTTTGGACCTACATTGTGAGTATGACTTTCTTAACCAGCTACCCCACGTAATTTCAGAGTATTCCTTTCTTATGTGTGGTGATGCTAAAGCTCTATCAAGCAGCAACTGTACTTCATCCACAAGAAGGCTGAAATTCAGTCATGTCTCAGTCTCTCCCTGTATATTCTTTAAGTACATTGGATGTCGCAAATATGTATCACTTAGACTTCAGGAAGAAAAGAAAAAGCATTTGACTATCTCCTTTTTCAAACGACTGTAAGTCATTCATTATATGTCCTTTGGATATTCACCAAGACACATTCATAAATATAATCCTTTTCTGATCTTCTAGAAATATATGTATTTTTGTAGCAATGGAGAAGTGTGTTTGCTTTAGTGTAATACTAGGAATACAAGTATGACATTTTCATTTTAAGCACTTTAGTCAGATTATTGTATTTGAGGTCCTTTCATTGACTGGCTAGGAAAGGTTCTGGATTTTAGTACACTGTTTCTGCTGTTACCGGGAATTGATCATGGAAGTCTGATACATTGTTTGAGTATAGAAAAACATACTAGAAGTCCTCTACCCTTGAACTTAAAAGCTACCCTGTTTGTTTTCTTGCTATGAAATTTCAAATTTTGCCTTCCCACTGTGCATGTTGAGTATGAAGGTCAAGGTCATGTTTTTAAAAATACTAAGTTAATGTTACACCTATTTCTCCATGTTTTGATACCTAGAGCTGTTTGCCCAGATATGTGACCTCAGGTTACCCAAATATTGTATGAATACCTAAGGATAGGATCACCGGGTCTCTCATCAGTAGTGAAGACATAAAGCCCCAGAGCAAATATTCCTGTATTTGGGATTATGAGAAAACTCTGTCTCCTTTAGAGTTAGAACTCAATGATCACATTTGTACCAATAAAATAACATAATTAAAAGTTCTAGTTAGCATAGTTATTTTATTTGTGTTCATTTTTGAAATGTGCCTTTTCTAGTACATTATTATTATTTACATCATACAGAGATTATATGCATTGAACAAGCTATTTATTGTTATCTATTTTAATAGCTGAATTAAACGTAGAGTTGGTGGGACTTTCCAGCTAGTACCAAACTTTGGTTTATTTTAATATCTTCCTCTCAAGATTGAGTTGACACCTCTTTTCTGCTTGTTTTTTCTCTGGGCTTGTCACAAATTACTGCCGATATCCTGTTTCCCCCTTGTTTAGAGGCACGGCGTGGTGATCTGCGCATCCATTTCCATCCCGTGCACGGATTCTGTCTGATATTATGAAGCTGTTTCTGGGCAAGTCTGTTTAACAGGGGTGTGTATACGTCCAGCTTTACTGACAAGGACTCCAACAAACCCCATCCATTAGAATGGGTGTGGTGGAGAGGTGTTCAGTTTGAAATAACACTTTGACCAAACAGTTAGTATTCTGAAGAGGGCTGTCAAAATGAGGAGAAGTAGCTCTTCTGGCTGTCTGCAATGAAAAGGTTTGGAGACTAGAAATTCCCTATGTGAGACAAAGGAAGAAAAAAGAGATTCATGTCAGAACCTCAGAAAAGGATATGTAAGTAGCTTGTGACCTCCCTGCTTCAATGTCCCCATTCCACCCTACAGCTGCCTGTTCCTCTGCTGTATGCACCGTCATTCCCTTCCTTGTGTGACTCTTCTCCCAGCTGCCTCCTCAGCTGCCTGTCATCCAAGGCCTACTTCTGATGCAGCATCACTGCCTATTTTTGGTTCAGATTTCTGAGACAATAGCTAAGTGGTAAGCTTCATCTGTTAGATGTATAGATTAGGTCCATGGACGATAAGGAAGATGAGACCGTGGTTAGAGTTAAGAGCTGCAACCAGGGCAGCTAGCAGCTCAAGTTTTTAAGACGAAAAATATTAACATGACAACTAGTAACAGCATAAAGGGAAAAGACGGGAACTCGGTAGACAGCAACTTAAGAATTGTTCCGCTCCAGGGAGCAACAAAGACCAAGGCTTCCTCCCCAGTAGACAACTGCTGCCCAACCACAGCGCTTTACCAGGGATTTACTGGGGATGGTGAGCCCGTTAATGCTTAGCCCAGTACCTAATGCTTTTATTTCACATTACTTTTTAAACAGGATTCAAAGAGGATCCAGGGAACTATAGATCGATAAGTTAATCTTTTATATGTGACAGGTAAATGTAAAGAAGTATAATAAAAAATAGAATGAGTGAATCAATGGATAAATATTATATAATGGGCAAGTCTCAGCAATTCTTTAGATGACAGAGGTACAGCTACAAAGACAGCAGTTTACCTGGATGTCTAACAGACATTCAGCAAAGCTGCTCACCAAAAGCTTTTAAAGAAACAAAAAGGTGCTGTGAGATAAAAAGGAAGCTCCTCTTGTGCACTGGTAACTCACTCAGAAATGAAGTGTGGGAATAAATAAATGATCAGTTTCCTTAGTGGAGGAAGGAGTCCCAGAGGGATCTGTGTTAGATATTTTGATGACATATGATGATTTTGTTATCTAACATTCATAAGCTATATTGAACAAGGGCAACAGGTCAGAGATAATGGTAAATTATTTGTGACAGTAAACCCACTACCTCTGCATCCATATTTTCCCACTTCTTAATAGTTCACCAATGTATTTGGCTGTATTATCAAAAAAACTCAAGATTTTGATATGGTTTTAAACCAGTCAGCATTTTTCTCATAAAAACAAGTTTTGACTGAATAGTGATCTTTTCTCTAAAGTGAAAATTTAATTAGAAAAATAAATATTGGTTTATATTTTATATTTTTCACAAAAATGTTCTGCATGTCTTCTGTAGATTACTTGTAAATGCATTAAGATTAATGAAATGCTACAGCTGACTAAATAAACAAATAAAAACAATTTCATTTGCCATCACAGCAGATGTTTCATTTAGTTAAAAAAAAAAAGCCTTGACAGGATAGCTAATAGAGAAGTTGCTAGGACCTAAGATATGGAAAATCCAAGTTCAAAAACTTTTCTGTAGTTAGAGAAATTTGTGCAACTCTCAATATCTCACCTCAATAAATAGCTCAAGCTGTGTTCAGTGTTCAGTGATACAAGTAGGGACACACTGAAGCTCCCTTCAGATGGATAAAGATTCTTTATTTATATTGACCAGGAACTACCTAATGAAAGCTTTGATGAAACTACTACAGTTCTGTTTAAAGAAAAAAAAAAGTTAATGTAAGAAAACAGCAATTAAAAAGAAAAGTAAAAAGATTTATGAGAAAAAATATCAGCTGTCAGCTATAGTTATATCCCTAGAAAATCAAATAGAAGCTGGTAAATGAAAATATCTGAAAATTATTTACAAAGTAATTTAAACAATAATTTAAAGCGGATAAAATAAAAGTTAAGGTGAAAATTAAAGGATGGATTTGTTTTTATTTCTACAAAAACCTGTCCTTTGCTTTTTACTATTTATTTGCTGAATATTGTTCTGAAATTTTCACAGTATACCTCACAATGTTGTTGACTTTAGAAAGGGATCTATCCTTGGAACTATTTGCAGAATATTTGCAGTTGGATTTAGTTTTGTAAAACTAAAGCTTTCTAAATAATAATCAAAAAAGTCCTAAGTTAGAGATAGTTTGACAGCCTTTGATTTAGTATTTGCATTTTACAAATAGAGAAAAATACATGCACAGGAAAATTCAAGGCTCAAGACTGTTCCTTTTGGATGAATTGCAACTTCTGTTTAGTCCCATGATGTAAGATGAAGTTTTGAGTTAGTTTTGAGTTTGTGAACTTTGTTAGTGGCAAAGCCTACAGATTTTACCAAAGGGGGGTGGGTGGGAAGGTGGTGTTTGCCCTCGGAGTGACTCTGTTCTCTGAAAATAGATTTAATGTATCCTTCAAAAATATTTATGCTTATATCACCTTTCTCTTTTGCGTGAACGTTTTAATGGACTGGCCTTGAATCTCTATAGTTCAACAATGGTAAGGTAGGGCACCAATAAAGGTCAACATTAGCCACAACCTAATGATCCATAATCCACGAAATTGATTCAAAACTTTGATTTCAGTGAAAGGTATAATAGACCTTTATTGATGTCATATATTTGATATTTCAGTAATAAAATGGCAATCATAACATTACAGCCTAGCTAGATAATTGTCTGAATCACATTTCGTAGAATCATAAAATGGTTAGAGTTGGAAGAGACCCTAAAGATCATCTTGTTCCAACCCCTCTGCCATGGGCAGGGACACCTTCCACTAGACCTGGTTGCTCAAAGCCCCATCCAGCCTGGCCTTGAACACTTCCACAGATGGGGCAACCTGTTCCAGTGTCTCACCACCCTCACAGTACAGAATTTATTTCTACTATCTATTCTAATTCTACGCTCTTTCAGTTTAAAATTGTTACCTCTCATCCTATCAGTACACTCCCTGATAAAGAGTCCCTCCTCATCTTTCCTGTAGGCCCCCTTCAGATACTGGAAGGCTGCTATAAGGTCTCCCCAGAGCCTTCTCTTCTCCAGGCTGAACAACCCCACCTCTCTTACGGTGTCCGCATAGAAGAGGTGCTCCAGCCCTCTGATCATCTTCATGGCCCTCCTCTGGACTCACTCCAACAGGTCCATGTCCTTCTGTTGTTGGGGGCCTCAGAGCTGGAGCTTTCCAAATGCCTGACTTGCATCACTAGAGCTTATCATAAGATAAATCATTTGATAAGCTTCAAATCATGTTTTGAGTTTCAGACCCTTATCTTCACAAGTAATGTTAGCAACGCTATTAAAACAGCTGAATTCTGAACAAATTTACTGCAACCATATATCCTGTTTTTTCCTTAATGTTGAAATCATCACCAGCAGTGACTTGAGGGCATCGCACTTGACTGACACTCAGCAAATTTAATTTGCAAGTTTTACAAATATTGTGATGACTCAGGAATTCTGAGTACTAATCCAGATTTTGGCATTGTCTTTGGGCACTTGCCCTTTTAAGTGACTCTGTCTTAGTTTCACTTTCTGTATAATGGAAGTTGTAGCAAAACTTACACATCTCATATACTTAATTAAGTAACGGTGGCAAAACACTTTGAAGATAAAAGGAAGTATTTAAGTATTTTTAAAGTAATCAAGTTAAATTTTAGACAATAGAGTAACTTTTTGTCCAATCTGGACTTTTTACTGAAAAATTCATTGTGTTTGGCAGCTGATTCTTGTGTATGCCTCAGCTGGACAGCTAGTACACATTTTAACATTTTAGGAGTAAATTTTCAGAACAGGAAATTAGATACGACTTTAATTAGCATAAACATAGAATTTATTTTTACAAATAGGCTTTGCATCTAGACATTAATGCATTGTGGATTTTCAATGTAATGTATTACAGTAAACCATTTAACACTTGCTTAATCAATTTAGTTTGGACTTGTAAACAACACAGGGCAAAAACTACAAAGGGAAATATTAAGGAAGGAGGAAAAAAGCAATTGGGTTGTTAACTCAACAAAAATAGCTGAAATTCTGAGCTCCAGCTGATGTAAATGTGATGCTCCTTAGTTATTGCAATTACATTTATGAGCAACAAGAAGAGCAGAAAGAATTGTGCTTATTATTTTGGCTGTATTTAGATCAGTCTTGTCAGGGTGCCATGCAGGAGATCTGGGAGCTGGGACCAGGAGCTGGGAGCCATGGGGGCTGCCCAGGGCAGCAGGGCAAGGCCTCGCAGCCAGGGCACATTGCACCACCCCAGCAGGGACCAGGAGAAAGATCATTGCCCCGGAGCTGCTGGCTACACTCTTGCTAATACTGCAGAAGATTTGGTTGACTGCCTTTGCTAGAAGGGTGAGTTGCTGCCTCATGTTCAACTCGTAGTCTCTTAGGTATCCCAGGTTCTGTTCTGCAAAACTGTTTTCTGTCCAGCTGGCCTCCAACCTTTGTGTGGGGTTATCCCATCCCAGGTGCAGGACTTTCCATTTGCCTTTAGTGGAGTTCATAAAGCTCCTGTCAGCCCACTTCTCCAGTCTGTTGAGATACTACAGCTGTGCTTTCCAGTTTGGCCTCCTTCACCAGACCAGTGTCATCTATGAATGCAATAATAGTGCATTTGTTTTCACTATCGACTCCATTATTAACGTGTTAAACCTTCTTGGTTCCATCGTCAGCCCCTGAGGAACACCACTAGTGAGCAGCTAAAAGTTACCAGTTAGACTTCATATCACTAATCCCAGCCATTTGAACCCTGAGGTCAAATTTTCCAGCCAACTGGTAGTCTACCTATCCGTCTAATACCAGACTTTGCTAGTAAGCAGAATAGATCTGTAATAGGATAACTGGGCTGTACGTCCGTCATAACCATGCTCTGCTTGCAAGCTCTACACATTCTTAACTAGGAAATGGGCTTGAGAATGCAGAAATAAGGACAACATGTTGATGGTATACCAAGCATACACAGTTGTATTTAATCGTTATGTGATTGTATATAACAAACATACCACTGCCTTCTGTAATGACTGTAGTATCTGCATTTTCTTTGATCCAGTCAGAATGTAACTAAAGATAACTGATGAGAATGTTGTGTATGCTCAACATGTATGTGAGCTCAAAAAACAGCTGGTTAAATTAAAAAACTAAAACTTTACTCAGGAGTGTTAATATAAAACATAGCCTTTGGCTCAGAAAGTCCCTGAAACATGAACTAGTGGAAATTGGGAGAGGAAAGTAGCATTTCGTGCTAACTCTTGACCTTTTCTATTTGAATATGTTACTAATCACTGCAGAATATTGAGGTAGATGGACTATCAGTACGGCTTTGTAAGGCTATTGTCATTTTTTTGTTTGGTTGGTTTGGTTTTGTTTTGTTTTGTTTTGTTTTGTTTTGTTTTGTTTTGTTTCCCATGGGGTCTTGCCTTCTCCTCCACATTTCCACAAGGCTGGATGGAAGAAGATGGTCTTCGTCATTCTTTGTATCTTTACTTCACAGTGTTTTGCTCATAACCTTTAGAATTCCTAAGACATACTTTTTGACTTACATTTCTCTTTTTGCATCAGGGTGTTTAGCTGCAGAGTCATACAAATGTTGAAATATTTTTAGAAACATTCCCAAGCTATTTGCTATGATAAGCATGAAAAAAAAAAAAAAAAAAAAGCTCCATGCTTAGAAAATCACTTTTAGGCATTCAGTATTCTACCTGGGTTATAATTAGTTTTAACTATTTTTTTTCCTGCAAATTAACTAAACTAATGAAATCTGAAAAAGCACAAATTTAGCCCTTCATTTTAGCTACTTTTCTAATCTATCCCTAGTACTGTGTCAGTAATCTTCAATGCTGTTTTTATTTTCACTTCAATTATATTTTCTTTTTTTTCTCATGAATTTTTACATTGTTTAAATGGTGCAAAGAAATTAATAAATTTTATGAACAAAACCTATTATTAGATCAAATAACTTGATATCCTCTTTTATGCAACATATATAGCTTGTTCCAATTATTCCTATTTTGAGACGTAGCTTCTTTGGCACTACCACATTTCCCAGAAAGCCATTGAGCACTGATACCAAGATTTCAAACGAATAATGTACACCTTTTGGAGGTTCAGGTGTTTTGCTACTATCTATTTTCTGAATATGTGCCTTTTGTCTGATATTGGCTGCCTTTATATTCACATTACTCCTTCATATGCCCAATGGTCTAGTAATTACAATAAATAATAATAATAAATATTTATGCAGGGCAATGCAGCATTTGCAGAATGACATGTTTTCTATCCAGAAGTGCCTCCTAAATCAATACAGCCAGAAAAGCAAAGCTAAGAATTCTATTTTATTTTCTTCTGTTGAAAGACAAACCAGGGGTGGAAGCAGATCCAGTACTAGTCTATTAAGGAATAACCCTGACAATCTCACACTTACGCCACTTGTGTTGTTGCAGATAGCATGCTTTCTGAGTGAGTCTCACACCTGGCAAGGCCAACACTACTTGAAACCCAGGATTCATACCATGGGGACCAGTACTACACTGTCTGATCTCTGCAATATAGACCATGTCTCTGTACGACAAGATAAAAATAGCAGAGGCCACCTTAGCTGCCGTGGGAAGAGGCTTGCAATGCCTTCCCCTGCTGTCAGCTGTCCTTCTTACAAACACCCCTGATGCTGTGCTGGCAGCATATGCAGTTTGATGTCTCCCAGAGACTGACAAAAGCTGCTTGTGCTGCACTGGGACTACGAGTGATGCCAGTCCATCATCCATAACTGCGTGGGACAGAGTTTTTGTTCCTCAGCTACTGCATTTGAATTCCTCACTGTAACAAATTGCATGGTTAGAAACCATTTGTGAGCACATCTGAAATACTCTCATTGTGTCCAGAAATCTGAATATTTGACATTGTGTTTTGGGTGAAATAATTCCTAGGTTATTCCTGGCAAGTTCTTGCTATGTCATATCTATTATGGAAGGATCCGTTTGGTCCAAATTAGTTAAGACAAATCACAAATATTTCAGCTTTTTGTAAGGTTATCCTCTATTTTAAGCTCGAACTGAAAGTTTTACAAAATTGTGACTTGGGCAACCATTCAATCAAGCGTTATATCAGATAATCTTTATCCGTTACTAGTGCCAAATAATGTAGCATTGTACCAAGGTGACCATGAACCAGCAAGGCACCATTGTAGCATTCAAGCTGCATCAGGAAGGGCATTTCCAGCAAGTCAAGGAAGGTCATCCTTCCCCTCTACTCAGCACTGGTGAGGCTACATCTGGACTGCTGGTTCCAGTTCTGATCCTCCCGATATAAAAAAGATATGGAATTACTGAGCAAGTCCAGTGAAGGGCCACAAAAAATGATTGTGGGACTGAAACATCTCTTATATGAGGAGAGGCCGAAAGAGCTGGTGAAAAAATGGCTAAAGGGGGATCTCATCAATGTGTATAAATACCTGATTGGGAGATGAAGAAGATAGAGCCAGACCTTTTTCAGTGGTGCCTAGTGATAGAACAGGAGGCATTGGGCACAAATTAACACGAAATTCCATCTGAACACAGGAAAACACTTTTTTAATGTAAGGGCGGTCAACCACTGGAACAGGTTGCTCAGAGAATCTGTAGAATCTGTATTTCTGAAAAAATTCAAAATCTGCCTAGACTTGGTCCTGGGCAACCTGCTCTAGCTGACCCTGCTTTAAGCAGCAGGTTTGGACTAGTTGATCTCAGAAAGTCCTTTCCCACGTATCAGTTCTGTGATTCTGTAATCTAAGCACTATTAAGTACCCAGTAAGATGAATTTTGAAATATTCATATCTTTACTGACAAACTGTTGCTTGATAACCTTCCTTTATTCTTAGTGTCTTCCTTCTGATGACTGAAACTATTGGCCAGTCTCTGTGGGGAAAAAAATCTTGAGTTCTTTACTTTCTTGCTTGAGGACATTTCTTATCTGATTTCCCTTTTGCTCAGACCCGTCTCATCCAACTCTGTTTGTCCAGACTTGTTCCTCACCTTTTCCTTCCAGTTCCCAGATTGCATGACCATGTCATGCTTTTGATCATGCTTGGCCCGCTGTTGTGAGTTCATAATATTTACTTCATTGTGAAGGGTCACAGACTGTCCAGAGTCCACTAGAGTCTATGTTATGTAAGTATTCTACCAAATATTACTCACATGGTACACTGATTCCATCCTTCAATTCCTTTTTCAAAAGTATTCATCATTTTAAAGCAAAAATACAATATTTTTATTTTATTAATTTATCCTAATTCAACTTAAGCATATTTTACCTCATAATATGATTTTAAAAAAATAAACAACAACATTTCAAACCTCGAGTCAGGTCATACATAAGCACACGTTTTTTATCTTAGTGATATTCACATGTGGAATAGAGAAAAGTAATTCCCTGAACTGCAGGAAGTACTTGTTGAAATGTTATAGCCTGAATTCTGTCTGAATTCAGACAGGCTACGTTGCTCTAGTGGTTACTTCTTATCTTAAAATCCATGACTTTATGGAGACTTCCAGTGAAACCAGTTCAAAGAGCAAAAAACATAACTTCTGAAATGTCACTCTGCTTGAAACAACAGAACTGATTTTTCTCAAATTACTACAGCGAGTTTCTGAAGTTCCTTTATATAATCTTGTCATCACTTTTTGTGCTAGAATATTTGATTCGTAGTCCTGCTGAAAGTCACAAATATTTAGAAGTCACAGCATATGTCACTAAGTTTCAAGCTTCTTAAACAGCATATTTTTAGCTTGATTAATTTGGTACAGTAGGAAGGATTTTTCAAATATTGTTTGTAGAAGATTCACAAGAGAGCTGCCTGGTAAGACACTTCAGAGAAGCTTACTTCTGTGCAATAAATCTGAAGACATCTAAAATAATCTGAGTTTTGAAATATTTAGTTAGGTCTTAATGTCCAGACTTATTAATGAACTTTGATGGATGCACAATAGAATTACTAAAACATATGTATCTTTCAGAATTGTTGTTTCATAGGATTAGAAAAATTATTTTTATATTTAGCTTAGAACATTGAGAAAGTTAACTATATTTGAAATGACAATTAGAGCAGCATTAACAAATCTCTCAAACATGCCATGAAGTCATAGAAGCAGGAGAAGCACTTATTGTGTATTATTAATGGGGTTCTCCAGGTTAAACTAATTGTATTCATACACTGTATTACACTATCCAAAGTTCTCAAATTACCCACAAGTAATTTAATATACTTGAATCATATGTCTACAAGCACTGCCAAAATCCATTTGTTAAATTTGCATTCTCTTCATTGAATACGAGGTTATACAGGGCAATATGATAGAAATATACTTTAAAATAAAATCTTCCTTTGGAATGTCAAGTAGATACAGACCAGAGATAACGTATTGCCTCTGTGCTTTAGCTGATGGATTCAAAAATACGGTGCTGCAATAGGGCAAAAGTACTCAGATCACTGATGAAAGAGTTAATGTCAAAAGGCTTGTTCAAACCTTATAGGCACTGACCCACAGCGACAGCAGTTATCATCACCTCTTTCTGTATCTTGCGGGATGGAACAGAAGAGATTATTCCTCTAAGTAGAACTTTCTCATCATTTTACAGCATACCAAGGGAACATATTAGTTGCTATCAGCACTTGGGCATGCAGCTGGTGTGTTTGGCAATGTTTCATTAAGAAGCAGACGTCTAATTAGGTAAAAAGAGTTCATGTTAAAAAATTTCCTTTAGTTTCAGAATATTTTTAATAACTTTACAGTAAAAATATATATATTCTAAATCTTTATTGCCATTAGACCTACCGAGAAAAAATGGAGAAGGCAGGAACACAGAAACAGAGAATTGTTCGGGTTGGAAGGGACCTCCTGAGATCATCTGGTTCAACCTCACAGCTCAAGACATCTAACAGCCACAGTAATCCTCCCATCTTTCTCCTCGGTTCTGCACACTCCAATTCTCTCACCATTTTCTTCATTTTTATTATTATGCCTGTCTAGTCCACCAATATTCTCAGCCCATAATCCATTATCACCCAATATCTACCTTTTTACTTTGATGTCATCCCTTACATACTGAATACAATCCTTATGTCGGCCTTCAATCTCTACTTGTCTCTCTTCATTTAAACTCTTCTCAAAGATCTGTATTTCTGTAATGCCCACCAGAAAATTATACAACAAATTTTAGACAGCTGAATAAATGTCTGTGATACATTCTTTATTCTTACCCTGATTTTAGAAGTCAGAGGTGAATAAAAATAGCTCCAATACGCTGCAAAGAAAAGCACTTGCATTGTGTTTTTTCACATACACAAGGATTTCTTGCGGGCATCCTGTTGGATTCCTGCTTGAAGAGAGCATTAATTCCTCGATAAATATGAGGTGAATATTCAGTTCTTCTGACAGCTGCTCACACAAGGCAGAAGTCCAAAGTAGTAACACTTGTTATGCTGAAATGGGAGGTTATGTTGCACCTATTCTACTAAACCTGCATTAGATATTGTTCCTCTTGAAATGGATTTTATGCTCAGTTAACACATGACTGGTTGGTAAAGGAAATGTTAATAATGCTTTCCTCTAGTTTTGTATGCTGTTAAAAGAAGTTGATAAGAAAGCTCTGAAACTTTGTTAAGGAACTTGCTCCAGGCCACTAATTCTGTCTCAGAACATGATATTTAATCCTCTGTTTAAACTATGCTTTTTCACGGAAGGAAAAGTTTGTTATTTATACACTAATAAAAGATCTGATCCAGGTGACACAGGTGAACAGTAACATTTTTGATTATCTGCAGTATCATTTATCCTGAAGTGGGACTCACACTAGAGGAAAATACAGAAAATCAGGTCACTTTGAATGGAATTCATCTGACAAAATGTAAATGTCTACATTTTAGATAGTCATCTGAGGTTCCCATTACCTCAGAAAAAAATAGGCACTTCCTAAAATTGATCTTGTACTAATACAGATGTCTAAAATGGACCAGCAACACTGCACTGTGTGTTTGTTTCTTTGTATTTTTAATAAAGATAAGTAGGTCAGATATAGATGATATGTTATCTAATTTAGGTTAGATTAATTTGCTCTATGAGATTCTTTCCTCCTCAAAACTATCTGCAAATCCAGGATCATTGTCAGTGCTTCATAAGATTTCTTTATTCAATTTAAGGCTCATGAAACAGTATAACTTTTGAAACAACATAATATTTGAATTCAGCTCATGAATTCTCATGCTGGAATTTGACTTACCTGCTAGTGAAATAAAACAGACACTTAGGCTATGCTTACTCTACTAAAATAAAGCACAGCTCAAGCATTGGCTCACACTTGCCCATACAGCTGAATTCTTAACATGCTTTGACCTATGCCAATGCTTCCCTGGACAGAAACCACACAGCACCAGTTAGGAATTGTTCCCAATAGGTATTTTGGATGTGTCAGCACTTGGTATGGTGAAGAAGCATGTTTTAGGCTGTAAGCACGAGCAGAGCTATGTCAGTTATACACAGAGCCAAGGAACGATTCCTACTCCGCTTCATTTGCTTGTGCAGATGTAGCCTTACACTGGGGTCAGGCTAAAAGCTTCTTCCCCTAAATTAATAGCAGCTTTGCTACTGCTTCATCACACTCAGGACTTTCCTTTTATCTTTGTGTCATATATTTATTTATATATTTTGCACATATTTCTGCAAATCTCAGTCTCCGTCAGAATTGCACAGTGAAGACCAAAGGGGTTCTCTAATTCTACATATTGGAACAGGGGGAGCTTCTCTTTTCTTATACACTCAGTTGGTTTAAAATAGTTCATATAATGCCTGTAACATGCAAATATAACAACTTCAGAGAAGGCTTTCCTTGTGCTTTCTTGTTCATTAAGTATATAAGTAATTGCTATTTTTGCGTTTCTGAAGATGAAAAAAAAAGGACTGAAAGCAGATATGCCAGGGGAGGTTTAGGATGAATATTAGGAAAAATTTCCTCACTGAAAGGTTTATCAAACATTGGAACAGGCTGCCCAGGGAAGTGGTTGAATCACCATCCCTGGAGGTACTTAAAAGATGGGTAGATGTGGTGCTTAGGTTCTTAGTGGTGGTTTTGGCAGTGTTAGGTTCATGGTTGGACTCGATGATTTAAAGGTCTTTTCCAGCCTAAATGATTCTATGATTCTATGTTTGAAAGTATTAAGGAAAAGAGGGCAGATCTTGGCTTTATTAGAGACTGTGTTTTTATTATATCAGCTCTCAAGTCATTTTCACTACATGAGAAAAAGACCAAGGGATTCAAATGTTCTTTCTAAAAAGAATTGTATAAAATTTGTGTTTTATTTAACATACCCAGACAAGCAAGCATATCAGTTTCAAAACCGTTTAGCTGGATGAAGTTCTGGCATCTGTAGGATTGATTAGGATTTTATGGGTGTTTAAAAATCCCTTACACTTGAAACTGAAGTGCAAGTACATCACAGTAATTGCTTAAAATCTTAGCTTTCTAGAAAACAAAAAAGATTCAGAAGGGCTAGATTTTATTTTATAGTCCTGAGTTCAATGATTAACACCTCTTTGCTCCCTACACTTGCCCCTTTGACCAACCAATTCAGGTTCATATTCATTCTTTTTAGGTCACGTTGTCACAAAAGGTCAAGAGCAGTTTCCATATTGAAGCCTGAATAAGGGCTTTCTAATCCCTTTGCAGAGCATTCACAGAGTTATAGCTGTCCCACAGTAAAGCAGAACTAAAGCTTAGAAAGGGCAGCAGGGACCTTACAAAGGATCTGAAAGAGAGGAAACTCCACGTGATCTACTTGGAAGTGGCAGATGGATTTTAAAAAATTCATGTGGATGTGACATTAATATTTAAATACTAAAGATATGATTGTAGGTAATTCTGAGTAAGAGCTAGAATGAACTAGAGCCTCTCACATTTGAAAAGAGGTTTGATAATACTGTTCATAACTGGAACTGATTAGTTAAAAAACACTAAATACTTTTTGTTGAAATTTGCTGGCACGTCAAATGCAAATATACTGTGGAATTGTAGTATTTTGGGGAAAAAAAAGTATGTGAAGCCACCTCAGAACAAAATCTCCAACAGTTTAGCCAACCAACACTTTGGCAAACAGCTTGGCAGAGCCAAGAACTGTGAATGCCACGGGGTTCTGGTCACCATGCTGATTACAAAGTCCATTAGAGCTGGGTTTCTTAGTAGCCGGGCAGTTACATCTTGTAGAATTAAACAGTCTTTAAGCATTCATCTGCAATGTTCAGAGGGAAGATTTAGGATGTTATTGGGAATTTTGGTTTGATAGATATACCTTGGAGGTCCTGCTCAGATACTGATGTTTCTAAAGTATATATAGCTGATAAATTTTTTAGTACACATGGTATTGAACCTAATGATTGAGATAAGTTTGCTTAATATCTTGTGCTAAAAATAAACTATATGTTGTCCAGCAACCAGTAATCACAAGCTAAGTGCAATTATAATAAATAAAAAGAGGACATATTCTAAATGTATTATGGAAATTACTGGTAGTTGGAGGAAATTTTTAAAAAAAACAGGAAAATTCAGCTATTTGGGGAATGGCTTGTGACATTTTCTCATATATATGTATAAATCTATAAATATATATGTACAGACATGTTTCATAAAATCATAATAGGAATAATAAAAAATCCTGTTAATAACTGCACTAAGTTTATTACTGAGAATAATTAACATAATGTTTGGTAAAGACTTCTGGTCTTTTGGGTTGTGTTTTGCAAAGCAGCATTGTAATTCTCCTGTCACATGAGGATTACTGAAGCAGACTGCAGGCCACTAGTGAGTAAGTAGTAGACAGCAAGGGAAATGCTATACCATATACAGTCGAGATAAACATTTAAAATTGTATGATCTGGACTATTTGCATAACAGAGTGATGCAGGAATTGGTTGAGACAATTATTGTTATTCTTTTTTCAAGTTTTTAATCCTGAAGAAATAAAAAATAAAAAATCAGACCTTGAAAAAGTAGTATTGTTTCTCAGTGTTAAAGAAAAGTTAGCAGGACAATGAAGTTAGTACGCCATGTAGACTGGTTTGAGTCCCAGCCAAAATAATGCTAGGACATTTGATTAGTAAAGAATTAAAGGATTGCATTATAGCTACTGCCAATCAATCATCACAGTTTTGCAGAAAATAAGTCTTGTTAAAAAAACTTGGTTCCTTTCTTTCAAATTATAAATATATTTGATAATGAAAACTACACTGATGAAATAGCTTCCAGTAAGGTGTTTGTGACAAAGTACTGTATATTTTTTGGAATAAAGATTAGCAGTATTTGAAATCAGTAATGTAAACATTAAATGGAATATAAACCAGATGACATCTTAGGAAGTTGATGATAGTTGAAATACATTTTCTAATGTGAATTTCTACTGACATCCCATAGGCATGGTAACTTCCAACATTGTTCAGTGTTTAATCAATGAACCAGAAGTAAACATAAAATCACTGCCAGTAAAATGTGCAGATGAAAAGACTGAATGAATGATAAATGATGAGGAGATATGAGTCTTGGGGCACTGAGCTAGTTCAAACAAAAAGAATTTAATAATCAGATTCTGGATCCTACATCTGTGAACAAGAAATATAGACCATACTTGCAGATTGAGAAACCATAACTTGTAAAGAAGGGCCATAATAATATGTCAGGCCATAACAAAACATATGCAATAGCATATAAGTACTGTGCAAAAGGGGAGAATTAGCATGATTCTTGGCTGTCTGAACAGTAGAGTAGTACACAAGATTCAAGAAATGTCTTTTTTCCCCTGGGTATGCCACCAGAGTCCTGAAACACTGCCTGCACTCTTCTTGTCACGTTTGTGAAAAGACATTAAAATATTAGAAATCTTGAAAGGGATCAATAAAATGCCACAAAAACGCACAAGGTTTGTAGGAAACGCTGCAGAAGAGTTCAGAACACTCAATTTATTTATCTTAGTGGTAAGTTACTTACAGTAACTCAGTGTCTTCACAGAGAGAAAATACAAGTATTGACATGGTCCTGAATTGCACAGGGAAAGGCATACCAGGAATCAGTAGGTGGATAGTAAAGCTGGATTTATTCAAACTAGAAATCAAATGCATCACTTTTAAAAGGGACGGCAGTCCTTTTAAAAGGATAGTGATGAGTCTCTTACAGTCTTCATGTATATGCTTCACTAGCAGTGAAACACTGGAACAGGTCACCCAGAGAGGTGTTAGATGCCCCATCTCTGGAAACATGCAGGGTTGGGTTGTAGGGGACTATGAGCAACCTGATCTAGTTGAAGATGTCCCTGCTTATTGCAGGGGCAGTTGGACTAGATGACCTTTGAAGGTCCCTTCCAATCCAAACTATTCTATGATTCTATGGTTTGAAGACACCTTAATGTCAAACCAGGCCACAGGTCTTGCCAAAATAAGTTAATATGGACACTTAAGCAGCCTGGAATAGGTAAAATATTAGACCACATAATCTAAGAATACCATCTGCCTCAAAAATCTATTAATTTTTTACAAAAATGCACACTGATAGCTGCAGCTTCTAATAATGAAAGTGTATTTTTGCATGAGAGGCATTTATTTTCTACAGTTATTTGATAGCTGCATAGTACATTTTAAGCATTCTTTCTCACAGAGGGTGCTAAGTACAATGGAAATATTAATGTATTTAAAGCCTGCTTCATTCTCTTCCTGATTTTGAGGTCAGATACTGTAGAAGCAGCCTCTACAAATTAAATTCTTCTAATTTGTATGGAAAGGTATGAACAAAAAAACTTGTGGCTTTTATCCCAGACCAAAAGATCAGCCAAGCTATGTGGAACAGGAGGAGTAATTGCTTTTTCTTAGTAAGATGTCAAACCTTTTAAAACAATAAATGCTCACAGGAGGTCTCTTCATTTTTCTGTACAGAAGATATTAGCACAGATAGTTTCCATTTTGTACCAACAAAATAAGCATGTAAACCTTCCACATACTGTATTTATGGGATTATAAAGTTCTCTGCTGGTTTTACATTCAATGATAGCTTTTTTCTTTCAGAATTTCTTTTGTTTGTGCACGAGGGGGACTTTGGATGTAGTTATTAAGCACTACAGATCCCTTTATCTCACTTTAAATGGTGTTGGTTGGGGAATTAACACACACCTCAGACTTGTTGCTAATGTAGTTGAAATACAGACACAACTCTTGCATTTAAAAGGAGGAATATATTTCCCATTTTATCCTACTTTTACAATAACACATTAAATTTTGCTTTTTTTTTTTTTTTCATTTTGTTCTACCTGGAGAAGACATCTGTCAGTGGTGGCCTGTTACCCCTTTGCCAGAACAAACTCACCTTCCCACGGAGGTTTTATGATTTTCATCTATTAAACTGATGCAGTATTAGTTAACGGACAAGACTACTCCACTGCTACTAATCACCGAGGCAATTTAGGTAATTGCTCTGAATAGGATTACTATTATCTGTCTGTCAAGTGGTAACTACCTGTTTACCTTATTTTGAGATATGCTGGTAGTGACCTTTCTTTGTTTCTACCTAGTATATCTTCACTCTGCATTTTGGGAAGTTAAGTTGAAGCACTCATGTCTAGAATTAATGATCTGGTATTTTGCCCCTTTAAGGATCTTAGATCTCATTATCTTGTCATGAAAACTGTCAGGATTAGCACAATACAGAAGAGATTTCATTCTTTGCTCTCCAGAAGTTGAAGCTTGCATAATGGACATGGTGTTAAAAGCTAGAAGAATTTTTGTTGTATTTTGTTTTTCTAACTATCTGAATACCTCAAAAGAGAAGGTAAGAAAATATAGGCATCAAAAAACCCTATAGTTCATGTGGCAATAGCTTTGGCTGCAAAGCAAACCTTAACTACTATAGTGCCACGTAAGTCGTTAAGCAATTGGTGAGATTTAAATGCTGAAAGGCAGTGAATAATACAGGTTTTCCCCTGGGGAGCCACATTCAACAATCACATATAATACTTTTTTGTTGTAGAATCTCAGCATCCAGCATTTGCAAAACCTTCCAAACTGACCTACAAGGACTTTCCTGATACCAGGGCACAAACCTGATGAAAAAAAGTCCATGTGAAGTTGTTGTTGATCAGCTCAGCTGATCCCTCTTTTTCTTTCTTCGTCATGAATTGTGAGACTTCTAGAGAGCAGCCCATAGGGTTAATCAGCATAGCGTTCATAAAAAATAGAATAGAATAGAATAGAATAGAATAGAATAGAATAGAATAGAATAACAGTTGAGTTGGAAGTGACCTAAAACATTCATCTAGTCCAACTGCCTGAACACTTTAGGGCTGACCCAAAGTTAAAGCATATTAAGGCCATTGTCCAAATGCCTCTTAAACACTGACAGGCATGGGGTACTGACAACATTATCTTTCATCTTAGTATAAGAAAAATTTTTTACAGTGAAAACAATAATCTGCTGGAACAACCTCCCCATGGACATGGTAGAGTCCCTTCACTGGAGGTTTTAAAGATGGGATGGAACAGGGTGCTAGATAATCTCATCTAGGCTCCCTTTCCCACGAAAGGCTGGACCAGATGATCTCCTGAGGTCCCTTCCAACCTGGGCTGTTCTATGACTCTATGTGTTTCAGCTGGGTCTGTGGAGATCTTCCATCAATACAAGGAACAGTAAGAAAGAGGAGAGGGAATGAAGATTTTGCAAGGAAGCTCTTCCATGATTCATTTGGGTAGTATGTCAGGAGGTTCCAGAGGGTGATCCTATATTCCTTCTTAGTCTTTGAAACAAATTCAGTCTGCTCTCAAAGCACACAAGAAACAGTAAAGGAAAGACACTGAAGGGTTATTTTTTTTCCCATATGTTTCAATGCGTCACAGAATTTTAAAGCCACTTGCCCATTAATAATGAATAAAACATACAGTACCTATGCAAATATCTAAATATATAGAATAACTGAAGTTTAATAAACATGTATTTTCTGTTAGAGAAACAACATATATTTTTTAGGCTAAATGTCATCATCAGTTCTGTTTATATCTCATTTTATATTTTAATGTCTGGTTAAAATAAGACAGGTATTGTCCTGGACAAGTCTCAGCTCACAGGCTCTTCTGTCTTAACCTTTCAACATTATTATCATAATGCAGCATGTTTGTATATGTGTAAGCTGTCATAATTTAAAGATAAATGCCTACCAAAGTGTCTACAGGTGGGCTGTAATGCCAACAATGGGGCCAAGAAAATTAAAATTAGTATGTTTGAATGAACACATACAGTACTTTTTTTCTGAGGGGCCTTGTAAAGTTAATAATCATTTATACACCCTGCTGTTCTTTTTTCCAACATTCATGTATCTTCTTTCATTGAATGGGATAATTGATACCTAGAAGAGCAAATAGAAAGAATATTAAGTCTCAGTGTGTCAAACACTCCTTTCCTAAAGACGTATACACATTCATAAACTACCTTTTTTACTTTGTCGTTAGAATGATGCTCTCTGTACTAACACCTTAAACATTTTGTCTTGCCCATCCCCAATGCTGCAACCAAGATGTGTGCACTCTACTGTATTTTCACTTAAGCTGATCCTGGTCTTGAGACTTATTGAAATGTGTTCTTGACTTAAACTGTTTAGTTTTAAGTGTAATTAAATGAGATACAGTTCCAGCCTGTTGACTGTTAATTAATATTTTATATCAATAATTTTGTATTTCAGAAGAATGGAAATATATTAAATATTGACTAAAGTAGTCATTAACAATAAATGTTTTCTCTGCTGAGACAAATGTTTTATAGTAAAGACTATAATATACAAATGACACATTATGGTCTGTAAGAGCTGTGCCTATTAAGAGTCAATTTACGGCTCCTCTTGAGGAAGCATGGTGTCCAAGAAGTGTCTGTGCGAGAAAAGGAGAAAGAGAGTGAGGTTTAAGGAGATTATAATATTATTTTTCTCCATTGCAGCTATATATTTGCCTCTAAGATGCCAAGAGCAAGACTTCATGGAAACAAAATACCCTTTTGTACTCTACAGAAAACAATAAGCCTGGCATTCCCACTCACTGGGTTAGCAAAAGACACCTTTTGTTGTCATGGAGGTGTATTGTCTCTACTTTCTACTGTTTGGCCATTGCTTCATTTCCCTTTTCTGTTTTAGATTCATTGTCTTCTGTTCCTGCTGCTAAGTGTAGCAGACTCTATATAAAGAAATAAAACAGGACACAGGAGAAATAATATTTCCTTTTGCTTTGACTCATTGTTTTAAAACATGTAGTTGCTTTATAACATCGTCTTGAAACATTAATTCAGACATTATTTCTAAGTCAACATGGACATAAGGAAATGGTTCCCCATAAGAAAAGAAAAGGTAACAGGAAATTTTTCCCAAAGCCGATCCAATATAAACTGGTATGCATAGGAAAATTGTGCTTGATCAGCAGCCATACTCTAATGCAGTGAATATCAACTTCTAATGGTCTTTTGATCATAGCAGACCTTGTTATTTCCTCCCAGCAGAATACTCTTCACCATTGCTGTGTTTCATAATCAAAATAGCTTAGTGATCAAAGGGAGCCATTTTCATTTCTGACACACAGAAGTTTTTACTATTAATGTAGGAAGAAGCAGTTATTGTTGCACATTATTTTCCTTCTGAAAGAAGCAGTTATTGTTGCACATTATTTTCCTTCTGAAAGAGTACTTTGAACAGAAAGGAAGGGGTTATTTTTTGACTAACATATTTTCTAAGGGACAGTACCAACATGTCTATCACTTTCTGCTAGAGACAGACTGAAAGCATACAGCCTGCATCAACAAAAATAGCTATATTCCAAGTACCATATTTCCCATTAAACTCACCTTGCTTGACACCTTCAGTGCCAGACAGAAAAACTGGTGGATATTTTAATCTCACATGTTGCTTCTTCATTACAAACACTGGACTTTCAACTCTTCCATCTTCCATCTTAATTTTCTGTTTGTGTTTTCTTGATAGTGAATACAACATTACAATCATTCTAGAGAGTCTTTGCTGGCTTGACATTCACTTTGGCTGCTTAATGAAAGCCTGTAATACTCTCACAGAAATCCATCAAAGTTAAAACTTTCATTGAAACAGATCACTCAAGATGTATGAACTAGATGGTTGGCAGCAAGGTTTGATTTAAGGTAGATGATGCTATAAAGCAAAAGAAACTCTGGACTGCGTGTCAGGAAACTGGAGCATAAAACTAGAATTTAGTCTCAAGTGAAATGTTTCAAGAATCATTGCATGAGTAAGTTAAAGCGAATTATGCAAAGCACAGGCTGTAGGGAACAATTTTGCAAATGAATTTTTATGTCTAATTTCCAGGGCTAAGAATATCCATGATATCAGCAAATACTATGTGGTGAACGTGGCAATTCCACTATGTTCTTCTAAAGGATCGTCGTTTCTATCATTCTCTGGAGGGCATTTAACAAACATTCGGTCCTGAAACCATCAAAGGATATTTTTACTGCCTGGGATATCTCTCCACAATGGACCTAAAAAAAGAGTCAGAAACACTACAAGGTAGAACTGCCATTTTCTTCAGTCCTGATCAATCCAGATCTGTGGATAGAAACCAGATTGCCATTAAATGTCATAGAAATAAACACAATCCCATTATATTTCATCTTCAGATGGTAAGATAGGAGAGAAGCTCTTTTGCTCTTGTAGGTTATGCTGCTGTAACCCTGTGAAATTTTGCTGTTGCTTGGAGAACATTGCTGTTAAAAAGTCATTGTTTGGATATCTCCCATTAGGATAAAATGTCTCTGAAATATGAAAATTTTAAAGACTAAATGAGACTGGGACACTTTGAAATCTTTAAATTTTGCTACAGCACAGACTATTACAAGGAATTCAGTTAGCTCCTGGCCCTTGCTTATCCCAATCATCTTCACAAACTCAGAAGTACATGAACTCTCATGAACAACATTCTGTAGAATTCTTTGGAATGATAAAGACTCTCAAAACACAAGCAACCTTTCACATACACAAAAAGTGATACAAAGTCACAGGGTTAATGATGCTGATGTTTTCAAATATTTAATTAAAATAATAGTATTTATAAACTTATTTTCTAATATTTTTATGTCTTTTGGTTATTTTAGAATAGAGAAAAATCAGATCTTTACTGTTTATTCATTTGCCGTGTCACTTTATTTTCTGCTGCAACATCCCATAATAATTGTGCAAAAAACAAATTAAAGGAAAAGCAGATCATGTTGATCAAGTTCTGAAAATCAACAGTGCCAGAGTTTCCTATCTACACTTCCCTACCTACATGTTAGATAGTTCTTATGTTTTACCTTTGTATTATATTTATAGAAAGCAAGCATGTTTCTTTTTGGCATAGATTCTGCCAAGATAAATAAACCAGATTTTCTCTTACAATATCTTGGTTCATGATGGTAAATTTTACTGATTTTTTTTTTTCCTGAATATTGAGTTCCAGAATAGCTCACAGAGTCCTGTACAACAGCCTTAACACTTCTGATCTCTCCTGGCAACATTCGAATGTGATAGATCATAACAATACATTTTAGTTTAGTACATTTAAATCTTTTGCCCTCCCTGACATTTTTAGCTGACAGTCTCCCAGTTTACAACAGGTCTTTTTTCCTAATATTTCCTATATTCATGATCTTCTGATCTCTCCTATTATATTTCATCCCATTTCTGTTAATTCACTGCTAACAGTATCCCAAATCTTCTTTTTTGGTAGAGATATAAGTGAGTCCTAGATATGCTGACTTCTATGTCAGATCTAATTCAGATTTGTCTGACAGGTTCACACACTAACCACAGATAAGGAAACTAATTAAGCTGCTATGGAAGCCATATATGCTTTGAAGCATCATAGGATCTATCTAATCAAAAACTATTTTTGTTCTCTGAAGTTAGCTTTAAGCTAGCATGATACAAAGCTCAAGATCAAGTGCAGAAAGAAGGATCATGCATCTACTCTTAATATAGCAGAACAATCAATTACCCAGCTGCAAGTGAATGTGGAACTATTCACATTCTTAAAAGTCAAACTTAATATATTCAAATGTGACTTTTCTGCTTCAACCAGTTGGAGATGTAGCTCTCAAGGGAATGCAGATAATCTTGCTTAGTGTTATTAAAAATAAATGTTTTATTATCATAAGTCTCCCTTTACTTTTATACAGAGAAATCAGTGGAAATTCTCTGCAGGAGATAGAAATGGCTGGATAGGAAACATGGTTATATGGCCTCCTAGGACATATTTATATTTTAGGTTAATAGTAAGGGAGAGAGATGTAGAAAGATCGCTGTCTTTGTCATCAAATTAATTTCAGTGTTTTTGTTGTTGTTGTTTTAGTTTTTTACTGGGAAAAGTGTTTTACTGGGAAAAGTAGTTGCCAGACTTGAGCATTCTTCACTTAAGGCATTTTGAGGAAACAGAAATCATCAGGCTTGGGACAATGAGCAGCTCCCAAAAAGGAAATATCCACTACCCGGTGCTTCCCACTAGGGTGCTAGAAACCCCACAGTAATAGTTATAGAAGAGTTCTACAAACCCAGAATTTTCCTTCTACCACCCACCCCGCCCCCCCAGTTCAATTCAGGCTGCCCTGGAGGTGAGGATTTTTAAGCATATCATAACTCTTAAGTGATTTTTTTTTTTTTTTT